>CM069132.1:163083912-163300073 GCA_035221665.1 Okamejei kenojei
ATAAAATGGTTCAAAGTTATTTTTTTGCACACAAGCCTTCCTCCATCCCCTAACCGAAACCAGGATACATCAGACAACATGGTTCTAATGTGGGAATAATGGCAAATTATTGGGAGCCAATGTTTGCATTCAGTGAGTTCCTTCGCCGAGCTCCGGTCACCATCTCCAAATAAAGGATTATCTGATAACATTGTAAGCAATAACCAGCTTCAAGTTGTATACCATCCCGGTTAGTAAATTATATTAATGGGAAGCGGACGTTCATAGAATGGACAATTAACCCCAGAAATATACATACACATTGCTTTCTCCCAAACTATTCATAAACGGTTGTTTATTAGCAGCTGTGTCTACAAGTGGCCTTGATTTTGGATACAATTGTTGAGGATGATCACCTCAACGTAAAAACAGCTCATAGGAAATTAATATCCCTAATATTCATATTCGTATTATTTCGGTAAATAATAAATAAAATACAATGTTCTATATTAGAATATATTGTGAACGTCTTCGCGTTCTGCTTTGTGTAGATTACGCCGACAACGTTCATCTTGAGGACTATGAGGAAGACAGAGACAATATCTGGACAACCGCTTCCACATTCATTATCCTGTTCTTCCTGAGCATTTCCTACGGCGCTGCCGTAACTCTGGTGAAGGTGAGTTCATCCCACTTACTTTTCCACCTGATTGAAGAGCAACATATCGGTTATCGTACTCTTTCGATGTCCTGGCATCTAAGTCACCGACTGCTAATACACTTTCATATTCTCTCCCTCTCTTTACAGGTCAAGTGAGGATTGAATGTTGAAAACCGCGTATTTTTCTGACCGGTCTATGGACGTCGTTGCAACCAAGGGAAATATTCAAATCTGAAGCGGACAATATCATAAGCAACAGTTCATTCTGTCTATCTGACTTGTTGGATATTGCCTAGTTGCCTTTAGTATAGCGTTAACGTATCAAACTATTTTAATCGTAATTTGAATATCATGTGAAAATAAGTCAATTTTCTCAAACGGTAGACCTTTCTTTTTTTCTTTTGATCTTTATTCTATACATTCTCTTTATCTTTAGCACGGGTCATATTTGTGTCCTTCCGGTGTTGAATGCCGTTGTAATGAAAGTCGGGAACGCTGTTTGTGTGAGATGGTAAACTTCATGTTAAATTCAGACACACTATCTATGCCTGTCATTATTCTAACAGCTTCTACCGGGTCTCCCTTAAACCTCTTCTGCATCTTCTCCAAAGCCTCCACATTATTCCTTCGAAGGGACGACCTGACCTCCACACTATACTCCCAAGTGCGGCCTAACCGAAGTCCTGTAAATAAAATGTAATGTAAATGCATGTGTAAATACATACCCAACAATCCAACGCGTGCCCACCTTCCGCCTATCAGCAAATATCTATTCACTCCTTTTCTGCTCAATTGTCCTTTCCTTAATTCAGAGCTAACCTTTGACTCTCGAGCTACATGTTCAATGTACCTGATCTCAGTGTGGAATTCAGTTGTTTTGACCACTTCGTGTTATGTTGTTAAACACGTCTCTGTAATGTGTTTCTGTTAAATCACAAATAAAAGCGGAACTACAAAAGCCTAACCTGGTTTGCTGTGTTCGTTTCTCGAAGGAATCCTGGGATGGCGGGACTGTCATATGAGGAAAGATTGAAAAGACTAGGCTTGTATTCACTGGAGTTTAGAAGGATGAGGGGGGATCTTATACAAACATATAACATTATAAAAGGACTGGACAAGCTAGATGCAGGAAACATTTTCCCAATGTTAGGCCAGTCCAGAACCAGGGGCCACAGTCTTGGAATAAAGGGGAGGTCATTTAAGACTGAGGAGAGAAAAAACTTTTTTAACCCAGAGAGTTGTGAATTTATGGAATTCCCTGCCACATAGCGCAGTGGAGGCCAAATCACTGAATGGATTTAAGACAGAGTTGGATAGAGCTCTGGGGGCTAGTGGAGTCAAGGGATATGGGGAGAAGGCAGGCACGGGTTATTGATAGCGGACGATCAGCCATGATCACATTGAATGGCGGTGCTGGCTCGAAGGGCCGAATGGCCTCCTCCTTGACCTATTTTCTATGTTGCTATGTTTCTATGAACCAGCACCTTACGATAAATGCGCTCTCGTATTTCTTCGTGTTCCACCATTTCCCTAAATATATTTTCTCTCAGATCGTCACTGGCTAGTAGAGCAGGAGTGACTTCGATTATGCGACCATTGTGCGCTCGGGTGTCCGATGACGTTAAGGTCAAATATATTTGAATGCATTTTATGCCAAAGGTCCAGGAGGAGAATGACCACATAGGCGCTTGTCACAACCTCCCCTTATATAGTAGCGATCTTCTACAAATAGGTCGTCGTGACCAACTGTTTGCTCCACCAAGCTCTGAGCAATATCACAATACCTTCTCATATTACTGTCGAATATTCCAAAACATGTTTCAGAGCAACGAGAGTGCACTTGATACAGCCGCGCCGGCAGAGAGATCAGCAAAGTACGTGGGTATGATTCTGGGTATGGAGTCTAGAACGGGCAAGAAGAGACAATGATAGACATTAAGAATTAATCAGCAGCATCTGGAATTAGCTGGGATCACATTACTCCAACGGATAGTAAATTAGTTCAGATCGATTTGCTTGTTACCCATCTTAGGTATGCTTTCACTTAGACATTGGTTTAATATAATGTATTCACACAATACTAAAGAGGAAGACTTGTCAATTATTTAATTGGTTGCAGAAAAAGCATTCGACCAGGTGGGATGGGAATATCTCTTCAAAGTATTGCAAAAATTTCAAATGGGAGAGAATGTTATGTTATGGGTAAAATTATTATATGACAAGACAACTGCTAGAATACTGACTAATAATATACTCTCTTCGAAATTTCAACTATCCACGGGCAATAAACAGGGATGTGCACTATCACCCCTGCTATTTGCTCTTGTGATAGAACCCTTAGGAGAAAGTATAAGAATGCATCCGAACATCCATGGTTATAATACAAAACATACAAATAATAAAATATCACTATATGCAGATGACCTATTATTATATATTACAAAATTGCAAATCAACATACCAAATATATTAAATTTAATAGAGGAATTTGGATCCTTTTCAGGATATGGAATAAATTGGAATAAAAGTGAAATTATAGACGATAAAACCTCAAGAACCGACACACCTTTTAAAATTCCCCTTTAGAATTGCTACAGAAAAATTTAAATATCTGGGTATTCAAATTACTAGAAAATATAAATCTTTATTCAATGCAAACTATATGCCCTTACTTACTAAATTAAATGCTCTGATAAAATTTTGGAAAACACTACCGATGTCTTTAATAAATTCCATAAAAATGAATTTTCTGCCACAAATCTTATATTTATTTCAATCAATACCAATATATTTACCTACAATTTTATTGTAAAAATTTGACTCTGATATCACAAATTTCATATGGGACTATAAGTCCCATAGAATTTAAAGCAGACTCTTGTGTAAACCCAAGGAATTTGGCGGACTGACACTACCCAACTTTCTGTACTATCACTGGGCAACGAATACTAAAAATACAATTCTGCCCAACAGGTAGATTGGATAGCAATGGAGAGAGAGGACTGCTCTCCTTTTAATATAGGAGCGATCCTTCTCTCACCAATAAAACTGAATAATACAATATACAAGAAAAATCCAATTATTCATAGTACAATACGAACGTGGAAACAAATAAAATTAATTTTCAAATTAAGAAATCTATCGCGTCTCTCTCCTATTGTTAATAATCCGTCGTTTAAACCATCTATTATTGATAAAACGTTTACACACTGGGAAAGAATAGGAATTAAAACCTTTGGAGAAATGTATGAAATGGGAAATCTTTTATCATTCCAACAACTACAACTTAAATATAACCTGAAAAGTAATCAGTACTTTAAATATCTTCAAATCCATGACTACTTGAAAAACATACAAAAGAACATAAAACTTTGACTTCAGATATACTAGATGAAGCTATGAACAAAGGCGGATTCTACTAATTTAATATCATATTTCTATAATATCATTTTAAACATGGAGATACCACCGTCTGATGCAATCAGAAGAGACTGGAAACAAGAATTATCTATAAATATCTCGAAAGACAGATGGGATAAATATTTGCTATATGAACATAAATGCTCGATAAATGTATTAAAAATTTTACATAGGTTATATTACTCAAAAACTAAATTGAATAAAATATTTCCAAATGTCTCACCCATCTGTGATAAATGCTTATCTCAAGATGCAACTATAGCGCACTCTTTTGTCTTTTGCATAAAACTTCAGAAGTTTTGGAATTAAATTTTAGGAATTTTTACAAAAGTATTTAAAACAGAAATGAACCCCAACGCAGAATTGATTATCTTTGGAACAATGGAGACCGGCCTGAGCTGACTTCGTTCCAAGAGAGTTTCCTTAATTATGGCTTAATAATGGTAAAAAAACGTATATTAAAATTCTGGAAAAATGCACCAACACCAACGCTAAAAATGTGGATTTCAAACATGTCTGAATTGTTACACCTGGAAGATATGAGATTTGTCCGAGCAGGCAAATCAGACCAATTCTTAAAGATTTGGTCTCACTTTATCGATTTATTACAAGCATATGGTGCAACATAATCCTGAAAATAAACTGTTTCAGAACCGGGTGAGGGGTGGGCAAAGATACGAAGTAGGTATATCCCTTTCATTTTATTTTCCTTTTATTATCTTTTTTGTTTTACTTTCCTGTTATTTTTTTTTAAATTGTTTTTATTTTTTATATCTCTCCTCCTTTCTTTCTTTTTCTTGTACTTTTCACGAACTATCACTTTCACCATTCTACCTAACTTTCTTTTTCTCTCTTTTTGCTTATATTACTTTTTAATTATTAAATTCAAAAACAAGAAGTTGCATATGAAATGTATTATATTATTCTTAATGTACCCTATTGTATATGACCTCTAATAAAAATATTATAAAGGAGGCATTGGTTGGGCCTTTGACGGCGGGTGAGTGAGATAGTATGGGCCCCCAAAATAAGAATAGGCCACACGGAGCCACAAAGCCACTCATCCCACTAGTTGGGTATCCTGGACTACTCTCGGCTGATTCCATTCAGCGCACTATCAGGGTAACCGCGACTAAAGTCTTGCGTATAGGAGCAGGGAGGTTCTACTGCAGTTGTGCAGGGCCTTGGTGAGACCACACCTGGAGTATTGCGTACAGTTTTGGTCTCCTAATCTGAGGAAAGAAATTCTTGCCATAGAGGGAGTACAGAGAAGGTTCACCAGACTGATTTCTGGGATGGGAGGACTTTCATATGAAGAAACACTGGATAGACTCGGCTTGTACTCGCTAGAAATTAGAAGACTGAGGGGGGATCTTATAGAAACTTACAAAATTCTTAAGGGGTTGGACAGGCTAGATGCAGGAAGATCGTTCCCGATGTTGGGGAAGTCCAGAACAAGGGGTCACAGTTTAAGGATAAGGGAGAAGTATTTTAGGACCAAGATGAGAAAAACATTTTTCACACAAAGAGTGGTGAATCTGTGGAATTCTCTGCCACAGAAGGTAGTTGCGGCCAGTTCATTGGCTATATTTAAGAGAGAGTTAGATGTGACCCTTGTGGCTAAAGGGATCAAGGGGTATGGAGAGAAGGCAGGTACAGGATACTGAGTTGGATGATCAGCCATGATCATATTAAATGGCGGTGCAGGCTCGAAGGGCCGAATGGCCTACTCCTGCACCTATTTTCTATGTTTCTATGTTTCTAAAGTTATTGGGCCCAGAGTCAATTGAATAGAGATTGGGCCTACTTTCTGTGGCACCACGCAACACCAACACTGAATGGGCCTTGTGTTTTCTGACCTTACGCTGTTTGAACACTGAGTGGGCCTGTCGTCATGGGCCCCAATATCGGGCCCGTGTTTCCCTCCAGAGTTACCACCTTAGGAGACATAGAGTTAGATGTTTTGCCACCAAAGTGGAAGGAAGTGGAAGCAGTAATATGGCGTGAAAAGGCTTCACCGGGACCGAATGGAGTCCCTGACCGGGTACATAAAAGTGCACCCGATGTGCTTAGATTCTCGTGGAGGCTCCAGCGAATAGGTTGGTAGAAGCAGGTCATACCAAGGGTTTGGGGTAGAGCAGGGGGAATGTTCATTCCCTAGAAGAAAGAGTCTCCAGAGTTAAATCAGTTTAGGCTATTTGTCTCCTAAATGTAGAAGGCAAGATTTTCTTCAGCATAGTGGCACAGAGGCTGGCAAGTTATATAGAATGGAACAGGTTAATTGATACCACGGTGCAGAAAGCAGGTAGACCAGGGTTCGCAGGTTACTTAGAACACATTAGTAAAACATAGAAACATAGAAAATAGGTGCAGGAGGAGGCCGTTCGGCCTATCAAGCACGTACCGCCATTCAATATGATCATCCACAATCATTGCCCCATTCCTGCTTTCTCCCCATATCCCTTGATTCCGTTAGCCCCAAGCGGTATATCTAGCTCTCTCTTGGAAACATCCAGTGAATTGGCCCCCACAGGGTCGGCCTTAGGAGGTGCGGGGCCCAACTAGGAACAATTTTCATAGAAATATAAATATATAATTATAAATTAGTCATATTCAGGCACGTGTCGTGAGTAATGTGACAGTCAGTTGGCTTTAATAAAAATCAAACTCAAACTCTCAAACCTCACTCTAACTCTCAAACTCTCAAACTCAAACTCAAACTCAAACTCAAACTCTCAAACTCCAAAACTCTCAAACTCTCAAACTCTCAAACTCTCAAACTCTCAAACTCTCAAACTCTCAAACTCCCAAACTCCCAAACTCTCAAACTCTTGCCACAGTGGGAGTACAGAGAAGGTTCACCCGACTCATTCCTGGGATGTCAGGACTTTCATATGAAGAAAGACTGGATAGACTCAACTTGCACTCGCTAGATTTTAGAAGATTGAGGGGGGATGTTACAGAAACGTACAAAATTATTACCGGGTTGTACAAGCTAGATGCAGGAAGAATGTTCCCGATGTTGGGGAAGTCCAGAACAAGGGGTCACAGTTTAAGGTTAAGGGAGAAATCTTATAGGACCGAGATGAGAAAAAAGTTTTTCACACATGGGAGTGGTGAGTCTGTGGAATTCTCTGCCACAGAAGGTAGTTGATGCCAGTTAATTGGCTATATTTAAGACGGAATTAGATGTGGCCCTTGTGGCTAGATGGATCAGGGGGTATGGAGAGAAGGCAGGTACAGGATACTGAATTGGATGATCAGCTATGATCATATTGAATGGCGGTGCAGGCTCGAAGGGCCGAATGGCCTACTCCTGCACCTATTTTCTATGTTTCTATGTTTCAAACACTCACACTCACACTCACTCTCACACTCTCACAGAAAATAGGTGCAGGAGTAGGCCATTCGTCTCTTCGAGCCTGCACCGCCATTCAATATGATCATGGCTGATCATCCAACTCAGTATTCCGTACCTGCCTTCTCTCTATACCCCCTGATCCCTCTAGCCACAAGGGCCACATCTAACTCCCTCTTAAATACAGCCAATAAACTAGCCTCAACTACCTTCTGTGGCAGAGAATTCCACAGATTCACCACTCTATGTGTGAAAAATGTTTTTCTCATCTCGGTCCTAAATGATATACCCCTTATCCTTAAACTGTGACCCCATGGTCTGTACTTCCCCAAAATTGGGAACAATCTTCCTGCATCTTGCCTGTCCAACCCCCTAAGAATTTTGTAAGTTTCTATAAGATTCCCCCTCAATCTTCTAAATTCTAGCAAGTACAAGCCGAGTCTATCCAGTTTTTCTTCATATGAAAGTCTTGACATCCCAGGAATCAGTCTGTCCTCCCTCTATGGCAAGAATACCTTTCCTCAGATTTGGAGAACAAAACTGTATGCAATACTCCAGGTATGGTCTCACCAAGACCCTGTCCAACTGCAGTGGAACCACCCTGCTCCTATACGCAAATCCTTTTGCTATGAATGCTAACATACCGTTCGCTTTCTTCACTGCCTGCTGCACCTGCATGCCTACTTTCAATGACTGGTGTACCATGACACCCAGGTCTCGTTGCATCTCCCCTTTTCCTAATCGGCCACCATTCAGATAATAGTCTACTTTCCTGTTTTGGCCACCAAAGTGCATAACCTCACATTTATCCACATTATACTCCATCTGCCATGCATTTGCCCACTCGCCCAACCTATCCAAGTCACCTTGCACCCTCCTAGCATCCTCCTCACAGCTAACACTGCCCACCAGCTTCGTGTCGTCCGCAAACATGGAGATGTTGCATTCAATTCCCTCGTCCAGATCTTTAATATATAATGTAAATAGCTGGGGTCCCAGAGTCTTGCGGTACCCCACTAGTCACTGCCTGCCATTCTGAAAACGACCCTTTTACTCTTACTCTTTGCGGGCTTGGGGGTTTGGGCTGGGGGTTTGGGCTGGGGGTTTGGGCTGGGGGTTTGGGCTGGGGGTGGGGGGGTTTGGGCTGGGGGTTTGGGCTGGGGGTTTGGGCTGGGGGTTTGGGCTGGGGGTTTGGGCTGGGGGTTTGGGCTGGGGGTTTGGGCTGGGGGTTTGGGCTGGGGGTTTGGGTTTGGAGCCCAAAGTCCAAAGCCAAACTCCAAAGCCAAACTCCAAACTCCAAACTCCAAACTCCAAGCCGCACTAAATCTTGAAACCTGTCCAACAATCACACAGTTACTTGTAAAAAAATGAAATCAGAAGCAGCCTGCTTTAAATTTTTGCAGGGACCTTCTGGAAGTGGATTTGTCTGTTGTGCGTGCATGCGCGACGTGAGAGAGACTCCGTGCCAAGGTGGAGACAGCGTTCTACAACCAAACTGCTTGCAACGCATGAGTCACATCTGCCCCATTAGTCAAGGCAGGTGACTCACTGCTGTGTGAGGAAGAACTGCAGATGCTGGTTTAAATCGAAGATAGACACAAAATGCTGGAGTAAAGCCCCTGTCCCACGATGCGGTTTCACCCGAGAGCTCTCCCGAGCTAAAAAAACAATCAAACTCGTGGTACCTCGAGTATTCTTTTTTACTCTTGGAAATTGTTCACACTGTTGAGTCAGGGGATATGGGGAGAAGGCAGGAACAGGGTACTGATTGGGGATGATCAGCCATGATCACATTGAATGGCGGTGCTGGCTCGAAGGGCCGAATGGCCTACTCCTGCACCTATTGTCTGTTGTCTATTGACCCTAGACTGTGGCCCTCCCACACCGAGCCTTGGCATTGGCTGCACCGAGCTTCAGTGCGTCCCTCAGCACGTACTCCTGCAGTCTGTAGCGGGCCAGTCGGCAACATTCCCCGACGGACATCTCGCTCTGCTGGGTGGTGAACAATGCTCGGGCAGACCAAAGAGCGTCTTTCACCGAGTTGATGACCTTCCAGCAGCACTCGATGTCAGTCTCAATGCGTCCCTGGGAACAGTCCGTAAATCACAGAGTCCTCTGTGACGGAGCTGTTCGGGATAAAGCGTAACAGGGACCCTTGCAGACCTCTCCACACTCTGCAAAGAGGTGGGCAACCATCTCCTCTCCATAGCAGCCATCCCGAGGGCAGCGTGCGCTGGCTGTGAGGTTCCGACGGTGCAGGAAGCATCTGACTGTGAGGGCTCCCCTCACCGCCAGCCAAGCCAGGTCGTGGTGCTTGTTGGTGAGTGGCATTTCACCAGACAAGCTGGGCAGTCTGCTCTGGGAACCACGCCACAGGATCCATGGAGTCATTTCCCTGCAGTGCCTGCAGGACGTTCTGTGCTGACCACTGCCCGATGGACATGTGGTCAAAGGTGCGGGCTGAGAAACTGAGACCCTTCTTCAGACTGAAGAAGAGACCCTCCTTGGGTCTCGACCCGAAACGTCACCCATTCTGACTCACTGCTGTTCTGTGTTGAAGATTCCAGGATTGCTTGACTGCTTTTAAATTGTTGGTTCTTTGCACAAGGTTTCTTGGTTTTGGTGCTGATGTATTACTGTCACGTGCACAGAGATAAAGTGAAAACCTTGGTATATGCGTTACCCTGGCAACTCAAGCCTTGCATGTGTTTAATTTATAGTCCAGGAAGGAACTGCAGAGGCTGGTTTACACCAAAGATACCAAATAGCTCTACTCAATAACCAAAAATGTGTAGCCTCCTTTTGCTCTGGTATTTTATTTAATTCACATGTTTAATCGATAATGTTTTATTATTAATGTTTAATATTTTATGTGTCATTCCTAACTGTCACTGTATGTTATGTTGTCACTTGCCGGCGGAGCACCAAGTCAAATTCCTTGTATGGGAATACTTGGCCAATAAACTTATTCATTCATTCATCATCTATGTTTCAAATGTCGGGCCAGGTTCTTGCGCAGTGGACAGCCTTCTCATTTGCCACCGCTAGATGTTCCAGGCAGCTTTGTTCATCAAGAAGTGGGCATCTTAGTGGGTGTGGTGGCATGGATTGTACAGATGTTCCACAAAACGACCACCAGGGGCGCCGGGGAGATGGCAGCCCTGCCAGCAGTCAGTTCGTTTTTTCATCTTTTTGTTATTTTTAGCGTTTGTTAAAAGTTAGTTTTAATGTACTTCGGTTTGTTTTATGTGGGGGGAGGGGGGAGGGGATCGGGGGAAACTTTCTTACCTTCCCGGAGAGGTGATCAATTTTCGGATCACATTCTCCGGGCTCTGCGGCCTACCATCGCTGGAGCTGGAGGCCTCCTCGGACTGTCGTGAGCCCCACCGCGGGGCGTAGACTTAACATCGGAGCGGATCCCTTGCCTGGGATCACTCCCACCGCGACCACCACGGAATCAACATCAAGGGCTCGCAGTTGTCGGGAGAGGCTACTCGGGAAGCCCCAACGCCACAGAAGGTTGGACCAGCCCCGATGCGAGGTTCGATCGCCCGACACGGGGGAGCTGACATCCCCCCTTATGCGGGAGCTGATCGCCTCTACGCGGAGGGCCCGAACACCGCCGGCTACGGCAGTCAAGACCGTCCCGTCAACGGAGGGCTCGAGGCCCCCGACCGAGGAAGAACAAAAGGAAGGACTTGAACTTTATTTCGCCTTCCATCACAATGAGGAATGTGGAGGAGTCACTGTGGTGGATGTTCATGTTAAAATGTGTTTTTGAGTGATCCGTTGCTTTTAATTGTATGACTGACCTGGCCAATGAAATTCCTCGTATGTTGCAAAACATACTTGGCGAATAAAGTGTGATTCTGATTCTGATTCTGTCTGCATTTGCTCACATCGGCCCATCCCACCTATTGAGGGATTTCCAGGTCATCCAGTTACACGTGTCACCAGGTGGTGGCTGCTCCTTGGTTGGGATCGGCATCTTCACGTGGTGGTGCTTTTCACTGCCGTTTCTTTCCTCCACAAGGCTCGTCTGGTTGCTTGAGGAGACGGTGACAGTGGCTGGACTGGGTGGAGGAAGCTCTTCCTCCACTTCAGCCATTTTGGGGCTGGGTGATGGGATCGGCAGGATTGGCCGGTGTCCCCAACTTGCCCGCTACGTTCAGTTCTACCGGTATCTGTCTAAGTTTACTATCTACTATCTAAATTTACTATCTAAATAGCGTCAAGTTGGGAAAAAGGGAAGTACAACGGGATCTGGGGGTCCTTGTACATCAGTCTATGAAAGTAAGCATGCAGGTACAGCAGGCAGTGAAGATAGCGAATGGCATGTTGGCATTTACAACAAGAGGAGTCAAGTATAGGAGCAAATAGGTCCTCCATTTGTACAGAGCCCCAGTGAGACCATACCTGGAGTATTGTGTGCAGTTTTGGTCCCCTAATTTGAGGAATGATATTCTTGCTATTGAGGGAGTGCAGCGTTGGTTTACAAGGTTAATTCCCGGGATGGCGGGACTGTCATATGCTGAGAGAATTCAGCAGCTGGGCTTGTACACTCTGGAGTTTAGAAGGATGAGAGGGGATCTCATTGAAACATATAAGATTGTTAAGGGCTTGGAAACGCTAGAGGCAGGAAACATGTTACCATATAACCATATAACCATATAACAATTACAGCACGGAAACAGGCCCTCTCGGCCCTTCCAGTCCGTGCCGACCATTTGTTTTCCCCTAGTCCCATCTACCTGCACTCAGACCATACCCCTCCATTCCCTTCACGTCCATATACCTATCCACTTTACTTTTAAATGTTAAAATCGATCCTGCCTCCACCACTTCTGCTGGAAGCTCATTCCACACAGACACCAACCTCTGAGTAAAGAAGTTCCCCCTCACGTTACCCCTAAACTTCTGTCCCTTAATTCTCATGTCATGCCCTCTTGTTTGAATCTTCCCTACCCTCAATGGGAAAAACTTATCCACGTCAACTCTGTCTATCCCTTTCATCATTTTAAAGACCTCAATCAAGTCCCCCCTTAACCTTCTGCGCTCCAAAGAATAAAGACCTAACTTGTTCAACCTTTCTCTGTAACATAGTTGCTGGAACCCTGGCAACATTCTAGTAAATCTCCTCTGTACTCTCTCTATTTTGTTGACATCCTTCCTATAATTAGGCGACCAAAATTGTACACCATACTCCAGAATTGGTCTTACCAATGCCTTGTACAATTTTAACATTACTTCCCTACTCCTATATTCAATGCTCTGATTTATAAAGGCCAGCACACCAAAGGCTTTCTTTATCACCTATCTACATGCGATTCCACCTTCAGGGAACTATGCACAGTTATTCCTAGATCTCTCTGTTCCACAGCATTCCTCAATTCCCTACCATTTACCATGTACGTTCCTATTTTTTATTTGTCCTGCCAAGATGTAGCACTTCACACTTATCAGCATTAAACTCCATCTGCCATCTTTCAGCCCACTTTTCCAAATGGCCCAAATCTCTCTGTAGACTTTGAAAATCTACTTCATTATCCACAACACCACCTATCTTAGTATCATCTGCATACTTACTTATCCAATTTTCCACCCCATCATCCAGATCATTGATGTACATGACAAACAACAGTGGACCCAACACAGATCCCTGAGGCACCCCACTGGTCACCGGCTTCCAACCTGACAAACAGCCATCCACCATTACTCTCTGACATCTCCCATTCAGCCACTGTTGAATCCATCTTGCTACTCCACCATTAACACCCAAAGATTGAACCTTCTTAATCAACCTTCTATGGGGAACCTTGTCAAAGGCCTTACTGAAATCCATATAGACAACATCCACTGCTTTACCCTCATCAATTTCCCTAGTTACCGCTTCAAAAAATTCAAGAAGGTTTGTCAAACATGACCTTCCAGGCACAAATCCATGTTGACTGTTCCTGATCAGACCCTGTTTATCCAGATGCCTTATATATATTATCTCTAAGTATCCTTTCCATTAATTTGCCCACCACTGACGTCAAACTAATAGGTCTATAATTGCTAGGTTTATTCTTTGAACCCTTTTTAAACAATGGAACAACATGCGCAGTACGCCAATCCTCCGGCACTATTCCCGTTTCTAATGACATTTGAAATATTTCTGTCATAGCTCCTGCTATTTCTACACTAACTTCCCTCAATGTCCTAGGGAATATCCTGTCAGGACCTGGAGACTTATCCACTTTTATATTTTTCAAAAGTGTCAGTACTTCCTCCTCTTTGAATCTCATAGTTTCCATAGCTACTCTACTTTTTTCCCTTACCTCACAGAGTTCAATATCCTTCTCCTTGGTGAATACCGAAGAAAAAAATTGTTCAATATCTCCCCCATCTCTTTTGGCTCTGCATATAGCTGTCCATTCTGGCTCTCTAATGGTCCAATCTTATCCCTCGTTATCCTTTCGCTATTAATATAGCTCTAGAAACCCTTTGGATTTACTTTCACCTTTCTTGCCAAAGCAACCTCATATCTTCTTTTAGCCTTCCTAATTTCTTTCTTAAGATTCTTTTTACATTCTTTATACTCCTCTAGCACCTCATTTACTCCATGCCTCCTATAATTATTGTAGATATCTCTCTTTTTTTCGAAACAAGTGTCCAATTTCCCTTGAAAACCATGGCTCTTTCCAATTTTTACTATTTCCTTTCAACCTAACAGGGACATAAAGATTCTGTTACTCTTACAATTTCCCCTTTAAATGTCCTCCATTTCTCTTCTACATCGTTCCCATAAAACAAAGTGTCCCAATTCACTCCTTTTAAAATCCTTACGCATTCCCTCAAAGTTAGCCTTTCTCCAATCAAAAATCTCCACCCTAGGTCCAGTTCTGACTCTCTCCATAATTATATTGAAACTAATGGTATTGTGATCACTGGTCCCGAAGTGCTCACCAACGCATACCTCCGTCACCTGACCTGCCTCATTTCCTAACAGGAGGTCCAGCACTGCCCCTTCTCTGGTCGATACCTCTATGTACTGCTGCAAAAAACTATCCTGCACACATTTTACAAACTCCAAACCATCCAGCCCATTTACTGAATGTGTTTCCCAGTCTATTTTTGGAAAATTGAAATCTCCCACAATCACTACCTTGTGCGTACTACTAATATCTGCTATCTCCTTAAATATTTGCTCTTCCAATTCTCGCTCCCCATTTGGCAGTCTATAATACACCCCTAAAAGTGTTGCTACACCATTCCCACTTCTCAGTTCCCGATGTTGGGGGAGTCCAGAACCAGGGGCCACAGTTTAAGAATAAGGAGTAAGCCATTTAGAACGGATACGAGGAAATACTTTTTCTCACAGAGAGTGGTGAGTCTGTGGAATTCTCTGCCTCAGAGGGCGGTGGAGGCCGGTTCTCTGGATGCTTTCAAGAGAGAGCTAGATAGAGCTCTTAAGGATAGCGGAGTCAGGGGATATGGGGAGAAGGCAGGAATGGGGTACTGATTGGGGATGATCAGCCTGATCTCATTGAATGGCGGTGCTGGCTTGAATGGCCGAATGGCCTACTCCTGCACCTATTGTCTATTGACTATTGTCTATAGACATAATAACAAACAAAAAAAAGCACAAACACGCTCGCGGCGCCAACCGGTGACTGGAAGTGTTACTGTGCGGGGATCGCTGTTGGATGCCGGACTCCAGTGGGCCGAAGGGCCTGTATCTCTAAACTATACTGAAACTAAATGAATCTGAACAAAATGGCAGGTTGGTTCACTCAGACCTGATGGAGCTCTGAGTAAGGAGAGGAATTCAGCTGAGGAAACAGAACAGGATGGCAGGAAGTTGTCTGGCTTGCTGCCATTCAAGGTCAGTAGGCCTGAGACAACACTGTTGACGTTTGAGGTCTGCTCCCATTGGAAGCTCCGCCTCCTGGTCGACAAAACGGGTTTATTCAAGCGGCACAACTTTAGACAGGAAACAGCTGGGCTTTTTTAATGAAGCTTCAAAAAAACAGCGAACCAGACAACATTTGGGGGGGAGACACAAGGAACAGCAGATGCTGGAATCCTGAGCGCATGTTCATATGTTAAGGAGCAGAATTAGGCCCATCGAGTTTACTCCGCCATTCAATCATGGCTGATCTATCTCTCCCTCCTAACCCCATTTTCCTGCCTTCTCCCTGTAACCTCTGATACCCGTACAAACCAAGAGTCTGCGAATGTCCGTTATAAAAAATACCCTTTGACTTGGCCTCCACTGCCGTCTGTGGCAACGAATTCCACAGATTCACCACCCTCTGACCAAAACATTTCACCACCCTCTGACCTCCCTAATTTGAAGAAGGACATTCTTGCTATAGAGCGAGTGCAGCGTAGGTTTACAAGGTTAGTTCCCGGGACGGTGGGACTGTCATATGCTGAGAGAATGGAGCAGCTGGGCTTGTACACTCTGGAGTTTAGATTGATGAGAGGGAATCTCATTGAAACATATAATAATCTTAATCTTAAGGGTTTCGACACTAGAGGCAGGAAACATGTTCCTGGTGTTGGGGGGAACATAGAAAATAGGTGCAGGAGGAGGCCATTCGGCCCTTCGAGCCAGCACCAGAGTCCAGAACCTGGGGCCACAGTATAAGAATAAGGGTAAAGCCATTTAGAACGAAGATGAGGAAACACTTTTTCTCACAGAGAGTTGTGAGTCTGTGGAATTCTCTGCCTCAGAGGGCGGTGTAGGCAGGTTCTCTGGATACTTTCAAGAGAGAGCTGGATAGGGCTCTTAAAGATAGCAGAGTCAGGGGATATGGGGAGAAGGCAGGAACGGGGTACTGATTGGGGATGATCAGCCATGATCACATTAAATAGCGGTGCTGGCTCGAAGGGCCGAATGGCCTACACCTGCACCTATTGTCTATTGTCTATTGTACATCCTTAAATTCTGAGGCTGTGTCCTCTGGTCCTAGACTCTCCACATCCGCTGTATCCAAGCCTTTCACTATTCAATAAGTTTCAATCAAGGTCCCCCCTCATCCTTCTAAACTCCAGCGAGTACAGGCCCAGTGCTGTCAAACAATCTATCTTTCCTTCTCAACGCTATTCTTCTGCCTTCTCCCCTACAACCCCTGACACCCGCACTGTGAATCTCCGCCTTAAAAATATTCACCTTCAATACAGCACAAAGTGCTGGAGGAAATCAGAAGGTCAGGCAGCATCTATGGAGGGAATGGACAGGTGATGTTTCAGGCGGGACCCTTCTTCAGACCGATGGAGTAAGGGGGAGAATGGATGACTCAAACAATGGAATTTGTCATTTTATCAAGGATTTGCCGTGGGAGGGAATGTATTACTGTCTGAAGTGTTAAATACTCTCTAATATTGTTACTGTCGGAACAAGGATCCCGACCAGAAACGTCACCTATCCATGTTTTCCACAGATGCTGCCTGACCCGCTGAGTTACTCCAGCACTCTGTGAAACGTCACCTATCCACGTTCTCCACAGATGCTGCCTGACCCGCTGAGTTACTCCAGCACTCTGTGAAACGTCACCTATCCATGTTCTCCACAGATGCTGCCTGACCCGCTGAGTTACTCCAGCACTCTGTGACTATCTTTATTACCATCATCTGCAATTCATTTTGATTACATTACTGCTCTGTTCTCTTGGAGTTGTGGAGTAGTTTTCCCCGGAGTTGGTCAACTGGAGGTGAGGTACAACATTCCCTGCCTTTGCTGATATCAGGGCGGGAACGCCATTGCAGATTGGCGTAAAATCTGGGAACATTTGGAATATTGTGAGCAATTTTGGGCCCCATATTGGAGGAAGGATGTGCCGGCTCTGGAGAGGGTCCAGAGGAGGTTTACAAGAATGATCCCAGGAATGAGTGGGTTAACATATGATGAGCGTTTGTCGGCACTGGGCCTGTACTCGCTGGAGTTTAGAAGGATGAGGGGGAACCTCATTGAAACTTACAGAATAGTGAAAGGCCTGGATAGAGTGGATGTGGATGTGGAGTGGATGTTTCCACTAGTGGGAGAGTGTAGGACCAGAGGTCACAGCCTCAGAATTAAAGGACGTTCCTTTAGAAAGATGAGGAAGTTCTTTAGTCAGAGGGTGGTGTATCTGTGGAATTCTTTGCCACAGATGGCTGTGGAGGCCAAGTCAGTGGATATTTTTAAGGCACAGATAGATAGATTCTTGATTAGTACGGGTGTCAGAGGTTATGGGGAGAAGGCAGGAGAATGGGGTTGGGAGGGAGACATAGATCAGCCATGATTGAATGGCGGAGTAGACTCGATGGCTGAATGGCCTCATTCTCCACCTGTCACTCATGAACTTATGAACTAATGGAACGCTGGCAATACCTGGTAACTCAGGCAGTATCCACGGAAACAGACACAAGGTGCTGGAGTAAAGCCCCTGTCCCACTTAGGAAACCTGAACGGAAACCTCTGGAGACCTTGCGCCCCACCCAAGGTTTCCGTGAGGTTCCCGGAGGTTTTTGTCACTCTCCCTAATGGTCAAAAGTGGTTTCCGTGTAGTCGAGGCTTCTTCTATGTTCCTGCGATTATTTCAACAAATTCAAAACCGGCCTCGACTAAAAATAGGTTACCGTTTGGTCGAAGCCAGTGGAGTGGGGTCGCTATTTACTTACAGGCTGTCGAAGGCAATCTCCTTCGTTGACCGGCCATTTTGATTGGCTCATTGGAGTTTTCAGCAAAGATCCTATAGGATCATTGGTTTTCAGGACCTAGAAGATCCGCTGGAAGGTAAAATGCCCGCTAACTTTATTAAACATCTTAAAACTGTCTCCACTCCTTCTCCCACTTTCTCTCCCCTTCTCTCTCCTTCTCTCTCCCTTCTCTCTCCCCTTCTCTCCCTTTCTCTCCCCCCCCTTCTCTTCCCCTTCTCTCTCCCCTTCTCACTATGGAGGGGAATGGTCCGTGGGGACTCAAATGGTCCCGGACTGGAAGGGTCGAGAGGGCCTGTTTCTCCCTGCCCCCCCCCCCACGCTCACTAAATGGCATACCGTGCTCTGTGGCAGCCGTTTACCTTCCTCTTCATCGCGCAGACAGCGCTCCTCCGCTGTCCCTGGCCCCCACCTTCGCGATGTGTTTGTGTGTGTGTGTGTGTGTGTGTGTGTGTGTGTGCGGTCGGTAGCAACGATCCTGTAGGATCTTTGGTCAGTAGATGCAGCTCACGCTCGGTCGAGGCTTTCCGGGAGAATGTCCAAAACCTCTGGCGACTCATGGAAACCTTGGGTGGGGCGCAAGGTCACCAGAGGTTTCCGTTCAGGTTTCCTAAGTGGGACGGGGGCTTAACTCTGCACCGGGAAGGCCTGTACATCGGGCCGTCCGTAGCGGCGACTGCGGAGGTTCTTGGCGCCGACCACGGGTGAACAATGGAGGAGGACTGACTGAACTTTGTCCCCTTCCACCCCAGTGAAGAATGCGGTGGTGGATGCTTGTGTTAATTTTATTGTATATTGTGTGTTCTTTTTTGATTGCACCGCTGCTGGCAAATACATTCCACTGCACTTATATGTGTATGTGAGGAATAAAGCTGATTGATCGATTGATTGATCGATTGATTGAGTAACAGCACTTGCATTAGTTTAGTTTAGCACCCATAGATGGGATAGAACCCGGGCATCTGGCGCTTTAAGGCTGCAACTTTACTGCTTCCACCCAAGTCGTGCATGAATTCAGTTGAGTTCAGTTTATTGTCACGTGTACCGAGGTGCAGTGAAAAGCTTCTGTTGCGTGCTGACCAGTCAGCGGAAAGACTATACATGGTTACAATTGAACCGTCCGCAGTGTACAGATACATGACAAAGGGAATCACGTTAGGTGCATGGTAAAGCCCAGTAAAGTCCGATTAATTATAGCTCGAAGGCCTCCAATGAGGAAGATGGGAGGTCAGGACCGCTCTCTAATTGGTGGTAGGACAGTTGAGTTGCCTGATAACAACTGGGAAGAAACTGTCCCTGAATGTGGAGACGCGCTAACCAGTGAGCGGAAAGACAATACATGATTACAATCGAGCCATTCACAGTGTACAGATACATGGAGTGGCCAGGGTGAGACTGGTCCGCGATTATGGTGCGGGCCATGCCGAGGCAGCGTGAGGTGTGGATGGACACCTTTTATTTAAGTAAGTATGCAGATGATACTAAGATAGGTGGTATTGTGGATAATGAAGTAGATTCTCAAAGTCTACAGAGAGATTTGGGCCATTTGGAAAAGTGGGCTGAAAGATGGCAGATGGAGTTTAATGCTGATAAGTGTGAAGTGCTACATCTTGGCAGGACAAATCAAAATAGGACGTACATGGTAAATGGTAGGGAATTGAGGAATGCTGTGGAACAGAGGGATCTAGGAATAAACTGTGCATAGTTCCCTGAAGGTGGAATCGCATGTAGATAGGGTGGTAAAGAAAGCCTTTGGTGTGCTGGCCTTTATAAATCAGAGCATTGAATATAGGAGTAGGGAAGTAATGTTAAAATTGTACAAGGCATTGGTAAGACCAATTCTGGAGTATGGTGTACAATTTTAGGTCGCCTAGTTATAGGAAGGATGTCAACAAAATAGAGAGAGTACAGAGGAGATTTACTAGAATGTTGCCAGGGTTCCAGCAACTATGTTACAGAGAAAGGTTGAACAAGTTAGGTCTTTATTCTTTGGAGCGCAGAAGGTTAAGGGGGACTTGATTGAGGTCTTTAAAATGATGAAAGGGATAGACAGAGTTTGACGTGGATAAGCTTTTCCCATTGAGGGTAGGAAGATTCAAACAAGAGGGCATGACATGAGAATTAAGGGACAGAAGTTTAGGGGTAACGTGAGGGGGAACTTCTTTACTCAGAGGGTGGTGGCTGTGTGGAATGAGCTTCCAGCAGAGGTGGTGGAGGCAGGATCGATTTTAACATTTAAAAGTAAAGTGGATAGGTATATGGACGTGAAGGGAATGGAGGGGTATGGTCTGAGTGCAGGTAGATGGGACTATAGGGGAAAACAAATGGTCGGCACGGACTGGAAGGGCCGAGAGGGCCTGTCTCCGTGCTGTAATTGTTATATGGTTATATGGTTATATGGTTATTTTCTTTTGGGGGAATAAAGGAGAATAAGAATTTAAGAATAAGGAGAAAGCCATTTAGAACGGAGACGAGGAAACACTTTTTCTCACAGAGAGTGGTGAGTCTGTGGAATTCTCTGCCTCAGAGGAAGGTGGAGGCTGGGTCTCTGGATGCTTTCAAGAGAGAGCTAGATAGGGCTCATAAAAATAGCCGAGTCAGGGGATATAGGGAGAAGGCAGGAACGGGGTACTGATTGGGGATGATCAGCCATGATCACATTGAATGGCGGTGCTGGCTCGAAGGGCCGAATGACCTACTCCTGCACCTATTGTCTATTGTCTATTGTCTATTGTCTATTCAACTTTTCCGTAAACCAGCAGCTGCAGTCTCCTGTTTCACCGGAAACAGACACTGTCAACATTTAAGATCGAGGATTGTTTACATTTGCACTGATGGCCGAACGTCGAACGGTACAGCACAGGAACAGACCCTTCGGCCCACAATGTCCGTGCCAGACACAATGTTAATCTAATCTCCTCTGCCTGCACACAATCCACTTCCCTGCATTCCTGGCGTATATCCATCAGCCCGTCTAGAAGTTGCTGAAATGCCACCGTTGTATCGGCCTCCACCGCCACCTCTGATTGTCACGGTTTTTAAACCGAGAGTTTCAGCATCTGTAGATTTAATATCTTCATGGCGCAGTCCCATTGTACGAGCGAATTCAAGAGCTCTCCCGAGTTTAAAAAAAATCAAACTTGTGGTAAGCACGTAGAATGTACATAGCGGGTATGTCGGAGCTCGGGACGTCTCTTAGCGGCTCGTAACGTTAACGGCAGGTACTCGGGAAACGCGGTAAACATAGAACATAGAAACATATAAATTAGGTGCAGGAGTAGGCCATTCAGCCCTTCGAGCCTGCACCGCCATTCAATATGATCATGGCTGATCATCCAACTCAGTATCCCGTACCTGCCTTCTCTCCATACCCTCTGATCCCCTTAGCCACAAGGGCCACATCCAACTCACTCTTAAATATAGCCAATGAACTGGCCTCAACTACCCTCTGTGGCAGAGAGTTCCAGAGACTCACCACTCTCTGTGTGAAAAAAGTCTTTCTCATCTCGGTCTTAAAGGATTTCCCCCTTATCCTTAAGCTGTGACCCCTTGTCCTGGACTTCCCCAACATCGGGAACAATCTTCCTGCATCTAGCCTGTCCAACCCCTTAAGAATTTTGTAAGTTTCTATAAGATCCCCTCTCAATCTCCTAAATTCCAGAGAGTATAAACCGAGTCTATCCAGTCTTTCTTCATAAGACAGTCCTGACATCCCAGGAATCAGTCTGGTGAACCTTCTCTGCACTCCCTCTATGGCAATAATGTCCTTCCTCAGATTTGGGAGACCAAAACTGTACGCAATCCTCCAGGTGTGGTCTCACCAAGACCCTGTACAACTGAAGTAGAACCTCCCTGCTCCTGTACTCAAATCCTTTTGCTATGAAAGCTAACATACCATTCGCTTTTTTCACTGCCTGCTGCACCTGCATGCCTACTTTCAATGACTGGTGTACCATGACACCCAGGTCTCGCTGCATCTCCCCTTTTCCTAATCGGCCACCATTTAAATAATAGTCTGCTTTCCTGTTTTTGCCACCAAAGTGGATAACCTCACATTTATCCACATTATACTGCATCTGCCAAATATTTGCCCACTCACCCAGCCTATCCAAGTCACCTTGCAGTCTCCTAGCATCCTCCTCACAGCGAACACTGCCCCCCAGCTTAGTGTCATCCGCAAACTTGGAGATATTGCCTTCAATTCCCTCATCCAGATCATTAATATATATTGTAAATAGCTGGGGTCCCAGCACTGAGCCCTGCGGTACCCCACTAGTTACTGCCTGCCATTGTGAAAAGGACCCGTTTACTCCTACTCTTTGCTTCCTGTTTGCCAGCCAGTTTTCTATCCACATCAATACTGAACCCCTAATACCATATGCTTTAAGTTTGTATACTAATCTCTTTTGTGGGACCTTGTCGAAAGCCTCCTGGAAGTCCAGATATACCACATCCACTGGTTCTCCCTTATCCACGCTACTAGTTACATCCTCGAAAAATTCCACAAGATTCGTCAGACATGATTTACCTTTTGTAAATCCATGCTGACTTTATCCAATGATTTCACCACTTTCCAAATGTGCTGCTATCCCATCTTTAATAACTGACTCTAGCAGTTTCCCCACTACCGATGTTAGACTAACTGGTCTGTAATTCCCCGTTTTCTCTCTCCCTCCCTTCTTAAAAAGAGGGGTTACATTTGCTACCCGCCAATCCTCAGGAACTACTCCAGAATCTAAAGAGTTTTGAAAGATTATCACTAATGCATCCACTATTTCCTGAGCTACTTCCTTAAGTACTCTGGGATGCAGCCTATCTGGCCCTGGGGATTTATCGGCCTTTAATCTATTCAATTTACCCAACACCACTTCCCGACTGACCTGGATTTCACTCAATTCCTCCTTTGACCCACAGTCCCCTGCTATTTCAGGCAGATTATTTATGTCTTCCTCAGTGAAGACGGAACCAAAGTAGTTATTCAATTGGTCCGCCATATCCTTGTTCCCCATGATCAACTCACCTGTTTCTGACTGCAAAGGGACCTACATTTGTTTTAACTAACCTCTTTCTCTTCACATATCTATAAAAACATTTTGCAGTCAGTTTTTATGTTCACTGCCAGTTTTCTTTCATAATCTATTTTTCCTTTCCTAATTAAGCCCTTTGTCCTCCTCTGCTGGTCTCTGAATTTCTCCCAGTCCTCTGGTATGCTGCTTTTTCTGGCTACTTTGTACGCATCATCCTTTGCTTTGATACTATCCCTGATTTCCCTTGTTATCCACGGATGCACTACCTTCCCCGATTTATTCTTTTGCCAAACTGGGATGAACAATTTTTGTAGTTCATCCATGCAGTCTTTAAATGTCTTCCATTGTATATCCACCGTCAACCCTTTTAGAATTAATTGCCAGTCAATGTTGGCCAATTCACGTCTCATACCCTCAAAGTTACCTTTCTTTAAGTTCAGAACCATTGTTTCTGAATTAACAATGTCACTCTCCATCCTAATGAAGAACTCAACCATATTGTGGTCACTCTTGCCCAAGGGGGCACGTACAACAAGACGGCTAATTACCCCTTCCTCATTACTCAAAACCCAGTCTAAAATAGCCTGCTCTCTCGTTGGTTCCTCTACATGTTGATTTAGATAACTATCCCGCATACATTCCAAAAAATCCTCTTCCTCAGCACCCCTGCCAATTTGATTAACCCAATCTATATGTAGATTGAAGTCACCCATTATAACTGTTTTGCCTTTGTCGCACGCATTCTAATTTCCTGTTTGATACCATCCCCAACTTCTCTGCTACTGTTAGGTGGCCTGTACACAACACCCACCAGCGTTTTCTGCCCCTTAGTGTTTTGTAGCTCTACCCATACCGATTCCACATCCTCCAAGCTAATGTCCTTCCTTTCCATTGCGTTAATCTCCTCTCTAACCAGCAACGCTACCCCACCTCCTTTTCCTTTCTCTCTATCCCTCCTGAATATTGAATATCCCTGGATGTTCAGCTCCCAGCCTACGTCACCCTGGAGCCATGTCTCCGTGATCCCAACTATATCATAATCATTAATATCTATCTGCACGTTCAACTCGTCCACCTTATTATGAATACTCCTTGCATTGAGACACAAAGCCTTCAGGTAAGCTCGTGAAGACTCGTGAAAATTTTTCAACATGTTGAAAATTGTCCACGAGAGGCCCGAGTACCTACGAGTGGCCATTACCGTAATTCTCCGAGTTCGAATCAGGGGAAATTCGGGAGAACGCTTGAATTAGCTCGTACAGTGGGACAGCCCCATAAGTCTTGGCAGATGGATTTTCAGAAATTGAATTGGAGAGATGAAATTTCAGCTGCAAGTTTTGAATAAACTTTGAGTTCCTAGCCGGCTCGACCCCTCCCTGTAGCTCACACCCTCGGGTCCTGGCAACACCCTCGTAAACCTTCTCTGCACTCTTTCCAGCTTGACGACATCGTTCCTATCGCATGGCGACCAAAACCGAACACAATATTCTAAACGTGGTCTCACCAATGTCTTGTAGAACAGCAACATGACCTCCCGACTTCTAGACTCAAAGTTGCCCCTCAGGACTCTGTCTGTGGAACTGATGCGCTACAATGCTGAGAACTATATTCTGCACTCTGTATCATCCCCTTTGCTCTACCTATTGTACTTGAGTTTGGCCTTGTTGTATTTATGTGTGGTATTATCTGATCTGGTTGGATGGCATGCACAGCAAAGCTTTTCACTGTACCTCGGTACATGTGACAATAATGAACCTAATCTGTCCCCTCTCGCCTTAAACCCATGTCCTCTGGTTCTTGATTCCCCTACTCTGGGAAAAATATTCTCGGCATTCAGTCTATCTGTTCCCCTCATAAGTTCAGAAGTCATAGGAGCAGAATTAGGCCATTCGACCCATCGAGGCTGCTCTGCCATTCACTCTTGGCTGATGTATATACAATAGACAATAGGTGCAGGAGTAAGCCATTCGGCCCTTCGAGCCAGCACCGCCATTCAATGTGATCATGGCTGATCATCCCCAATCAGTACCCATTTACTGTCTTCTCCCCATATCCCCTGACTCCACTATCTTCAAGAGCCCTATCTAGCTCTCTCTTGAAATTATCCAGAATACCGGCCTCCACCGCCCTCTGAGGAATAGAGAATAAATCTCTCACTCTCAACCCCATTCCCCTCCCTTCTCCCCTTAACCAAGAATCAAGAATCTGTCAATCTCTGCTTTAAAAATATCCACCGACTTGGCCTCCACCGTCGTCTGTGGCAAAGAATTCCACACATTCACCACCCTCTGACTAAACAAATTCCTCCTCATCTCCTTTATAAAGGTATGACCTTTTATTCTTGGGCTGAGTCCTCTGGTCCTAGACTTTCGCACTAGTGGAAACATCCTTTCCACATCCATTCTATCCAGGCCTTTCACTATTCGGTATGTTTCAATGAGGTCCCCCCTCAATGAGGTTCCCCCTCATCCTCCTAAACTCCAGCGTGTACAGGCCCCGTGCCGTCAAACGTTCATCATATGTTAACCCACTCATTGTGGTAGACAAAAAGCTGGAGAAACTCAACGGGTGAGGCAGCGTCTATGGAGCGAAGGAATGGGCGACGTTTCGGGTCGAGATCGTTCGTCAGCATCCTCTCTATCATCAACAGTTCTCTGGCCACTGGCATTGTTCCAACCTGTTTCAAGCATGCAGTGGTCCAGCCCCTTCTGAACAAACTTAACCTAGACCCCACCTTGCCTAGTAACTACAGACCTATTTCCAAACTGCCTCTCCTCTCAAAAGTCCTTGAAAAGGCAATTCTAAATCAACTAATAGATACATAGATACATAGAAATTAGGTGCAGGAGTAGGCCATTCAGCCCTTCGAGCCTGCACCGCCATTCAATATGATCATGGCTGATCATCCAACTCAGTATCCCGTACCTGCCTTCTCTCCATACCCTCTGATCCCCTTAGCCACAAGGGCCACATCCAACTCACTCTTAAATATAGCCAATGAACTGGCCTCAACTCCCCTCTGTGGCAGAGAGTTCCAGAGACTCACCACTCTCTGTGTGAAAAAAGTCTTTCTCATCTCGGTCTTAAAGGATTTCCCCCTTATCCTTAAGCTGTGACCCCTTGTCCTGGACTTCCCCAACATCGGGAACAATCTTCCTGCATCTAGCCTGTCCAACCCCTTAAGAATTTTGTAAGTTTCTATAAGATCCCCTCTCAATCTCCTAAATTCCAGAGAGTATAAACCGAGTCTATCCAGTCTTTCTTCATAAGACAGTCCTGACATCCCAGGAATCAGTCTGGTGAACCTTCTCTGCACTCCCTCTATGGCAATAATGTCCTTCCTCAGATTTGGAAACCAAAACTGTACGCAATACTCCAGGTGTGGTCTCACCAAGACCCTGTACAACTGAAGTAGAACCTCCCTGCTCCTGTACTCAAATCCTTTTGCTATGAAAGCTAACATACCATTCGCTTTTTTCACTGCCTGCTGCACCTGCATGCCTACTTTCAATGGCTGGTGTACCATGACACCCAGGTCTCGCTGCATCTCCCCTTTTCCTAATCGGCCACCATTTAAATAATAGTCTGCTTTCCTGTTTTTGCCACCAAAGTGGATAACCTCACATTTATCCACATTATACTGCATCTGCCAAACATTTGCCCACTCACCCAGCCTATCCAAGTCACCTTGCAGTCTCCTAGCATCCTCCTCACAGCGAACACTGCCCCCCAGCTTAGTGTCATCCGCAAACTTGGAGATATTGCCTTCAATTCCCTCATCCAGATCATTAATATATATTGTAAACAGCTGGGGTCCCAGCACTGAGCCCTGCGGTACCCCACTAGTTACTGCCTGCCATTGTGAAAAGGACCCGTTTACTCCTACTCTTTGCTTCCTGTTTGCCAGCCAGTTCTCTATCCACATCAATACTGAACCCCTAATACCGTATGCTTTAAGTTTGTATACTAATCTCTTATGTGGGACCTTGTCGAAAGCCTTCTGGAAGTCCAGATATACCACATCCACTGGTTCTCCCTTATCCACGCTACTAGTTACATCCTCGAAAAATTCCACAAGATTCGTCAGACATGATTTACCTTTTGTAAATCCATGCTGACTTTGTCCAATGATTTCACCACTTTCCAAATGTGCTGCTATCCCATCTTTAATAACTGACTCTAGCAGTTTCCCCACGACCGATGTTAGACTAACTGGTCTGTAATTCCCCGTTTTCTCTCTCCCTCCCTTCTTAAAAAGAGGGGTTACATTTGCTACCGCCAATCCTCAGGAACTACTCCAGAATCTAAAGAGTTTTGAAAGATTATCACTAATGCATCCACTATTTCCTGAGCTACTTCCTTAAGTACTCTGGGATGCAGCCTATCTGGCCCTGGGGATTTATCGGCCTTTAATCTATTCAATTTACCCAACACCACTTCCCGACTGACCTGGATTTCACTCAATTCCTCCTTTGACCCACAGTCCCCTGCTATTTCCGGCAGATTATTTATGTCTTCCTTAGTGAAGACGGAACCAAAGTAGTTATTCAATTGGTCCGCCATATCCTTGTTCCCCATGATCAACTCACCTGTTTCTGACTGCAAGGGACCTACATTTGTTTTAACTAACCTCTTTCTCTTCTATATCTATAAAAACTTTTGCAGTCAGTTTTTATGTTCCCTGCCAGTTTTCTTTCATAATCTATTTTTCCTTTCCTAATTAAGCCCTTTGTCCTCCTCTGCTGGTCTCTGAATTTCTCCCAGTCCTCTGGTATGCTGCTTTTTCTGGCTACTTTGTACGCATCATCCTTTGCTTTGATACTATCCCTGATTTCCCTTGTTATCCACGGATGCACTACCTTCCCCGATTTATTCTTTTGCCAAACTGGGATGAACAATTTTTGTAGTTCATCCATGCAGTCTTTAAATGTCTTCCATTGTATATCCACCGTCAACCCTTTTAGAATTAATTGCCAGTCAATCTTGGCCAATTCTCGTCTCATACCCTCAAAGTTACCTTTCTTTAAGTTCAGAACCATTGTTTCTGAATTAACAATGTCACTCTCCATCCTAATGAAGAACTCAACCATATTATGGTCACTCTTGCCCAAGGGGGCACGTACAACAAGACGGTAATTACCCCTTCCTCATTACTCAAAACCCAGTCTAAAATAGCCTGCTCTCTCGTTGGTTCCTCTACATGTTGATTTAGATAACTATCCCGCATACATTCCAAAAAATCCTCTTCCTCAGCACCCCTGCCAATTTGATTAACCCAATCTATATGTAGATTGAAGTCACCCATTATAACTGTTTTGCCTTTGTCGCACGCATTTCTAATTTCCTGTTTGATACCATCCCCAACTTCTCTGCTACTGTTAGGTGGCCTGTACACAACACCCACCAGCGTTTTCTGCCCCTTAGTGTTTTATTTTCTGCCCCTTAGTGTTTTAAGTGTTCTAATGCCTTACCCACACCAAAATACCATCCTGGAAAGTTCCCAATCAGGCTTCAGGTCCCACCACAGCACAGTCTGCCGTTGAAGGTACATAACGGCCTGCTTATTGCCATCGACTCCAGCGACTGTGCAATACTGCTCCTTCTCGATCTCAGCGCAGCGTTTGATAAAGTGGACAACACCAACCTAATTGACCGTCTCCGGTATGGGGTTGGTGTTGATGGCACTACCCTGAGCTGGTTCATCTCCTACCTCAAAAATAGGAGTTTCTCCACCAACATAGGCAATTAACCATATAACCATATAACAATTACAGCACGGAAACAGGCCCTCTCGGCCCTTCCAGTCCGTGCCGACCATTTGTTTTCCCCTAGTCCCATTTACCTGCACTCAGACCATACCCCTCCATTCCCTTCACGTCCATATACCTATCCACTTTACTTTTAAATGTTAAAATCGATCCTGCCTCCACCACTTCTGCTGGAAGCTCATTCCACACAGCCACCACCCTCTGAGTAAAGAAGTTCCCCCTCACATTACCCCTAAACTTCTGTCCCTTAATTATCATGTCATGCCCTCTTGTTTGAATCTTCCCTACCCTCAATGGGAAAAGCTTATCCACGTCAACTCTGTCTATCCCTTTCATCATTTTAAAGACCTCAATCAAGTCCCCCCTTAATCTTCTGCGCTCCAAAGAATAAAGACCTAACTTATTCAACCTTTCTCTGTAACATAGTTGCTGGAACCCTGGCAACATTCTAGTAAATCTCCTCTGTACTCTCTCTATTTTGTTGACATCCTTCCTATAATTAGGCGACCAAAATTGTACACCATACTCCAGAATTGGTGTTACCAATGCCTTGTACAATTTTAACATTACTTCCCTACTCCTATATTCAATGCTCTGATTTATAAAGGCCAGCACACCAAAGGCTTTCTTTACCACCCTATCTACATGCGATTCCACCTTCAGGGAACTATGCACAGTTATTCCTAGATCCCTCTGTTCCACAGCATTCCTCAATTCCCTACCATTTACCATGTACTTCCTATTTTGATTTGTCCTGCCAAGATGTAGCACTTCACACTTAACAGCATTAAACTCCATTATGCCATCTTTCAGCCCACTTTTCCAAATGGCCCAAATCTCTCTGTAGACTTTGAAAATCTACTTCATTATCCACAACACCACCTATCTTAGTATCATCTGCATACTTACTTATCCAATTTTCCACCTGATCAACCAGATCATTGATGTACATGACAAACAACAGTGGACCCAACACAGATCCCTGAGGCACCCCACTGGTCACCGGCTTCCAACCTGCCAAACAGCCATCCACCATTACTCTCTGACATCTCCCATTCAGCCACCGTTGAATCCATCTTGCTACTCCGCCATTAACACCCAAAGATTGAACCTTCTTAACCAACCTTCCATGGGGAACCTTGTCAAAGGCCTTACTGAAATCCATATAGACAACATCCACTGCTTTAACATCATCAATTTCCCTAGTTACCGCTTCAAAAAATTCAAGAAGGTTTGTTAAACATGACCTTCCAGGCACAAATCCATGTTGACTGTTCCTGATCAGACCCTGTTTATCCAGATGCTTATATATATTATCTCTAAGTATCCTTTCCATTAATTTGCCCACCACTGACGTTAAACTAATAGGTCTATAATTGCTAGGTTTATTCTTTGAACCCTTTTTAAACAATGGAACAACATGCGCAGTACGCCAATCCTCCGGCACTATTCCCGTTTCTAATGACATTTGAAATATTTCTGTCATAGCTCCTGCTATTTCTACACTAACTTCCCTCAATGTCCTAGGGAATATCCTGTCAGGACCTGGAGACTTATCCACTTTTATATTTTTCAAAAGTGTCAGTACTTCCTCCTCTTTGAATCTCATAGTTTCCATAGCTACTCTACTTTTTTCCCTTACCTCACAGAGTTCAATATTCCTTCTCCTTGGTGAATACCGAAGAAAATAAATTGTTCAATATCTCCCCCATCTCTTTTGGCTCTGCAGATAGCTGTCCATTCTGTCTCTCTAATGGTCCAATTTTATCCCTCGTTATCCTTTTGCTATTAATATAGCTGTAGAAACCCTTTGGATTTACTTTCACCTTTCTTGCCAAAGCAACCTCATGTCTTCTTTTAGCCTACTTTCTTTTAGCAATTCTTTCTCTTCCCCAGCTAGTCTCTGCTGTGGGGTTCCACAAGGTTCCGCCCTTGGCCCCATTCTCTTCTCCCTGTACATGCTCCCCCTCGGCCAAGTCATTGAAAAGCACGGCATTTCTTTCCACTGTTATGCAGACGATACACAGCTCTATCTCCCCCTGAAACCCAACAACCGATCTAATTTAATCAGCCTCATGCACTGCCTCGAGGACATAAAATGTTGGATGGCACAGAACTTCCTCCAACTAAACGAGAGCAAGTCTGAGGTCATCCTACTCGACCCCTGCAACTCCATCAAAACAATAACAGGCAGCCTTGGATGCCTAACCTCCCGAGTCAAACCGCACGTCAAAAACCTTGCCGTGATATTTGACTCCGTGTTGAAGTTTACATAGAAACATAGAAACATAGAAAATAGGTGCAGGAGGAGGCCATTCGGCCCTTCGAGCCAGCACCACCATTCATTGTGATCATGGCTGATCGTCCCCAATCAATAACCCGTGCCTGCCTTCTCCTCATATCCCTTGACTCCACTAGCCTCTAGAGCTCTATCTAACTCTCTCTTAAATCCATCCAGTGACTTGGCCTCCACTGCCCTCTGTGGTAGGGAATTCCATAAATTCACAACTCTGGGTGAAAACGTTTTTATCACCTCAGCCTTCAATGACCTCCCCTTTATTCTAAGAGTTGACAAACAAGTCAACTCCGTGATAAAATCTAGTTTCTTCCAGCTTCGCACGATAGCTAAAATCAAACCATTCCTCCAATTCGATGACCTTGAAAAGATCATAGAAACATAGAAACATAGAAACATAGAACATAGGTGCAGGAGTAGGCCATTCGGCCCTTCGAGCCTGCACCGCCATTCAATATGATCATGGCTGATCATCCCCAAACAGTATCCTGTACCTGCCTTCTCTCCACACCTCCAGATCCCTTTAGCCACAAGGGCCACATCTAACTCCCTCTTAAATATAGCCAATGAACTGGCCTCAACTACCTTCTGTGGCAGAGAATTCCAGAGACTCACCACTCTCTGTGTGAAAAATGTTTTCCTCATCTCGGTCCTCCTCACACCTAACACTACCCCCCAGCTTATTGTCATGAACAAACTTGGAGATGTTGCATTCAATGCCCTCGTCCAAATCATTAATATATATTGTAAATAGCTGGGGTCCCAGCACTGAGACTTGCGGTACCCCACTAGTCACTGCCTGCCATTCTGAAAAGGACCTGTTTACTCCTACCCTTTGCTTCCTGTCTGCCAGCCAGTTCTCTATCCACATCAATACTGAACCCCCAATATCGTGTGCTTTAAGTTTGTATACTAATCTCTTATGTGGGACCTTGTCGAAAGCCTTCTGAAAGTCCAGATATAACATCCACTGCTTCTCCCTTATCCACTCTACTAGTTACATCCTCAAAAAATTCAATAAGATTCGTCAGACATGATTTATCCTTCGTAAATCCATGCTGACTTTGTCCAATGATTTCACCACTTTCCAAATGCGCTGCTAACCCATCTTTAATAACTGACTATAGCAGTTTCCCCACTACCAATGTTAGACTAACTGGTCTGTAATTCCCCATTTTCTCTCTCCCTCCCTCACTTTTTAAAAAGTGGGGTTACATTAGCTACCCTCCAATCCTCAGGAACTACTCCAGAATCTAAAGAGTTTTGAAAAATTCTCACTAAGGCTTCCACCTTATTTGACCCCCGGTCCGCTGCTATTTCCGGAAGAATATTTATGCCTTCCTTAGTGAAGACAGAACCAAAGTAGTTATTCAATTGGTCTGCCATGTCCTAGTTCCCCATGATCAATTCACCTGTTTCTGACTGCAAGGGACCCACAATTGTTTTAACTAATCTCTTTCTCTTCACATATCTATAAAAACTTTTGCAGTCAGTTTTTATGTTCCGTGACAGTTTTCTTTCATAATCTATTTTCCCTTTCCTAATTAAGCCCTTTGTCCTCCTCTGCTGGACTCTGAATTTCTCCCAGTCCACTGGTAGGCTGCTTTGTTTGGCTAATTTGTATGCCTCATCTTTTGTTTTTATACTATCCCTGATTTCCCTTGTGATCCATGAATGCACTACCTTCCCTTTTTTTTCAACTTTAGTTTTTATTGCTTTTATGTATACACAAATAAAACACAAATATAACATATAACATATATAAAATATAACGAAACATACAACATTACAATGAAACGTACAGCAGTGTAGCGGGGGGTTCAGTTTACAATTAATAATGCAGTATACAGAACTATTTTCATATTAAAACATTTTCCAATAACTTACATTATTGTCTATAAAATTATACAGTGTTGATGTCTTTATTTATATACCTAATCCATTTTTTCCATTTTCTGTTAAACTCGTCTTCTTTCACTCTTAGAGAATATGTCATTTTCTCCATGATAAATATTTCCTGTACTATGTCTAACCATTGTCTAAGTCTGGGTGTGTCCGCTGTGAGCCAGTTTCTTGTAATGGCCTTTCTGCCAGCTGTGAGTAGGATTTTAACCAAGTAATGGTCTTCCTTCTGCACCATTGTAGTTATATTACCCAGGTATAAAATGGAACACTTCTTGCAGACTATATATCCTAATACCTCCGTTAATTCTGAATTCACTCTGTCCCAAAATGGTTCTATTTTGGGGCAACTCCAGAAGATATGTGCATGGTTTGCGTCTGTTTGACCACATTGCCTCCAGCATGTTTGCTGCCTTAGAATTTGCTTGCTTTTTTATGTTAGGCGTAATAAAGAAACAAATCAAAATTTTCCATTTAAATTCTCTCCAATTTTGTGAATTGGTGGATGTCTGTAGTGTTACACACATATGATGCCATTCTTCTTCTGAGATTGTAATGTTCAATTCCTTTTCCCACTTAAATTTTACATAAAATGTAGTTTTAGCTTGACATTCCATTAAACTATGATAAAGTTTAGAAATAATCCTTAATGTTTTTTGATGATATGCACTAACTATCACTTCTATCACTGGATTCTTTTCTTCTAGTGCCTCCCTTTTTACCTTTTTATTGTAATAATCTCTCAGTTGGAGGTATCTAAACAAGTCTTGGTTCCGAAGTGCAAGTCTATCCTTCAAATCTTGAAAACCTCTTAGGTCTCAATTTTCAATAACAGTACAAAATGCAGTCATTCCTTTCTTCATCCACTCTTTAAATATTGAGTCATACATCCCTGGTTTAAATTCATTATCCAAAGCTATCCATCTTAAAACTTTTTGCCGTTTATTCAGTTTAAGTTGTCTGGTAAAAGTGAACCAGGTTTCAAAAGTAAATATCGTTATTGGATCGATTATACTCCTGATATGTCCAGGAAGCGCTTTTTCTCCCAAAAGTGTTTGGATGTGGAAGTCAGGGATATATGTCTCAATCTCTTTCCACCTAGCTATATAGCTGTCCTCACACCAATTAATTAGTGGTCGAAGTTGGGCTGCATAGAAATATATCCTAAAATGTGGAAGTGCCATTCCACCTTTGTCCTTTGGCAAGTGACTGGCAAGTGAATCTTAAAGGGTTGACAGTGGATGTGCAATGGAAGGTATTTAAAGACTGCATGGGTGAACTACAATTGTTGTAGTTCATCCATGCAGTCTTTAAATACCTTCCATTGCACATCCACTGTCAACCCTTTAAGAATCACTTGCCAGTCTATCTTGGCCAATACACATCTCATACCTTCAAAGTTACCTTTGTTTAAGTTCAGAACCCTTGTTTCTGACTTAATTATACCACTCTCCATCCTAATGAAGAACTCAACCATATTATGGTCACTCTTGCCCAAGGGGCCACGCACAACAAGACTGCTAACTAACCCTTCCTCATTACTCAATACCCTGTCAAGAATAGCCTGCTCTCTCGTTGGTTCCTCTACATGTTGGTTTAGGAAACTATCCCGCATACATTCCAAGAAATCCTCTTCCACAGCACCCCTACCCATTTGATTCACCCAATCTATATGTAGATTGAAGTCACCCATTGTAACTGTTTAACCCTTGTTGCATGCATTTCTAATTTCCTGTTTGATGCCATCCCCAACTCCACTACTATTGTTAGGTGGCCTGTACACAACTCCCACTAGCGTTTTCTGCCCCTTAGAGTTTCGCAGCTCTACCCATATCGATTCCACATCCTCCAAGCTAATGTCCTTCCCTTCTATTGCATTAATCTCCTCTCTCACCAGCAACGCTACCCCACCTCCTTTTCCTTTCTGCCTATCCCTCCTCAATATTGAATATCCCTGGATGTTCAGCTCCCAGCCTTGGTCCCCCTGGAGCCATGTCTCCGTGATCCCAACTATAGCATAGTCATTAATAACTATCTGCACATTCAACTCATCCACCTTATTACGAATGCTCCTCGCATTGAGACACAAAGCCTTCAGGCTTGTTTTTACAACACTCTTACGTTTGATTTTTGCCCTGGAAACCCACCACCTCTTCTTCTCTGTTTATTTATTTTTTCTTCTTTCCCCGCTACATGTTGGGTCTGAGTGCTTCCCTTCTCTGCCTGCTGCCTCACACCCTGTCTACTGGCTTTCTCTATTTGAGTCCCTCCCCCCAACCGTTCTAGTTTAAAGTCCCCCCGGTAGCCTTTGCAAATTTCCCTGCAAGTGCAACCCGTCCTTTTTATACAGGTCACTCCTTCCCCAAAAGAGGTTCCACTGATCCAGAAACTTGAATCCCTGCCCTCTGCACCAGTCTTTCAGCCAGGCATTTATCCTCCACCTTGCTCCATTCCTACTCTCACAGTCGCGTTGCACAGGAAGTAATCCTGAGATTGTTATCTTTGCGGTCCTTTTCCTTAACTCTCGTCCTAACTCCCTAAATTCTCCTTTCAGGATCTCTTCTCTTTTTTTACCTATGTCATTGGTACCAATATGTACCACGACCTCAGGCTCCTCTCCCTCCCTTTTCTTGGACACGTTCAGACACAATAATAATAATAATAATAATAATAGATTTTATTTTTATAGCGCTTTTCTAAAACTCAAAGCGCCTCCCTGTTTTTATTTTTATTCCGATTATATGTTCTTACTGTAAAGACCTTTGAGTTTTAGAAAAGCGCTATAAAAATAAAATCTATTATTATTATTATTATTATTATTATTATTATTATTATTATTATTGTGTCTGAACGTGTCCAAGAAAAGGGAGGGAGAGGAGCCTGAGGTCGTGGTACATATTGGTACCAATGACATAGGTAAAACTCAAAGTTTCACCAGGGAGGCAAACTACCATCCGGGTGTCCGGACTGCATCCACAGAATCGCCAATCTGACCCCCTAACTATAGAGTCCCCTATTACTAATGCCCTCCTCTTCTTTTCCTTAACCTTCTGAGCAACAGGGCCGGTCTCTGTACCGCAGGCCAGGTCGCTGTTGCTACCCCAGGTAGGCTGTCCCCCCCAACAGCACTCAAACAGGCGTACTTATTTTCAAGGTGTACAGCCACTGGTGTACTCTCTGCCCCTTGCCTCTCCTAACCGTGACCCACGTGTCTGCCTCCTGTGGTTTTGGAGAGACTACCTCCCTGTAACTCCTCTCATCCACGCATTCATCTCCTCCCGCCTTGATTACTGCAACTCCCTTTACACTGGCATCAGCCAATCATCCCTGTCCGGCGTGCAACTGGTCCAAAACGCCGCAGCGAGACTCCTGACGCGTACCCGTAAAAGGGACCACATCACCCCCATTCTGGCCTCTCTCCACTGGCTCCCAGTACAGTACAGAATCAACTTCAAGCTCCTATGATTCGTATACAAAGCCCTTACCGGGCTTGCCCCCCCCCCACATCAAAAATCTTCTAACCCACCATTCTATTTCTCTGGATCGACTAACCCACCATTCTTTGGATCGACTTCTGTCTTTGATTTGTGTATCGGTGTTGTCTTTATTATTTATTTTTATTCCGATTATATGTTCTTGCTGTAAAGTGCTTTAAGTTTTAGAAAAGCAATATAAAAATAAAATCTATTATTATTATGATTATTATTATTATTATTATTATTATTCTACCTCCAGGTCCCTCAGGTCGGCCGACTTTGGGCAACTGACTATCCCGCGGTCCCGGTTTAAGCTCAGGGGTGACCGCGCTTTTGCGGTTGCAGCAACTAGACTGTGGAACAACATCCCTGTCATCATCAGAACTCCTTTAAGTCGAGGCTCAAAACCTATTTCTACTCCCTAGTGTTTTTGAGCCCCTCTGAGGGGGCGCTGTAAACAGTTTATGTATGTATTGTCAGGTCTGTGTACCGTTGTATGTAGCACATTAGTACCTGCACAGATGCACAGCACTTTGGTCAACGTGAGTTGTTTTTAAATGGGCTATACAAATAAAACTGACTGACTGACTGACTGAAGAATGAGTTTCTCCAGCTCTTTGTCTACCTTCGATTTTTCCAGCATCTGCAGTTTCTTTCCTAAACATTAATTCCTGGGATAATTCTCGTAAAAAACCTCGTCTTCCCAGTTCTCGGTGTCCGCAGCCCCAGGTCGTATGTTTATCCCGTGGCCTTGCGTGTGCTTTCCGCCTTCATGACACAACAGATCCATGCTGGTGGACACCGCCGCCTACAGGCAGCTGCAAGAAGTGCTGCCTCTAAAAGGCAGCCAGCATCATCACCAGAGGCCCACACCACACTGGCCACACTCTCATCTCGCTGCTATCATCAGAAAGACATTTTGTTTAGAGATACAGCGCAGAAACAGTCCCTTGAATGGCATGTTGGCCTTTATAACAAGAGGAATCGAATATAGGAGCAAAGAGGTCCTTCTGCAGTTGTACAGAGCCCTAGTGAGACCACACCTGAAGTATTGCGCGCAGTTTTGGTCCCCTAATTTGAGGAAGAACATTCCTGCTAATGAGGGAGCGCAGCGTAGGTTTACAAGGTTAATTCCCAGGATGGCGGGACTGTCATATGCTGAGAGAATGGAGCGGCTGGGCTTGTACACTCTGGAGTTTAGAAGGATGAGAGGGAACTCATTGAAACATATAAGATTGTTAAGGGTTTGGACACTCTAGAGGCAGGAAACATGTTCCCGATGTTGGGGGAGTCCAGAACCAGGGGCCACTCAGTTTAAGAATAAGGAGTAAGCCATTTAGAACGGAGACGAGGGAACACTTTTTCTCACAGAGAGTGGTGAGTCTGTGGAATTCTCTGCCTCAGGGTACTGATTGGGGATGATCAGCCATGATCACATTGAATGGCGGTGCTGGCTCGAAGGGCCGAATGGCCTACTCCTGCACCTATTGTCTATTGTCTATTCTTCTTGCCATAGATGTTGCCTCACCCGCTGAGTTTTCTCCAGCATTTTGTGTCTACCTTCGATTTTAACCAGCATCTGCAGTTCTTTCTTAAACATGCTGGTTCTATGTTAGCCCCCTTTACCCACCGGTGCTGGCTTGAAGGGCCGAATGGCCTACTCCTGCACCTATTGTCTGTTGTCTCATCCACTCCCCTACACACTAGGGGGAAATTTGACAGAGGGCCAATTAGCCTAAAAAACTTGCACGCCTTTGGGATGTGGGAGTGAACCGGAGCACCCGGAGGAAACCCACGCGGTCACAGGGAGAACGTGCAAACTCCACCACAGACAGCACCTGTAATCAGGATCGAATTGGCCAAATTCACCCATTCTTTTTCTACGAGTTACTCCAGCATTGTCAGAGTCAAAGTCACTTTTATTCGTCACATACACCCGAAGGTGCAGTGAAATGAATTTGCCAGCAGCGATACACTTAAAAAGAACACACAATACACAATATAATTTAACACAAACATCCACCGTGGTGGAAGGCAACACAGTTCACCCAGTCCTCCTCCTTGTTCAACTGTGGTTGTCGGTTCTGTCAAACGCACTCCGCGGCTTGGAGATCCCGAATCGGCACTTTCCTACTGGAGTCTGTGGCTTCAGGATGTTATAGGCCGCAGGCCGGCGATCGGAGCTCTTCTCCGGCGATCCCTAGCAAGGGATCCCAGTCTCCGGATGGTAAGTCCACGCCCCGCCCACGGCTAGAAGCTCCGCACACCGCGGCTTCAGGATGTTATCGTCCGCGGGCCACCGTTCATGGCTGATCTATCTCTCCCTCCTAACCCCATTCTCCTGCCTTCTCTCCATAACCCCTGACACCCGTACTGATCAAGAATCTGTCTATAGGACCTGTCCCACTTTCACAACCTAATTCACAAACTTTTTTACTCGTGGACATTTTTCATCAGGCTAAGAAAAACGCCCTGACCTACTTGATGCCACATAATTGATAAAAATATCAATTCTGAAATATTATTTTTGGAGACATGGGTTGCCATGGTTAAAAGGCCGTAAGGTCATAAGGGATAGGAGTGGAATTAGGCCATTCAGCCCATCGAGTCTACTCCGCCATTCAATCATGGCTGATCTAGCTCCCCCTCCTGGGTTGCAGGGCATGCTTGAAGACACCGCGCGTACTTGCAACTGCTTTGGTTATTTTTAAGCCTCGGGAACTTTAACCCTAACCCTCCCTCTCCCTCTCTAGCTGCACCTGCAAGTTGGGGGCTATGTGTGAGTGGATAGGGCGGGGATGGGATAAAAGGAGTGAATTAATAATATTAATATAATATCAAGGGGATGGTTAGTGTGTGTGTGGGGTGGTTAGTGTGTGTGTGTGTGTGTGTGTGTGCGTGTGTGTGTGTGAGGTGGTTAGTGTTTGTGGGTGTGTGTGTGTGGGGTGGTTAGTATGTGTGTGTGTGTGTGTGTGTGTGCGGGGTGGTTAGCATGTGTGTGTGTGGGGTGGTTAGTGTGTGTGTGTGTGGGGGGGGGTTAGTGTGTGTGTGTGTGTGGGGTGGTGTGTGTGTGTGTGGGGTGGCTAGTGTGTGTGTGTGTGTGTGTGTGTGTGTGTGTGTGTGGTTAGTGTGTGTGTGTGTGTGTGTGTGTGTGGTGTGGTAGTGTGTGTGTGTGTGGTGGTGTGGTTAGTGTGTGTGTGTGTGGTTAGTGTGTGTGTGTGTGTGGTGTGTGTGAGTGTGTGTGTGTGTGTGTGTGTGTGTGTGTGTGGTTAGTGTGTGTGTGTGTGTGTGTGTGTGTGTGTGTGTGTGTGTGTGTGTGTGTGTGGTGTGTGTGTGTGGTGTGTGTGGTGTGTGTGTGTGTGTGTGTGTGTGTGTGTGTGTGTGGTGTGGTTAGTGTGTGTGTGTGTGTGTGTGTTGTGTGTGTGTGTGTAGTGTGTGTGTGTGTGTGTGTGTGTGTAGGTGGTGGTGTGTGTGTGTGTGTGTGTGTGTGTGTGTGTGTGTGTGTGTGTGTGTGGTGGTTAGTGTGTGTGTGTGTGTGGGGGGGGTGGTTAGTGTGTGTGTGTGTGTGGGGGGTGTGGTTAGTGTGTGTGTGTGGGTGGTTAGTGTGTGTGTGTGTGTGTGTTAGTGTGTGTGTGGGGGCTGGTTAGTGTGTGTGTGTGTGTGGTGGTTAGTGTGTGTGTGTGTGGGGGTGTGGTGTGTGTGTGTGTGTGTGTGTGTGTGTGTGTGTGTGGGGGGGGTGGTTAGTGTGTGTGTGTGTGGTGGTTAGTGTGTGTGTGTGTGTGGGGGGTGGTTAGTGTGTGTGTGGGACGCCACAGGCTGCCCTCCTCCCCCGCAACCACACGTTGAGGGGACGGGGCCACTTGGTCTAGTTGAACATAAAACATAGAGCATAAAGTCAACTCGCCCACACCGGCCAACATGTCCTATCTACACTAGTCCCACCTGCCTGAGTTTGGTCTATATCCCTCCAAACCTGTCCTATCCATGTACCTGTCTAACTGTTTCTTAAACGTTGCGATAGTCCCAGCCTCAACCACCTCCTCAGGCAGCTCGTTCCATACACCCACCACCCTTTGTGTGGAAAAGTTACCCCTCAGAATCCTATTACATTTTTTCCCCCACTCACCATAAACCAATGTCCGCTGGTTCTTGATTCCCCCTCCTCTGGGTAAAAGACTGTTCCATTCATCCTATCTCTACCCCTCATGTGATTTTGTACACCTCTATAAGATCACCCTTCATCCTCCTGCGCTCCATGGAATAGAGTCCCAGCCTGCTCAACCTCTCCCTGTAGCTCACACCCTCTAGTCCTGGCAACATCCTCGTAAATCTTCGCTGAACCCTTTTCAGGTTCACAATATACATTTGTTGTCGGGAGAGATAGCAAAACATACAGTGGTAAAATGCAATCAGGAGGACAGTCAGACTGGTGGAAGAACTAGGGTGTGGGAGGGATGGAGAGAGAGGGAAAGCAAGGGCTATCTGAAGTTAGAGAAGTCAATGTTCATACCACTGGGGTGTAAATACCCAAGCGAAATATGAGGTGCTGTTCCTCCAATTTGCTCTGGGCCTCAATCTGACACTGGAGGAGGCCCAGGACAGAAAGGTCAGTGTGGGACTGGGAGGGGGAGTTGAAGTGCTGATCTATGTGACCCCAGTACAGACACAGTGGTCCAAGCAGCTGCTATTTACATTGTAACATTTTATTTATTGAGCTGATGTCCATCCCATGTGGAATGGAATGAGTAATTGGGGCGTGTAAAATCCAAGTGTCCTATCAGTGTCCACAGATGCCTCTAGTAATACGGCAAGTCTAGTGTGGCACGGTGGCGCAGCGGTAGAGTTGCTGCCTCACGGTGCCAGAGACCCGGGTTCCATCCCGACTACGGGTGCTGTCTGTACGGAGTTTGTACGCTCTCCCCGTGACCTGCGTGGGTTTTCTCCGGGTGCTCCGGTTTCCTCCCACACTCCAAAGACGTGGCGATTTGTAGGTCAATTGACTTGGTATAGATGTAAATTCTCCCTTGTGTGTAGGACAGTGTTAGTGTGCGGGGTCAGTACGGACTCAGTGGGCTGAAGGGCCTGAATCTGTGCTGCACAATTCTGAGACTGACTTTAAATCTAAATTGGTTCCTTGAAGCCCTGACTACATTGATTCCTGGGTCATGAGATTAAATTATCTATGTGGAATGTAAAAAAAGAAAATACATTCATGATTGAATCAAAATTGATTTTCATGGTGAACAATTACAACTTGTGTTGCTGAATAATTAAGCCCCAAACGTATTAGCTTCAAAAACAAGAGGAATTGTATCTCCTGGTTGAAATCGGCACAAATTCTTTGTTGAGTATAATTTTAAAATAATCTCTTACATGTCCTTTGAGTTGTCCATGGACCTTGTGTAGAATGATGAGCTGGATAGTTAAGGGCCCGTCCCACTTGGGCGACCTAATCCGCGAGTTCTGGCGAGTTTGCCCTCGACTCATACTCGCAGCATGGTCGACATGAGGTTGTAGGAGGTCTTCGTAACTCTCCTTCATGCTCGAGAGTAGTCCCCGCGTACTCGAGGCCTCAGCTAAGTCGCGGCGTTTTTTTCAATATGTAAATGGATAGGTGATGTTTTGTGTAGGGACCTTTCTTCCAACCGATTGCAGGAATTGGTGGGAAATAAGCTGCCAACCTGTTGATGAGGTCACGATGACACAGCGAGTAAAAAAAGGTCGCCATGGAAAGAAATCTATACTTTTTATACTCGTAGGTTTAGTCGTAGTAGGTCGTAGTAGGTCGGCATGTTAGTCGCAGGTAATCGAGGGTAATCGAGGGTAATCGAAGGTAGTCGTAGATAGTCTTCATCATAGTCGAAGGGAGGTCGAAGGCGATCGAAGGAGGTCGTCTTCACTCTCTACTATTCGGTGTCCAATTTTCCCGAAGCTAGTCGAAGCTAGTCTTCTATATAGTCAAAGGAGGTCTTCAACATGACATTTTTTCAAACTCTTCTAAACTCACCAATTAGGTTGCCCAAGTGGGACAGCCCCTTTATGGTACTTCCACAGTGTCTTTTAACCAGAGTAGGGGAATCCAGAACCAGAGGACACACAACAAGTCTACCTCACCTCCAGCTGTCCAGCTCTGGGGAAAACTAGTCCACAACTCCAAGAGAACAGAGCTGTAATGTATTCAAAATGAATTGCAGATGATGGTACATAACACAGATAGACACAGAGTGCTGGAGTACTCCCGCCTGGAACTCAGCGGGTCAGGCAGCATCTGTGGAGAACATGGATAGGTGACGTTTCACAGAGTGCTGGAGTAACTCAGCGGGTCAGGCAGCATCTGTGGAGAACATGGATAGGTGACGTTTCACAGAGTGCTGGAGTAACTCAGCGGGTCAGGCAGCATCTGTGGAGAACATGGATAGGTGACGTTTCACAGAGTGCTGGAGTAACTCAGCGGGTCAGGCAGCATCTGTGGAGAACATGGATAGGTGACGTTTCACAGAGTGCTGGAGTAACTCAGCGGGTCAGGCAGCATCTGTGGAGAACATGGATAGGTGACGTTTCACAGAGTGCTGGAGTAACTCAGCGGGTCAGGCAGCATCTGTGGAGAACATGGATAGGTGACGTTTCACAGAGTGCTGGAGTAACTCAGCGGGTCAGGCAGCATCTGTGGAGAACATGGATAGGTGACGTTTCGTGAAGGGACCTTTCTTCTAACCGATTGCAGGAATTGGAGGGAAATAAGCTGCCAACCTGTTGATGAGGGCACGGTGACACAGCGGTAGAGTTGCTGCCTCACAGCGCCAGAGACCCAGGTTCGTCCTGACTACGGGGGCTGGAAGAAGAAAGGAAGAGGCGGAGACAGTGGGCCGAGGGAGAGCTGGGAAGGGGAGGAGAAAGCAGGGACTACCTGAAATTGGAGAAGTCAATGTTCAAACCGCTGGGGGTGTAAACTGCCCAAGAGAAATATGAGGTGCTGCTCCTCCAATTTACGGCGGGCCTCATGGCCCATTGCTGCTGTCGGTTTTGCATTCTTACTGACCACAGTTTCAAGATTCATTTGAAAAATGCCGACACGGCAAACCAAACTGGCAGGCAATAAGTAACCATGAGAATGCTCTAACTCAGAGTTAAAGCGATCACAATCAGGTTACGTTGCGATGGGTGATTCCGACACTAATGGGGGAGCTGCGATCAATAACGATATGGATCCTGCGTGCGCTGAGCCAGGTTTATGTCCATGGCTGATGGTTCTATAACCGGATCCCAAATCTTTGCCGGTCGCTCTCTTGTGCTGACTGCTGCAGGCTGCTAGAGTGTGAGGTACTCGGACAACTCACAGGGTCTTTAGACTTGTGACACAGTTACTCCAGCAATCTTTGTAGACAATAGACAATAGGTGCAGGAGGAGGCCATTCGGTCCTTCGAGCCAGCACTGCCAGTCACTGTGATCATGGCTGATCATCCCCAATCAGTACCCCGTTCCTGCCTTCTCCCCATATCCCCTGACCCCGCTATCTTTAAGAGCCCTATCTAGCTCTCTCTTGAAAGTATCCAGAGAGCCCAGGCCCTTCTTAAGAAGAATCTGCCTGTCTATCTCTGCTTCAAAAATATCCACTGACTTGTCCTCCACAGCCGTCTGTGGCAATGAACTCCACAGATTCACCGCCCTCTGACTAAAGACATTCCTCCTCATCTCCTTCCGCAAGGGCCTGTCCCACTTAGGCGATTTTTCAGTGGACTGCCGGCGACTGTCAAGTTTGCGGCACTCGCTCGATAAACCGGCAACTGGAACGGCGACTGTCAGAGGGGGGGAGAGGGGGAGGGGGGGGGAGGAGGGGGAGGAGGGGGAGGAGGGGGGAGGAGGGGGGGAGGAGGGGGAGGGGGAGGGGAGGGGGAGGGGGAGGAGGGGGGAGGAGGGGGGAGGAGGGGGAGGAGGGGGGGAGGGGGGAGGGGGGAGAGGGGTTGGGCGGAGATGGATTGGAGACACTTTTAAGAAGCCGGACAACTTTTAAGAAGACAGAGATACACAGCTGTGAAGTTTGGCGGACATTTAACATTACCGGTCAGTTTTCCTTGGTTCTGAAAACTCGTTCTTACGTTTTCCTTCCTCAATGAGTCAATAAAAATGCCCGGTCAGCAAAGGCGATTAACTAAAACTACCTACGACCATCTCGACTACCCATAACTACATGGCAACTCCACTACAACTCCACCCACGACTACAGGATTATCGATTTTCTCCATGGCGACCAATTTCTGCTCGGGGACAATTTGCGGCAGGTCATACCGATGCCGCGACTAGTTCCGAGAATGCGGGAACTCCTCGCGACCATGAAGGAGACTCACCAGAGACCACCAGCGAACATGTGGCGGGCGCAGAGTCTCCTGCACGCACCTAAACAGTCGCCTAAGCAGGACAGACCCTTAAAGGAACTTCCTTTAATCCTGAGGCTGTGACCTCTGGTCCTAGACTGTCCCACTGGTGGAAACATCCTCTCCACATCCACTCTGTCCAGGCCTTTTACAATTGTTGTGGTGTGTGTTCTCAGAGTTCCCCCATCACAGTTTTTGTGAGTAGATTATGTGACCAGAGGCTGCTTATTAGTGTAATGAATGGCGAGACTGTTCCTTTCATCACTGCCCTGCGAGCATGTGGGTCCGGAATCAATTGGGATTGACTTCCTGATCTTTGGTATCCAATTATAGGGTTTAGAAGCTGAGCTCTCGTCTCTCCTCATCTCTCATGCCCGCTCTCCAGCGGAGTTGTTCCTGCAACTTCACAGAGCTCTGGCAGAGTGTTCAGAGTCGTTTCAGCGTTCACAACTCGTTAAGGTCAACATCCCTTTGATAAAGGGGGGAAGCTCACGCTCGCTTCCAAGTGCTGTGTCCTCACTGTATGAGCAGCACCAAAGACTGAGCACTTTTATTTCCTCTCTCTCTCTCTCTCTATCCTGTTATACTGGTATATTGTTGGTTGACATGCTTGATCAATGGTGTTTTATCATTAATGTCTTATTATTATTAATGTTTAGTGTTTTCTGAGTCATTCGTAAATGTCACTGGATGTCATGTTGCTACTTGTGGGCGGAGCACTAAGGCAAATACCTTGTATGTGAATACTTGGCCAATGAACTTACTTACTTAGGGTACACAAAAGGCTGGAGAAACTCAGCGGGTGCAGCAGCATCTAAGGAGCGAAGGAAATAGGCGACGTTTCGGGTCGAGACCCTTCTTCAGACTGGTAAGGGATCGGGGAAACGAGAGAAATAGACGGTGATGTGGAGAGATAAAGAACAATGAATGAAAGATATGCAAAAAAGTATCAATGATAAAGGGAACAGGCCATTGTAAGCTGTTTGTGGTGTGAAAATGAGAAGCTAGTGCGACTTGGGTGGGGGAGGGAGATAGAGATAGAGGGAATGCCAGGGCCCGAGGGCTGAGGGAGAGGTGGGAAGGGGGCGAGACAGCAAGGGTTAACAGAATTGAGAAAATTCAATGTTCAAGCCCAGAGGATGCAGACTCCCCAAGCGGAATATGAGGTGCTGTTCCCCCAACGTGCGGTGTTACTCACTTACTTACTTATCCTCTCTGTCCAATAGTTGAAGCTCGGGGGGTGGGGAGGTTGCAACCTTCACATGGTCCGCCCTGTTCTCGACGAATGCAATCAAACCCATGCGTGCACAATCAAACAAGGTCAAACGGAATAAGTCATCCGACAACTTTAGGCTGTGCGCGCCGTACGCAACAAGAAGAAGTTCAAGTTCATGTTCAAATTTATTGTCGCACGCACCAATCAAGACTCAGCAATGGGCCTGTCCCACTTACGCGGCTTTTTCAGCGACTGCTGGCACCCGTCGTAGGTCGTTGCAGGTCGCCGAATGTTTTCAACATGTTGAAAATCCAGAACAAGGTACTCTTTGGGCGACTACTCACAACCATACATGCTTCTCCCCCTCCCCTGTCGCCTGAATGGTCATGTGTGAGTGGTCTCCTCAGTCCTCCTGAATCTGGAGGTGTGCGTTTTCACACTTCTGTACCTCTTGCTTGATGGGAGAGGGGAGAAGAGGGAGTGACCGGGGTGAGACTGGTCCTTGATGATGCTGCTGGCCTTGCCGAGGCAGCGTGAGGTGTAGACGGAGTCAACGGAAGGGAGGTTGGTTTGTGCGATGGTCTGGGCTGAACCTGAGTTATCTTGACGTATAGTTCACCAAAAGTCTGAAGCTATGACATATGAATGAATGAGTAAGTTGGCCAAGTATTCACATACAAGGAATTTGCCTTGGTGCTCCGCCCGCAAGTGACAACATGACATACAGTGACAGTTAGCAACATATACAAGCATGTAAATCCAACGACACTCGGATCAAAATATAATCATCAATAATGTTAAATTAATAACAGTAAAGGGCCGGTCCCACTTACGTGACTTTTTCGTCGACTGCCATCACCCGTCGTAGGTCGTTACAGGTCGCGAAAATGTTCAGCATGTTAAAAATCCAGCGGCAACCAGAACAAGGTGCGACTGTTTGGGCGACTACTCACGACCAGACAGCTTCACCCCGCGACACGTCGCCAGGGCATCGCCTGTACGGTCGTGAATAGTCTCCTCAGTCGCCCAAAGAGTCGTAGCGTCTTTCCGGTCGCCGCTGGATTTTCAACGATGAAAATTTTCGCAACGACCTATGATGGGTGCAGGCAGTCACCGAAAAAGTCGCGTAAGTGGGACAGGCCCTTAATACTTGAGCCACCAGACAGCCGTACAAGTAAAAATAGAACACAATACACAATAAAGTTTAACATAAACATCCACCACAGTGGAATCCACGTTCCTCATTGTGATGGAAGGCAATAAAGTTCAGTCCTCTTCCTCCTTTGTTCAAACGTGGTGGTCGAGGCCTTGAACCCTCGGAGGTTGGCCGCTGCAAGCCCTCTCGTCGGGATGATGGAAACCACGGCGTCGGGATGGATTGGAACACTTGGCGGCATGGAGCTACCGAGTCAGCCGCTTCTCACCGGAGGCTGCGCAGCTTCACGGTGTCCGGTAAGAAGAGTACGGGTGTCAGGGGTTACAAGGCAGGAGAATGGGGTTAGGAGGGAGAGATAGATCAGCCATGATTGAATGGAGGGGTAGACTTGATGGGCCAAATGGCCTAATTCTGCTCCTATAATTTATGAACTTATGAACACTATTGCCTGTTATCATAGGAGTAGGCCATTCGGCCCTTCGAGCCAGCACCGACATTCACTGTGATCATGGCTGATCATCCACAATCAGTACCCCGTTCCTGCCTTCTCCCCATATCCCCTGACTCCGCTATCTTTAAGAGCTCTATCTAACTCTCTCTTGAAAGAATCCAGAGAACCGGCCACTACTAATCAAGAATCTGTCAATCTCCCTTAAATATATCCACTGCCTAGGCCTCCACAGCCGTCTGTGGCTATGAATTCCACAGATTCACCACCCTCTGACCAAAGAAATTCCTCCTCATCTCCTTTATATCAACACATTATAGTCGCACACAACAGTGGAGATGCTGGAATAAGTTCATAGGTTCAAGGAGCAGAAATAGGCCATTCGGCCCATCAAGTCTATTCCATCATTCAATCATTGCTGATCTATCTCTATGGAATTCTCTGCCTCAGGGGGCAGTGGAGGCCAGCTCTCTGGATACTTTCAAGAGAGAGCTAGATAGTGTTCTTAAAGATAGAGGAGTCAGGGGATAGGGGGAGAAGGCAGGAACGGGATACTGATTGGGGATGATCAGCCGTGATCACATTGAATGGCGGTGCAGGCTCGAACGGCCGAATGGCCATCTCCTGCACCTATTGTCTATTGTCCATTCTCTTAGCACCCTTACTAACATTATAAACAAGCAGATAAGAGTTGGTGTTGGCATCAGTTGGGCACTGAGTTTTTTGGGCAAAAGACCTGTTCCAGTGCTGTACTTTTCTATGTTCTGTGTTCCATTTTGGGATGTGGGACAAGGGCAGGACCTACACAGTGAAAGGTAGGTCTCTGGGTAGTGTTGTAGAGCAGAGGGATCTAGGAGTACAGGTGCATGGTTCCTTGAAGGACGATTCGCAGGAGATAACGTGGTCAACAAGGCTTTTGGCACTTTGGCCTTCATCAGTCAGAGTATTGAGTATAGAAAAAGGCTGGAGTAACTCAGCGGGGCAGGCAGCATCTCTGGAGAGAAGGGATGGGTGACGTTTCGGGTCAGAATGGTGCATGGTTCCTTGAAGAAGGGTCTCGACCCGAAACGTCAGTTCCTTCAGAAACTGCAGTTCCTTCCTACACATAGAGTCATAGAGTCATACAGTGATACAGTGTGGAAACAGGCCCTTCGGCCCAACTTGCCCACACTAGCCAACATGTCCCATCTACACTAGTCCCACCTGCCTGCGCTTGGTCCATATCCCTCTAAACCTGTCCTATCCATGTATCTGTCTAACTGTTTCTTAAACAATGGGATAGTCCCAGCCTCAACTACCTCATCTGGCAGCTTGTTCCATACACCCACCACCCTTGGTGTGAAAAAGTTACCCCTCAGATTCCTATTAAATCTTTTCCCCTTCACCTTCAACCTATGTCCTCTGGTCCTTGATTCACCTACTCTGGGCAAGAGACTATGTGCGTCTACCCGATCTATTCCTCTCATGATTTTGTGCACCTCTGTAAGATCACCCCTCATCCTCCTGCGCTCCATGGAATAGAGTCCCAGCCTGCTCAACCTCTCCCTGTAGCTCACACCCTCTAGTCCTGGCAACACCCTCGTAAATCTTCTCTGAACCCTTTCCAGGTTAATATCTTTCCTATAACATGGTGCCCAGAACATCAACACAATACTCTAAATGCGGCCTCACCAACGTCTTGTACAACTGCAACATGACCTCCCAACTTCTGTGTGTGGGAAGGGACTACAGATGCTGGTTTAAACCGAAGATAGGCACAAAAAGCTGGAGTAACTCAGCGGGACAGGCAGCATCTCTGGAGAGAAGGGATGGGTGACGTTTCGGGTCGAGACCCTTCTTCATCTGTAGTGAGAGAGATATCGGATGGGCAAAGGAACTGGGGCAAGATGTCCCCAATGTCTGCAGTTTCTTCCCGGTCGTGCCGACCGCAAGCCTTCAGGTGGGCCTGTCCCACTTAGGCGACTTTTTAGGCGACTGCAGGAGATTATGTGGTCGCCACATGGTCGCCACATGTTCGCGGATGGTTGCCGGGGAGTCGCCTTCATGGTCGCGAGGAGTTCCCGCATTCTGGGAACTAGTCGCGGCCTCATCATAGTCGCCCCGAATTTTTCAACATTGAAAAATTAGCGGCGACTAGATTGAAGCCGCCATGGAGAGTAGCGAGAATGCTCGTGCCGTAGGTTGTCGCCAGGAGGTCCTAGTGGGTTGCCCCCAGGAGGTCGAAGGTTCTCGGAAGTTCTTGTAGGTTGTAGCCGGTGCTGACCGGTGAATTTCATTGGAGAAAAAAAACGTAAGCAGTAGTATTCAGAACCAAGGATAACCGACCGGTAATGTTAAATGTCCGCCGAGCTTCACAGCCGTGTATCTCTGGCTTCTTAAAAGTAGTCTCCATTCCTTCTCCATTTTCTCCCACCCCCCCTCCCCCCCCCCCCAGGTCCATACGGGTGTCAAATGTTACGGGGAGAAGGCAGGAGAATGGGGCTGAGAAGGAAAGATAGATCAGCCATGATTGAATGGCAGAGTTGACTCGATGGGCCGAATGGCCTAATTCTGCTCCTCTGCCTTACGAACTCCTGATCTTCTCACATAGAACTAGTGTGAATGGGCGATCGATGGTCGACGCGTGGACCCGGCGGGCCAAAGGGCCGATTCTACGCTGCATCTCTAAACTAAAGATGAAGGTTATAGAAATATAGAAACATGGAAAATAGGTGCAGGAGTAGGCCATTCAGCCCTTCGAGCCTGCACCGCCATTCAATATGATCATGGCTGATCATCCAACTCAGTATCCTGTACCTGCCTTCTCTCCATACCCCCTGATCCCTTTAGCCACAAGGGCCACATCTAACTCCCTCTTAAATATAGCCAATGAACTGGCCTCAACTACATTCTGTGGCAGATAATTCCAGAGACTCACCACTCTCTGTGTGAAAAATGTTTTCCTCATCTCGGTCCTAAAGGAATTCCCCCTTATCCTTAGACTGTGACCCCTTGTTCTGGACTTCCCCAACATCGGGAACAATCTTCCTGCATCTAGCCAATCCAACCCCTTAAGAATTTTGTAAGTTTCTATAAGATCCCCCCTCAGTCTTCTAAATTCTAGCGAGTACAAGCCAAGTCTATCCAGTCTTTCCTCATATGAAAGTCCTGACATCCCAGTAATCAGTCTGGTGAACCTTCTCTGTACCCCTTCTATGGCAAGAATGTCTTTTCTCAGATTTGGAGACTAAAACTGTACGCAATACTCCAGGTGTGGTCTCACCAAGACCCTGTACAACTGCAGTAGAACCTTCCTGCTCCTATACTCAAATCCTTTCGCTATGAATGCTAACATACCATTTGCTTTCTTCACTGCCTGCTGCACCTGCATGCCTACTTTCAATGATTGGTGTACCATGACACCCAGGATTCGTTGCATCTCCCCTTTTCCTAATTTGCCACCATTCAGATAATAGTCTACCCTCCTGTTTTTGCCACCAAAGTGGATAACCTCACATTTATCCACATTATACTACATCTGCCATGCATTTTCCCACTCACCCAGCCGATCCAAGTCACCTTGCAGCCTCCTAGCATCCTCCTCACTACCCCCCAGCTTAGTGTCATCTGCAATCTTGGAGATGTTGCATTCAATTCCCTCGTCCAAATCATTAATATATATTGTAAATAGCTGGGGTCCCAGCACTGAGCCTTGCGGTACCCCACTAGTCACTGCCTGCCATTCTGAAAAGGACCCGTTTACTCCTACCCTTTGCTTCCTGTCTGCCAGCCAGTTCTCTATCCACATCAATACTGAACCCCCAATACCGTGTGCTTTAGGTTTGTATACTAATCTCTTATGTGGGACCTTGTCGAAAGCCTTCTGAAAGTTTAGATATAACACATCCACTGGTTCTCCCTTATCCACTCTGCTAGTTACATCCTCAAAAAATTCTATAAGATTCCTCAGACATGATTTACCTTTCGTAAATCCATACTGACTTTGTCTAATGATTTCACCACTTTCCAAATGTACTGCTATCCCATCTTTAATAACTGACTCTAGTAGTTTCCCCACTACCAATGTTAGACTAACTGGTCTGTAATTCCCCATTTTCTCTCTCCCTCCTTTTTTAAAAAGTGGGTTACATTAGCTACCCTCCAATCCTCAGGAACTAATCCAGAATCTAAGGATTTTTGAAAAATTATCACTAATGCATCCACTATTTCTGTGGCTACTTCCTTGAGTACTCTGGATACAAACTATCTGGCCCTGGGGATTTATCGGCCTTTAATCCATTCAATTTACCCAACACCACTTCTCGGCTAACCTGGATTTCACTCAGTTCCTCCACCTTATTTGACCCCCGGTTCCCTGCTATTTCCGGCAGATTATTTATGTCTTCCTTAGTGAAGACAGAACCAAAGTAGTTATTCAATTGGTCTGCCATGTCCTTGTTTTCCATGATCAATTCATCTGTTTCTGACTGCAAGGGACCTACATTTGTTTTAACTAATCTCTTTCTCTTCACATATCTATAAAAACTTTTGCACTCAGTTTTTATGTTCCTTGCCAGTTTTCTTTCATAATCTATTACCCTTTCCTAATTAAGCCGTTTGTCCTCCTTTGCTGAACTCGGAATTTCTCCCAGTCCTCTGGTAGGCTGCTTTTTCTGGCTAATGTGTATGCTTCATCTTTTCTTTTTATACTATCCCTGATTTCCCTTGTTATCCATGGATGCACTACCTGCCCTGATTTATACTTTTGCCAAACTGGGATGAACAATTGTTGTAGTTCATCCATGCAGTCTTTAATTACTTTCTTTGCACATCCACTGTCAACCCTTTAAGAATCACTTGCCAGTCTATCTTGGCCAATTCACTTCTCATACCTTCAAAGTTACCTTTGTTTAAGTTCAGAACCCTTGTTTCTGACTTAATTATGTCACTCTCCATCCCCAATGAAGAACTCAACCATATTATGGTCACTCTTGCACAAGAGGCCACGCACAACAAGACTGCTAACTAACCCTTCCTCATTAACTCAATACCCAGTCTAGAATAGCCTGCTCCTTCGTTGGTTCCTCTACATGTTGGTTTAAAAAACTATCCTGCATACATTCCAAGAAATCCTCTTCCTCAGCACCCCTGCCCATTTGATTCGCCCAATCTATATGTAGATTGAAGTCACCCATGCATTTCTAATTTCCTGTTTGATGCCATCCCCTACTCCACTACTACTGTTAGGTGGCCTGTACACAAGTCACACTAGCGTTTTCTGCCCCTTATAGTTTCGCAGCTCTACCCATATCGATTCCACATCCTCCAAGCTAATGTCCTTCCTTTCTATTGCATTAATCTCCTCTCTCACCAGCAACATTAGCCCACCTCCTTTTCCTTTCTGTCTATCCCTCCTCAATATTGAATATCCCTGGATGTTCAGCTCCCAGCCTTGGTCCCCCTGGAGCCATGTCTCCGTGATCCCAACTATAGCATAGTCATTAATAGCTATCTGGACATTCAACTTGTCCACCTTATTACGAATGCTCCTCGCATTGAGACACAAAGCCTTCAGGCTTGTTTTTACAACACTCTTACTCCTCATACAATTATGTTGACAAGTGGTCCCTTTTGATTTTTGCCTTGGATTTGTCTGCCTGTCACTATTAATTTTCACCTTGCTACCAATTGCGTCTACCCTCATTTTATACCCCTCTTTCTGTCTGCTCACACATTTAAGAAACCCACCACCTCTTCTCTGTTTATTATTTTTTTCTTCTTTCCCCCCCTACATGTTGGGTCTGAGTACTTCCCTTCTCTGCCTCCTGCCTCAGACCCTGTCTACTGGCTTTCTCTATTTGAGTCCTTCCCCCCAACCGTTCTAGTTTAAAGTCCCCCCGGTAGCCTTTTCAAATTTACCCACCAGAATACTGGTGCCCCTCGGGTTCAAGTGCAACCCGTCCTTTTTATACAGGTAACTCCTTCCCCAAAAGAGGTTCCAATGATCCAGAAACATGAATCCCTGCTCTCTGCACCAGTCCTTCAGCCAGGCATTTATCCTCTACCTTGCTCCATTCCTACTCTCACAGTCGCGTGGCACAGGAAGTAATCCTGAGATTGTTATCTTTGCGGTCTTTTTCCTTAAGTCTCTTCCTAACTCCCTAAATTCTCCTTTCAGGTCCTCTTCTCTTTTTTTACCTACGTCATTGGTACCAATATGTACCACGACCTCAGGCTCCTCTCCCTCCCTTTTCAGGATATCTTGAATGGAACGTTACAGATTGAGAACGTTGCGGATTTCTCTCTGACCAACGGCTCCTGGGCCTCTGAAAAAACAAAGCCTGTCCTATCCATGCACCTGTTTAACTGCTTCTTAAATGTTGGGATAGTCCCTGCCTCAACTACCTCCTCTGGCAGCTTGTTCCATACACCCACCACCGTTTATATCACTGGTTGGCCCATTCCTTCTCTCCCGAAATGCTGCCTGTCTCGCTGAGTTACTCCAGTATTTTGTGTCTTTCGAAGAATTTATCAATCTCCACTTTAAAAATATCCACTGACTTGTAGCCTCCACAGCCAAAGAATTCCACAGGTTCACCACCTTCCGACTGAAGAAATTCCTCCTCATCTCCTTTATATAGACACATTATCCTCACACTCAACGGTGGAGATGCTCGAATAAGTTCATAGGTTCAAGGAGCAGAATTAGACCATTCGGCCCATCAAGGCTATTCCATCATTCAATCATGGCTGATCTATCTCTCCCTCCTAGACTGAAGAAATTCCCCCTCATCTCCTTTCTGAAGGTACATCCTTTAATTCTGAGGCTGTGAACTCTAGTCCTGGACTCTCGCGCCGGTGGAAACATCCTCTCCACATCCGCTCTATCCAGGCCTTTCACTATTCAGGAAAGTTTCAATGAGTATACCCCTCATCCTTCTAAACTTCAGCGAGTACAGGCCCAGTGCCGTCAAACGCCCATCGTATGTTAAGCAGCTGTTTTGATGTATCTGCCTTCAGATACAGTTGAAGCCCACATCAGTCAGACATCAATGGGGACGAGCTGCGTGTGGTGCTGCAGTTAGCTCAGTGCGACAGATAGGGAAGGCCTGGTTTCCATGGCAACGCCCACTAAGTCAATGCCACTGAAGATTCCTCTGCCCGACTAAAATAGGACAAATGATAGATGGGGGTGACTGCGCAGAGTCCTTTACCCACAGATGGACAACACTCACACTGCCGCACTGGTGAGTAAGGTAAGGCAGCGCCTCAGGCAGTTGAGGAAATTCAGAGTGTCTCTGAGGATCCTCCAGTGCTTCTACTCTGGGGCTGTAGAAAGCATCTTGTCCGGCAACATCACAATCTGGTTTGGGAACTGCTCTGCCCAGGACAGGAAGGCTCTGCAGAGAGTAGTGCGTTCGGCCGAACGCACTGTGGGAACTACACTCGCCCCCCTGCAGGACCTGTACACCAGGAGGTGCAGATCCAGAGCCAGCAACATTATGGGGGACCCCTACCCCCCCAGCAACGGACTGTTCCAGCTGCTACGGTCAGGCAAGCGCCTCCGCTGTCACACTGCGAAAACAGAGAGGGTGAGAGAGAGTTTCTTCCCACAGGCCAATCGGGACTGTAAACTCTGATCTCACCAAGGACTAATTTACTGGGGTGTCTTTTTTTTAAATGTAAACACTGGTTCTGTTGTTCTGTAGTTTTTGCACAGTCTGCAGGCGTTGCCACTGTCATTTCACTGTACATCTTGTATGTGTATGAATAAAGTTGATTTGACTTGATTTGAAGAGTGGGGGAATCAAGAACCAGAGGGCAGCACGATGGCGCAGCGCCAGAGACCCCGGGTTCCATTCTGACCACGGGTGCTGTCTGTAGGGAGTTTGTACGTTCTCCCCGTGACCTGCGTGGGTTTTTCTCCGGGTGCTCCGGTTTCCTCCCACACTCCAAAGACGTGCAGGTGTGTAGATTAATTGGCTTTGGTAAAAATAGTAAATTGTCTTAGTGTTAGTGTGCGGGAATCTCTGGTCGGCACTGACTGGGTGGGCAGAAGGGCCTCTTTCCACAGTGAAACTCTGAAGTCTAAAGTCTAAAGGACTTAGTTTAAGTTGAGAGACCATAGACTTAAGGTGAGAGGAGAGAGATTCTAGACTCTCCCACTGGTGGAAACATCCTCTCCACACCTACACTCTCCACACCTTTCAATATTTCCTCAAACTATAAGGAACGAGGTGTCAACAATAAGGTCGCCAACTTTCTCACTCCCAAATAAGGGACAAACGGTCAAAATACGGGACAAATTCTCCACGGGAATTTGTTGATCGACTCGGGTGAATGATGAGTTGGCCCGGGTGCTGGACTGCACACAAAGCCCAGCCGGCGGGCCAGCTGAGGAGTTTTGGCCCGGGCCGCGCGACAAGTCCAGCGCCCCGTCCAACTCATGAACTGATGGTCGGCCCATGAGAAGGAGGGGTGGTGGTGGTGGTGTCGGCTGTAAGCGAAGGTCCTAGAGTCAGACAGCTGGCTGGGCTGCCGACCGACCGACGGGGCCACGTGCGAGGCGCTGCTGCTGCTGCACTCCATGGGCTGCACTACGTCGGGACGGGTGAGGCGGGGGCCGGACGCGGCGCTCCGACCCAACAGTCCCCTTGACCCGAGTAGTAGCGGTCAAATACGGGACAAGGGCGGTCCCGTCTGGGACAAACCAATTTATCCCAATATATACGAGATGTCCCGGCTAATACGGGACAGTTGGCAACCCTAGGATCCTCCCTCATCCTTCTAAACTCCAGCGAGTACAGGCCCAGTGCCATCAAACGCTCATCATATGCTAACCCAACCATCCCTAGGAGTAGGAAGTGCTCTGGCATTTGTGGGCCGGTAAATCTGTGGCAAGTATGTGTAGGAAGGAACTGCAGATGCTGTTTTATAACAAAGATAGACACAAAATGCTGGAGTAACTCAGTGAGTCAGGCAGCATCTCTGGAAAGAAAGAATGGGTGACGTTTCAGGTTGAGTCTGAAGAAGGGTCTTGACCCGAAACGTCAGTCATTCCTTCTCACCAGAGATGCTGCCTGACCCGCTGAGTCACTCCAGCACTCTATGAAACGTCACCTATCCATGTTCCCCACAGATGTTGCCTGATCCACTAAGTTACTCCAGCACTCTGTGAAACGTCACCTATCCATGTTCCCCACAGATGTTGCCTGACCCACTAAGTTACTCCAACACTCTGTGAAATGTCACCTATCCATGTTCTCCACAGATGCTGCCTGACCTGCTGAGTTACTCCAGCACTCTGTGTCTATCTGCAGTATGAATGTTCGACTCTCGACATGTTGGAAGTGGAGACCCCACTGCCAGTGCACGTGTGGACTGTACGGACCCTCTGGCCCATACACACTGATTCATGGTCCGATTGCTGTCTCCTGGCCTTCCTTCCTGAGAGGTCTACGGAGATTCGGCATGTCGAGGAGGATTCTCCTAAACTTGTACAGGTGCACGGTAGAGAGCATTCTGACTGGCCGCATCGTGGCCTGGTTTGGCAACTTGAACGTCCAGGAGCGGAAAAGACTAAAAAAAGTTGTGACCACTGCCCAGTCCATCACCGGCTCTGACCTCCCCATCGTCGAAGGGATCTATCGCATTCACTGCCTCAAAAAGGCAGCCAGCATCATCAAGGACCCACACCCCCCTGGCCACACACTCATCTCACCGCTGCCATCGAGAAGAAGGTACAGGAGCCTGAAAACTGTAAGGTCCAGGTTCAAGAACAGCTTCTTCCCCACAGCCATCAGGCTATTAAACTCAACAACAAATCAGCTCTGAGCTCTGAACTGCAAAAGACTATATTATTATTGCACTATATTTGTTATTTATTATAAACTTATTTTTCCTCTTCCCCCGTTATGTACAATGTTTAAGGTAGACAAAAAATGCTGGAGAAACTAATCGGGTGAGGCAGCATCTATGGAGAAAAGGAGCATTTTTGGCCTACTTTCGATTTTTCCAGCATCTGCAGTTCCTTCTTGAACATGTACTATGTTTACATATTCACATATTCTGTTGTGCTGCAGTAAGCAAGAATGTCATTGTCCCATCCGGGACATATGACAACAAAACACTCTTGACTCTTGACTCGAACCTTTGATGCTGTTACCAGACAGTCACCTCACCCTCAGCCGAGCTGCCAGGCTTCTAAATGACATTACACTCCTGCTCACGCTGAAGTGCCCTGACTTTATTCTCAACGCCAGTTGACTTTTAATTTTGAATTAAATAAGACTGCCCTTTTCGCAATTTCAATTCCACGTGGGCAGTGGAGGCCAAGTCAGCGGATATTTTTAAAGCAGAGATAAGGGGCTGTCCCACTTTCACGACCCTAAGTCATGACCAAGAAACATAGATCATAGACAATAGGTGCAGGAGGAGGCCATTCGGCCCTTCGAGCCAGCACCACGGTTCATTGTGTTCATGGCTGATTGTCCCCAATCAATAACCCGTGCCTGCCTTCTCCCCATATCCCTTGATTCCACTAGACCCTAGAGCACTATCTAACTCTCTCTTAAATCCATCCAGTGACTTGGCCTCCACTGCCCTCTGTGGCAGGGAATTCCACAAATTCACAACTCTCTGGGTGAAAAAGTTGTTTATAAATGGCTTCCCCTTTATTCTTAGGCTGTGGCCCCTGGTTCTGGACTCGCCCAACATTGGGAACATTTTTCCTGCATCTAGCTTGTCCAGTCCTTTTATAATGTTATATGTTTCTATAAGATCCCCCCTCATCCTTCTAAACTCCAGTTCTCGAAGTCGATACATACATTCAATACATCCTAACGTAGTGTTTACAAATTTTACCTGACTCTTGCCCAGAGATGAGAATTGAGGACATAGTTCTGTTCAGTTTATTGTCATGTGTCCCGAGGTACAGTGAAAAGCTTTTGTTGCGAGCTGACCAGTCAGCGGAAAGACAACACATGATTACAGTGTGTACAGTTTAGTGCAAGGCAAAGCCAGTTAATGTTTCACTTTGAGGAACTGGTTCATTGGGTAGAGTTGCTGCCCCACTGCGCCAGAGACCCGCTTTCCATCCTGACTACGGGTGCTGTCTGTACGGAGTTTTACAGGTGCACAGTAGAGAGCATGCTGACCAGTTGCATCGTGGCTTGGTTCGGCAACTTGAGCGCCCTGGAGTGGAAAAGACTACAAAATGTAGTAAACACTGCCTAGTCATCATCTGCTCTGATCTCCCTACCATCGCAGTCGCTGCCTCAAAAAGGCTGGCACCATCATCAAGGACCCACACCATCCTGGCCACACACTCATCTCCCCGCTACCTTCAGGTAGAAGGTACAAGAGGCTGAAGACTGCAACGTCCAGGTTCAGGAACAGCTACTTCCCCACAGCCATCAGGCTATTAAACTCAACTCAAACTAATCTCTGAACACTAATAGACCATTATCTGTTTATATGCACTTTATCTGCTTATTTATTGATGTGTGTATATATTTATATAATGTTATATGGACACACTGATATGTTCTGTATTCTGTTGTGCTGAAGCAAAGCAAGGATTTCATTGGCCTATCTGGGACATATGACAATAAGCTCTCTTGAATCTTGACTCTCTTGAGTTTGTACGTTCTCGTGACCTGCGTGGGTTTCTTGGTTTCTTGGTTTCTTGGTCCTCCAAAATAATTCCAAATGGAATTTAAACTGGAGGTGGTTTTCTCCGGGTGCTCCGGTTTCCTCACACACTGCAAAGACGTGTGGGTTTGTTGGTTAAATTGCTTCTGAGTGATAGCTGATGGAAGAATGAAATCGGAGAGGGTAAATCAGAACCTTCTTCAGGTGAGTGAGAGTGGCAAAGTTTAAAGGAGATGTGCGGGGCAGGTTTTTTTTACACAGAGGGTGGTGGGTGCCTGGAACGCGCTGCCAGGGGTGGTGGTGGAGGCAGGCAGGTGGGACCAGTACAGTATAGGAATCTGAGGGGTGACTTTTTCACACAAAGGAACGAGCTGCTGGAGGAGCTAGTTGAGGCTGGGACGACACCAACGTTTAAGAAACAATTAGACAGGTACATGGATAGGACATGTTTGGAGGGATATGGACCAAATGTTGGCAGGTGAGACTAATGTAGCTGGGACATTGTTGGCCGGTGTGGGCAAGTTGGGCTGAAGGGCCTGTTTCCACGATGTGTCACTATGACTATAACTTTAGTGTAGATGGGACTTACGATGGTACTGATTGGGGATGATCAGCCATGATCACATTGAATGGTGCTGCTGGCTGGAAGGGCCGAATGGCCTACTCCTGCACATATTGTCTATTGTCTATTGTTCATAAGTTATAAGAGCATAATTAATTCGGCCCATCAAGTCTACTCCGCCATTCAATCATGGCTGATCTATCTCTCTCTCCTAACCCCATTCTCCTGTCTTCTCTCCATAACGTGGGCAGGTGGGACTTGCCGGTGTGGGCAAGTTGGGCTGAAGGGCCTGTTTCCGCACTGTATTACTCTATGACTCCCTGTGGTCCCCAGGGTTGGTCTCCCCTCATATGAGGGGCGTCTCCACCACACCCTGCCCCCCCCCCATGTCCAGCAGTGAATGGACCCTAGACTGCCCCCTCCAACACAGAGTCTTGGCGTTGGCTGCTCCGAGCTTCAGTGCGTTTCCCAGCGCTCAACTTCAAACAGTGAGGGGGTAAACTGCGATTATTAATGCATCATACTTTGCTATTTCACAGCGTTATTTAAAATATACTCCACTGTTGGGTTAGAATGGCAATTTAACAGTGGTTAGCCACTGTCACTGTTGATAAACATACTCGACAACTAATGAATTAATCTCCTCACAGAGTATGACTTAATCATTTCTCTCAGCCAGGATTGAAAGCAAAACCGATAGTTATAGATGCACAAGGTTCAAGGGAAAGCTTCATTCCAGCAACCAGCAAGTTCTTGAACATGGCCTGACACAAGATGGGGGTGAGGGAGAGCCGTTATCATCAAGTACAATAGGTTCCAAGGAGGTTTAAAATGTGAGGACGCAGAGTGCTGGAGCAACTCAGCGGGTCAGGCAGCATCTGTGGAGAACATGGATAGGTGACGTTTCACAGAGTGCTGGAGTAACTCAGCGGGTCAGGCAGCATCTGTGGAGAACATGGATAGGTGACGTTTCACAGAGTGCTGGAGTAACTCAGCGGGGTCAGGAGTGTGGAGTAACTCAGCGGGTCAGGCAGCATCTGTGGAGAACACGGATAGGTGACGTTTCACAGAGTGCTGGAGTAACTCAGCGGGTCAGGCAGCATCTGTGGAGAACATGGATAGGTGACGTTTCGGGTGGAGGCCCTTCTGAAGTAGTCTGGGTCCGCGCTGACCATTAACTACCCCACACACTCCATCCTACACACTTTGAGGATGTTGCCAGGACTAGAGGGTGTGAGCTACATGGAGAGGTTGAGTAGGCTGGGTCCCTATTCCTTGAACCACAGGAGAATGAGCGGTGATCTTATAGAGGTGTATAAAATCATGAGAGGAATAGATCGGGTAGATGCACAGAGTCCCTTGCCCAGAGTAGGGGAATCGAGGTCCAGAGGATATAGGTGAAGAGAAAAAGATTAAATAGGAATCCAAGGGGGTAACCTTTCCACACAGAGGGTGGTGGGTGTATGGAACGAGCTGCCAGAGGAGGTAGTTGAGGCTGGGACTGTTCCATCTTTTAAGAAACAGTTAGACAGGTACATGGATGGGACAGGTTTGGAGGGATATGGACCAAGTGCAGGCAAGTGGGACTAGTGTAGCTGGGACATTGTTGGCCGGTGTGGGCAAGTTGGGCCGAAGGGAGTGGTTCCACACTGTGTCACTCTGTGACTCTATGACAGGGGTTGGCAACAATGTTCTGCATAGGGGCCAGTCAGGACCCACGTCTGTGAGCGGATGGCGGGCCACATCCATCGCCAGAGTGCTGCACAACACTCGCTGTTGTTTTTCGCATTAGTTTTCACGTGTTTTTTTTTTTTTAAATTTGTTTTTAAATTTAATAATAAAAGAACAGTGAAAGAAAAAAGAAATAAAGAGTGTCGGAATAGATAGACAAGCGAGTAGAAACAGATAGCAAAAGAAATAAAGAACAGAGATGAAAAGCTGAAAAGATTGAAAGAAAAAGAGAAAGTAGAGAAAAGAGAGAATAGGAGAGATCTACCTACTTCGTATTTTTGCCCATCCGTCACCCGGTTCTGAACCATTTAATTTCTAAGGTTGTGTTATGTTCCACCATATGCTTGTAAAAAGTTGATAAAAAGAGACCAAGTCTTTAAGAATTTGAACATTGAATTTTCTCAATTCTGTTAACCCTTGCTGTCTCCTCCCCTTCCCACCTCTCCCTCAGCCCTCGGCCCTGGCATTCCCTCTCTTTATCACCCTCCCCCGCCCTAGTCGCACTAGCTTCTCATTTTCACACCACAAACAGCTTACAATGGCTTGTTCCCTTTATCATCGATACTTTTTTGCATATCTTTCATTCATTGCTCCATTATCTCTCCACATCACCGTCTATATCTCTCGTTTCCCTGATCCATGACCACTGAAGAAGGGTCTCGACCCGAAACGTCGCCTATCTCCTTCGCTCCTTAGATGCTGCTGCACCCGCTGAGTTTCTCCAGCCTTTTGTGTACCCTTTAAGAATTAAAGTCTACTTTGCCTAGTAGGAGGAATCTCATTTTTCACGTGTTTTTCAATTAGTTTTCTGCAGTTCCCAGGTTGCCTGCGAGCCCCAAGACTGGCTGCAGTTACCAGATCAGCTCGCTTGTCCTGGGACTGTCTGTAGTTCCCAGATCAGCTCGCTTGTCCTGGGACTGTCTGTAGTTCCCAGATCAGCTCGCTTGTCCTGGGACTGTCTGTAGTTCCCAGAACAGCTCGCTTGTCCCCGGGACTGTCTGTAGTTCCCAGATCAGCTCGCTTGTCCCCGGGACTGTCTGTAGTTCCCAGATCAGCTCGCTTGTCCCCGGGACTGTCTGTAGTTCCCAGATCAGCTCGCTTGTCCTGGGACTGTCTGTAGTTCCCAGATCAGCTCGCTTGTCCCCGGGACTGTCTGTAGTTCCCAGATCAGCTCGCTTGTCCTGGGACTGTCTGTAGTTCCCAGATCAGCTCGCTTGTCCTGGGACTGTCTGTAGTTCCCAGATCAGCTCGCTTGTCCCCGGGACTGTCTGCAGTTCCCAGATCAGCTCGCTTGTCCTGGGACTGTCTGTAGTTCCCAGATCAGCTCGCTTGTCCTGGGACTGTCTGTAGTTCCCAGATCAGCTCGCTTGTCCTGGGACTGTCTGTAGTTCCCAGATCAGCTCGCTTGTCCTGGGGCTGTCTGTAGTTCCCAGATCAGCTCGCTTGTCCTGGGACTGTCCGTAGTTCCCAGATCAGCTCGCTTGTCCTGGGACTGTCTGTAGTTCCTAGATCAGCTCGCTTGTCCCCAGGACTGTCTGTAGTTCCCAGATCAGCTCGCTTGTCCTGGGACTGTCTGTAGTTCCCAGATCAGCTCGCTTGTCCTGGGACTAGCTGCAGTTGAAAACAAATTGAAAAAAAAAAATACACCTGCGTAAATGGGCCGCATGATTTTGGGTTGGGGGCCGGATCCGGCCCGTGGGCCGCAGGTTGCCGACTCCCTGCTCTATGACGGGGGACAATTTACAGAGGGCCAACTGACCAACAAACCTGCACGTCTTTGGAGTGTGCGAGGAAACACTTTTTCTCACAGGGAGCGGTGAGTCTGTGGAATTCTCTGCCTCAGAGGGCAGTGGGGGCAGGTTCTCTGGATGCTTTCAAGAGAGAACTAGATAGGGCTCTTAAAGATAGCGGAGTCAGGGGATATGGGGAGAAGGCAGGAACGGGGTACTGATTGTGGATGATCAGCCATGATCACATTGAATGGCGGTGCTGGCTCGAAGGGCTGAATGGCCGACTCCTGCACCTATTGTCTATTGTCTATAGGAACCGGAGCACCCGGAGAAAACCCACGCAGGTCACGGGGAGAAGGTGCAAACTCCGTACAGACAGCACCCGTAGTCAGGATGGAACACGGGTCTCTGGCGCCGTGAGGTGGCAACTCTACCGCTGCGCCACCGTGCCACACTTGGTCTTGGCATCATGTTTGGTGGGGGGCCTGTTCCTACGTTCTTAAGCCTAATAAACACGAACAATACCAACTTATATCAGACAGTAACAGGCAGTGAATTCTCTGCCCCGCTGTGTAACAGCTTCTGTTTGCGTGCAGCTGCTCTGTATACACTCGCTTCCCTGACACTCAGCTGACACCAGAATCTTACATTGTAACTCTGCTGGGCCAACATCATTAATCACCCCTGCTTGTATTTTGATGGCTCTTTTACAAGTTTAAACCAACTTTTCTCAGTTGCTATCTAATCACAGTGTTTTGTTTAAAAGACACTTGGACTGGCGTAAGGCAGGTTCTCGGGATCCTTTCGAGAGGGAGCTAGATAGGGCTCTTAAAGATAGCGGAGTCAGGGGATATGGGGAGAAGGCAGGAACGGGGTACTGAATGTGGATGATCAGCCATGATCACATTGAATGGCGGTGCTGGCTCAAAGGGCTGAATGGCCACTCCTGCACCAGGCACCTGCCGTGAGTAATTACTCAGGGTAGGCAGTCAGTCGGCTTTTAAAAAAAATTAAACCACGCAAGCGCAGATTGTTCTCTCCGTAAAAATAAAAAATAAAAATAAAGACAGTAACAATTCAATTTGCCCAAGGCTTCCTAGTCTCCTTTATTCTGAATTACTGAATGGGTGAGGAGTGAAGGGTGATGGCAGGTGGACAGATGGTGGGAAAAACGGGAGCACAGGGACAAGTTGAACCAGTTGTCATCTAATTGAATGACAACACTTGTTCAAGGGACCAATTGGGGGGAGAGTTCCTTTCACAGCGTGTGGAGAGTCTGTGCCAGGGGTAAAGTTGCGGGGAGGGCAGGAGTGTTGGGTCGGGGATAATGCCAGTAACTCACTCACTCACTGCTGCCGCAGGGCTCCGGGCGCGAAGCCACGCACTGTAGCCGGGGATAGAAGCAGCTCAGGGAGCTGCGAGCGGCCGCCGGGACCCGACAGCAGAACTGACCGCCACTTCAGCGCCTTCTGCCGGCCCGCTCACCTCTGGCAGTGCTCTCCGTCTGAACACCACTCACCTGCCGCTCGCTCATGTCAGCGGCTTCCTGCAAATCCTTAAATTCCCACAGCCGAGTAACCTCAACCTGACACGAGTGCGGCCAGCGAGCGGCAGGAGAGGTTTTTAGACGGAGAGCTGCCAGAGGTGAGCGGGGGCCGGCAGAAGGAGCAAAGGTGGCAACTGGTCCGCTCTCCAGCACAGCAAGGAGCGTCGCACGTGGCATGCTCCCCACCCCTCCTTCACACCATTCATGCCCTCCCCGCAACTTTACCCCGGGCCAGACTCCCCAAACGCTGTGAAAGGAGCTCTCCCCCCACCCCCACACCCCGGGAAATACGGTATTTAAAAACATAAACACAAAATGTACTTACCACATTATTGGTACACGAGCTCCAATCTTCTCTCTTTGTTTCCTAACATACACTTGAAATAATGACAATCCATATTTGAAAACCCCGCCAAGAAACCAGCGCATGCGTAGTGCGGCAAAGGCAGAATGTCTGCTGCCTTCAGCCCCGCTTGAAAGTGACGGCGTGAAGCAGCGCTGACGGCACGTGGGCTGCACAGACCTGCAAGGGTTACAAGCGCTGCGGATGAAAGGCACGGAGAACTATGCCTACCTAGATCATCTCTTACATAGCCATCATTCTCCCGTGCTTTATTATTTATATTTAGTAATTACTATGTTATAATTTTAGTCAGGGCAGGCAGTGCCTACCTTGCATACCCTGACGGCACGTGCCTGCCCTGCATCTATTGTCCATTGTCCAGTGGTGAGTCTGTGGAATTCTCTACCTCTGAGGGCAGCGGAGGTAGGTTCTCTGGATGCTTTCAAGAGAGAGCTAGATAGGGCTCTTAAAAATAGCAGAGTCAGGAGATATGGGGAGAAGGCAGGAACGGGGTACTGATTGGGGATGATCAGCCATGATCACATTGAATGGCGGTGCTGGCTCGAAGGGCCAAATGGCCTCCTCCTGCACCTATTGTCTATTGTCTATTGTCTAAAAGGTAGACAAAAATGCTGGAGAAACCCAGTGGGTGAGGCAGCATCTATGGAGCGAAGCAATAGGCGACGTTTCGGGTCGAGACCCTCACCTGCTGAGTTTCTCCAGCTATTTTGTCTACCTTCGATTGTTCCAGCATCTGCAGTTCTTTCTTAAACATTTGGACTGGCATAGTTTAGTTTAGTTCAGTTCAGTTCAGTTTATTATCAAGTGAAATTGAGATACAGTGAATATTTTTGTTGCAGTCAGCGAAAAGACTGTACAATTGAGCTGTCCACAGTGTACAGATAGAGGATAATCCTTATATAGGTAGAAACATAGATAAATAGGTGCAGGAGTAGGCCATTCGGCCCTTCGAGCCAGCACTGCCATTCAATGTGATCATGGCTGATCATCCATACTCAGTACCCCGTATCCCCATATCTTCTCCCCATATCCCCTGACTCCGCTATTTTTAAGAGCCCAATCTAGCTCTCTCTTGAAAGCATCCAGAGAACTTGCCTCCACCGCCCTCTGAGGCAGAGAATTCCACAGACTCACAACTCTCTGTGAGAAAAAGTGTTTGCTCATCTCCGTTCTAAATGGCTTACCCCTTATTCTTAAACTGTGGCCCCTGGTTCTGGACTCCCCCAACATCGCATACATGTTTCCTGCCTCTAGCGTGAGAAAAAGTGTTTCCTAGTCTCCGTTCTAAATGGCTTACTCCTTATTCTTAATAACTCGGCAGAGGTTGTGAATTAGGCCGTGAAAGTGGGACAGCCCTTCCTTGACTGGGACCCAACGGGTCCCTCCTGGTCTAGTCTTTCCCTAAACATTGTCCCCTTTATCCTTCGTCTGTATAATGTGGATGGCTTGTTTGTATTCGTGTACAGTCTCTTCTTTGACACAAACAAAAGCTTTTTATGGTCCACTTTAGACTTTACACTTTAGACTTTAGAGATACTGCATGGAAACTGGCCATTCGGCCCATCGAGTCCACGCCAACCACTATCACTGCGCACTAGCACTATCCGAGGGACAATTTACAATTTTACCAAAGCCAATTAACCTACAAACCAGCACGCCTTTGGAGTGTGGGAGGATACCGGAGCACCCGGAGAAAACGCAAGCAGGTCACGGGGAGAAACGTACAAACTGCGTACAGACCTGCGTAGTCAGGATGGAACCCGGGTCTCAGGCACGGTGAGGCAGCAACTCTACCGCTGCGCCACCGTGCCGCTCCTAAATGACAATATTAAGCGAAACTAAACTAAAACTCCTTATATTGCGCTCGCCATGTGTGGTAAAAATGTGGGAAGGAACTACAGATGCTGGTTTAAATTGACACAACATGCTGGAGCAACTCAGCGGGTCAGGCAGCATCTGTGGAGAACATGGATAGGTGACGTTTCACAGAGTGCTGGAGTAACTCAGCGGGTCAGGCAGCATCTGTGGAGAACATGGATAGGTGACGTTTCACAGAGTGCTGGAGTAACTCAGCGGGTCAGGCAGCATCTGTGGAGAACATGGATAGGTGACATTTCACAGAGTGCTGGAGTAACTCAGCGGGTCAGGCAGCATCTGTGGGGAACATGGATAGGTGACGTTTCACAGAGTGCTGGAGTAACTCAGCGGGTCAGGCAGCATCTGTGGAGAACATGGATAGGGTGACGTTTCACAGAGTGCTGGAGTAACTCAGCGGGTCAGGCAGCATCTCTGGAGAACATGGATTGGTGACGTTTCACAGAGTGCTGGAGTAACTCAGCGGGTCAGGCAGCATCTGTGGAGAACATGGATAGGTGACGTTTCACAGAGTGCTGGAGTAACTCAGCGGGTCAGACAGCATCTGTGGGGAACATGGATAGGTGACGTTTCACAGAGTGCTGGAGTAACTCAGCAGGTCAGACAGCATCTGTGGAGAGAAGGAATGGGCGACGTTTCGGGTCGAGACCCTTCTTCAGACATTTCTCATCGTTTGGAAAGAGATTAGCCCAGTGGGACTGAGAGGTGAGCTCCTGGGGCAGATCCCACGCTGGGCATTGATGTTACCGCTCCTGATAATCGTGCCCATAAACTGGCTGTAATTCCGTTTATTGGCATCAATTGAGCGGCCGAGATACTTGCTCTTGGAAGAGTTCCAACACATTGAATCAGCAAGCGCTTCTTTTTGCTAATTGCTTGTTCAACATCACTTAGTTTGGAACACGCAAACTGAACTAGTTTGTTAACTCTGCTCATGTTTTCCACGGAGGCGCAGCGGTGGAGTCGCTGCCTCACAAGCGCCGGACAACCAGGTTCGATCCCGACTACGGGCGCTGTCTGTACGGAATTGGTACGTTCTCCCCGTGACCTGCGTAGGTTTTTGTCTCCGAGATCTCCCACACTCCAAAGGCGTACAGGTTTGTAGGTTAAGACAATAGACAATAGGCGCAGGAGTAGGCCATTCGGCCCTTCGAGCCAGCACCGCCATTCAATGTAATCATGGCCAAATGGCTTACTCTTGCATCTATTGTCTATTGCCCTTTTCATTGTACCTCGGTACACGTGAAAATAAATGAACAAAACTAACTCGGCCGGTCCGGCAGCATCACTGGGGAACTTGGCGATGTTTTGTGTCAAGACCTTTCTTCAGACCCTCAGTCACGTGTAGCGAGGTACAGCTTCGCCTCGCATCCTTATCCAAACACGTCAGATATACACATCAGGAGCAGCACAGTGGGGCAGCAGGAGAACCACTGACTAACAGCGCCAGTAACACATGCTCGATCCTGCCCTTGGAAGCAACCTGTGTGGAGTTTGCATGACCTTCCTGTGACCACGTGTGTTTCCCTCCGGGTTTAGTTTAGAAATACGGTGCGGAAACAGGCCCTTTGGCCCACCGGGTCCGCGCCGACCAGCCATCACCCGCACATTAACACCATCCTACACCCACTAGGGACAATTTTTATTCGTCTGGCTGTATGGTGACTTAAATCTCACTGTACCAATTGGTGCATGTGACAATAAATGTAACTTGAAGTTGAACCAATTAACCTACAAACCTGTACGTCTTTGGAGTGTGGGAGGAAACCGAAGATCTCGGAGAAAAACCCACGCAGGTCACGGGGAGAACGTACAAACTCCGCACAGACAGCACCCGTAGTCAGGATCGAACCCGGGTCTCCGGCGCTGCATTCGCTGTTAGGCAGCAACTCTACCGCTGCGCCTCCGTGACTGCCCTGTGGGTGCTTTGGCATCTTCCCACATCCAAAAGATGCAGGTTTGTTGGTTAATTGGCCTCTGTATATTGTCTGTAGTATTTCGGGAATGGATGAGAAAGTGGGATAACATAGAACTAGTATGTCTGTGCTGTAAGGTTTATTTTATAGGCCCCCTTCGGTCGTGGCTGACCAAGGGTGTCTCCAGGTGGAGGACGCCTGTGCGTGACTTTGTTTAACGTGGGGAGACTGGTGCACAGACGGCCACCCCACGGTCCTTGACAGATCTGGATCGGGATGCAGTGGCATGGAGTCCAAGACGACCGGAGACCCTTTTCTGCTGCAGCCTTCATCTGCCTTCCCAGCTGTTGTGACGCTCCACTAAGGCCAGCCATCGTCCTCCGCCTGTTCCATCGTTGAGGTCTTGGTCGCGTTGCTCTTTGTCAGAGACCTCCCCCTCGACCTTACCGCCATGGGTGGCCCTACCAGGAGCACAGCTCCAGACGGCATCGCTCTCAGGATCTCAGGACCACACAAGCTTCTCCACCACGACAAGGTGACAATCCACGGAGAAGTTACGCTTTGTGGCTTACAGCGTGGAAACAGGCCCCTTCGTCCCCCCTTCCCCCCCCCCCCCCCCCCCGTCCGTGCCACCCAGAGATCACCCGGTACACCAACGCTATCCTATTTCAGGTTTCGTAAGAAGGAATGTGAGCTGAGCGACTTAATGTGTGCGTGTGATCTCCTCAACCCTAATTACAGCAGGATAAATAACTCAGTCTGAAGTAGGATTAGCTACAGATTTGCGGAATGGCATGCATGGTGGGGATTTAATTAATTCTATGTCAAGCACTTTGGACTCTCGAGATGCAGCGAGGAAACAGGCCCAACGGCCCACCAGGTCCGCGCCGACCGGCGATCACCCCGCACACTTGCACTATCCTACACGCTAATAACAATTTACTATTTTACAGAAGCCCATTAAACAATAAACAATAGATGCAGGAGGAGGCCATTTGGCCCTTCGAGCCAGCACCGCCATTCAATGTGATCATGGCTGATCATCCACAATCAGTACCCCGTTCCTACCTTCTCCCCATATCCCCTGATCCCCTAAGGGCGGTTTCCCCCTTACCCCCCCTCACCACCCCCCACACACCGAGAAACATTAAAAACACACATTTAAACACACTAAAAAAACAAAAAAAGTTGAAAAAACATGACAGGCTGCTGGCAGGGTCCCCACCGACATCCCTTGATTCCACTAGCCCCTAGAGCTCTATCTAACTCTCTCTTAAATCCATCCAGTGACTTGGCCTCCACTGCCCTCTGTGGCAGGGAATCCCATAAATTCACAACTCTCTGGGTGAAAAAGTTTTTTCTCACCTCAGTCTTAAATGGCTTCCCCTTTATTCTAAGACTGTGGCCCCTGGTTCTGGACTCGCCCAACAGTGGGAACATTTTTCCTGCATCTAGCTTGTCCAGTCCTTTTATAATTTTATATGTTTCTATAAGCACATGTAAAATTATAAAAGGACTGGGCAAGCTAGATGCAGGAAAAATGTTCCCACTGTTGTGCTGTGCGACAAATCTTTAAAACTTGTGCGATAATAGACAATAGACAATAGACAATAGGTGCAGGAGTAGGCCATTCGGCCCTTCGAGCCAGCACCGCCATTCAATGTGATCATGGCTGATCATCCACAATCAGTACCCCGTTCCTGCCTTCTCCCCATATCCCCTGACTCCGCTATTTTTAAGAGCCCTATCTAGCTCTTTCTTGAAAGAATCCAGAGAACCTGCCTCCACCGCCCTCTGAGGCAGAGAATTCCACAGACTCACCACTCTCTGTGAGAAAAAGTGTTTCCTCGTCTCCGTTCTAAATGGCTTACTCCTTATTCTTAAACTGTGGCCCCTGGTTCTGGACTCCCCCAACATCGGGAGCATGCTTCCTGCCTCTAGCGAGTCCAAGCCCTTAACAATCTTATATGTTTCAATGAGATTCCCTCTCATCCTTCTAAACTCCAGAGTATACAAGCCCAGCCGCTCCATTCTCTCAGCATATGACAGTCCCGCCATCCCGGGAATTAACCTTGTAAACCTACGCTGCCCTCCCTCAATAGCAAGAATGTCCTTCCTCAAATTAGGGGACAAAAACTGCACACAATACTCCAGGTGTGGTCTCACTAGGGCTCTGTACAACTGCAGAAGGACCTCTTTGCTCCTATATTCAATTCCTCTTGTTAAAGGCCAACATGCCATTCGCTTTCTTCACTACCTGCTGTATCTGCATGCTTACTTTCATAGACTGATGTGCTAGGACCCCCAGATCCCGTTGTCATCCCCTTTTCCCAACTTGTCAGCATGATTTCCCCCTTCGTAAATCCATGCTGACTCGGGCCGATCCTGTTACTGCTATCCAAATGTGCGGCCTAGCTCATCTTTTATAATTGACTCCAGCATCTTCCCCACCACCAATGTCAGAAGAAGAAGCTCAGAAAAGGTCAGAACAACACTTGAATCTTGTGACTTCTCTCAGTAATGAGTGAATTCAGTCCAGTGGGAAAATCTGGAAAACATTGAGTCAACAACGCTGAGAGAGAGAGCAGCGGAGAGATGTTTTAAACCAGTTAATCTCATTTGGGGCTGGCTGTGGTTCAAGGTTGAATACTGGCCCATGCATCTTTCTAACTGAATCAGGAGTTCAAATTGGCATGTCCAATTGGTATACGTCCTAACAAATAGACAGACAGGTGGGCAGAGGGGGTGGGGTTGCTCTGTTGGTGAGGGATTACATTCAGTCCCTTACAAGGAGTGACATTGAAACAGGAGATGTGGAGTCAGTATGGATAGAACTAAGGAATTGTCAGGATAAAAAGACTCTAATGGGACTTATCTACAGGCCCCCAAACAGCAACCTGGACATAGGGTGCTGGGAGGGAGGAGCTGGCCAAAGGTGACTGGAAAGATACACTAGCATGGATGACAGTTGAACAAAAATGTCAGGCGTTTCTAGGAATAATACAGAAGGTGCAGGATCAGTTCATTCCTAAGAGGAAGAAAGATTCCAAAGGGAGAAAGGGACGACCATGGCTGACGAGGGACGTCAGGGACAGTATAAAAATTAAAGTGAAGAAGTACAACGTAGCAAAGATGAGCGGGAAGCAAGAGGATTGGGTAATGTTTAAAGAACAACAGAATATAACTAAATAAGGCAATACGGGGAGATAAGATGAGGTACGAAGCTAAGCTAGCCAAGAATATAAAGCAGGATAGTAAAAGCTTCTTTAGGTATGTGAAGAGGAAAAAATTAGTTAAGACAAATATGGGTCCCTTGAATTCAGAAACAGGTGAATTTATTATGGGGAACAAGGAAATGGCAGATGAGTTGAACAGGTACTTTGGATCCGTCTTCACTAAGGAGGATACAAACAATCTTCCGGATATAGTAGCGGCCAGAGGATCTGGGGTGACAGAGGAACTGAAGGAAATCCACGTTAGGCAGGAAATGGTGTTGGATAGACTGATGGAAGTGAAGGCTAATAAATCCCCAGGGCCTGATGGTCTGCATCCCAGGGTACTTAAGGAAGTGGCTCTAGAAATCGTGGATGCATTGGTGATCATTTTCCAATGTTCTATAGATTCAGGATCAGTTCCTGTGGATTAGAGGGTAGCTAATGTTATCCTACTTTTTAAGAAAGGCAGGAGAGAGAAAACAGGGAATTATAGACCAGTTAGCTTGACATCGGTGGTGGGGAAGATGCTGGAGTCAATTATAAAAGATGAGATAGCTACACATTTGGATAGCAGTAACAGGATCGGTCCAAGTCAGCATGGATTTACGAAGGGGAAATCATGCTTGACTAATCTTCTGGAGTTTTTTGTGGATGTAACTAGGAAAATGGACAAGGGAGAGCCAGTGGATGTAGTGTACCTGGACCTTCAGAAAGCATTTGATAAGGTCCCACATAGGAGATTAGTGGGGACAATTAGGGCACATGGTATTGGGGGTAGAGTGCTGACATGGATAGAGAAGTGGTTGGCTGACAGGAAACAAAGAGTAGGGATTAACAGGTCACTTTCAGAATGGCAGGCAGTGACTAGTGGGGTACCGCAAGGCTCGGTGCTGGGGCCGCAGTTATTTGCAATATACATTAATGATTTAGATGAAGGGATTAAAAGTAACATTAGCAAATTTGCAAGCTGGGCGGCAGTGTGAACTGTGAGGAGGATGCTATGAAGATGCAATCTAATGTGGATAAATGTGAGGTTATCCACTTTGGTGGCAAGAACAGGAAGGCAGACTGTCTGAAGAAGGGTCTCGACCCGAAATGTCACCCATTCCTTCGCTCCATAGATGCTGCCTCACCCGCTGAGTTTCTCCAGCATTTTTGTCTACCTTCGATTGTTCCAGCATGAGCAGTTCCTCCTTAAACATTTTGTCTCCACGCTAATAGGTTTAGTTTAATTATTGTCACGTGTCTCAGGGTAAGTGAAACACTTTGTTTTGCATGGTTTCCAAACTGATCAGTCTGAAGCAGGATCTTGGCCAGAAACGTCACCCATTCCTTCTATCCAGAGATGCTGCCTGAGTTACTCCAGCATGTTGTGTCTATCCTTGGTGTAAACCAGCATCTGTGCAGTTCCTTCCTGCACAGATGGGATAGTACTGTACATAATTACAATCAAGGCAAACTCAGATGCAATCGGCAGATGTGAGTAGATCTATCTCTGGGGAGATCAGACAAAGAGTCGCCACACTGCACCGCCATCTTTGTTAAGAAGGGCAATCAAGAACAGAGGACATAGGTTTAAGGTGGTGGGGGGGGGGGGGGGGGGATTTAATAGGAACCTGAGGGGCAACTTTTCCATTCGGAGGGTGGTGGGTGTATGGAACGAGCCGACAGAGGAGGTTGTTGGGGCAGCGAGCATAACAACATATAAAGGATTTTTGGACAGGTACATGGATAGCAAAGGTTTTGAGGGCCAAACGTAAGCAAATGGGCCTAGCCCAATATGCCTCCTTGGTGGGCATTAACAAGGTGGGCTGAATGGCCTGATTCCATCCTCGACAGCACAACAGACAATAGATAATACGTGCAGGAGTAGGCCATTCGGCCCTTTGAGCCAGCACCGCCATTCAATGATCGGGGATGATCAGCTGTGATCACATTGAATGCGGTGCTGGCTCAAAGGGACGAATGGCCTACTCCTGCACCTATTGTCTATTGTCTATAATGTGATCAAGGGTGATCATCCCCAATCAGGACCCCATTCCTGCCTTCTCCCCATATCCCCTGACTCCGCTATCTTTCAGAGCCCTATCTAGCTCTCTCTTGAAAATATCCAGAGAACCGGCCTCCACCGCCCTCTGAGGCAGAGAATTCCACAGACTCACAACTTTCTGTGAGAAAAAGTGTTTCCTCGTCTCCGTTCTAAATGGCTTACCCCTTATTCTTAAACTGTGGCCCCTGGTTCTGGACTCCCCCAACATCGGGAACATGTGTCCTGCCTCTAGCGTGTCCAAACCGTTAACAATCTTATATGTTCCAATAAGATCCTTCTAAACCCCAGAGTGTACAAGCCCAGCTGCTCCATTCTCTCAGCATATGACAGTCCCGCCATCTCGGGAATTAACCTTGTAAGCCTACGCTGCACTCCCTCAATAGCAAGAATGTCCTTCCTCAAATTAGGGGACCAAAACTGCACACATTACTCCAGGTGTGGTCTCACTAGGGCTCAGTACAACTGCAGAAGGACCTCTTTGCTCCTATAATTCTTAAGCACTATGAGCTTAAGAGAGGCAACTGTGGTTTTTGAGAAGATCTTTCAGAGAAGGATTGTGCAGAAAGTTTACTGAACCAACCCCACTTCATCCGCCATCAACGGTGGTGGAAATCAGTCCAGTTTAGTTTACTGTCACGTGTACCGAGGTACAGTGAAAAGCTTTTGTTGCGTGCTAACCGGTCAGCAGAAAGACAATCCATGATCACGATCGAGCCTCCACTGTTTACAGATACAGGTTAAGGGAATAACGTTTAGTCTGAAGAAGGGTCTCGACCCGAAACGTCGCCTATTCCTTCGCTCCATAGATGCTGCCTCACCCGCTGAGTTTCTCAAGCATTCTTGTCTACCTTTAATGTTTAGTGCAAGGTAAAGCCAGTACAGTCCGATCAAGGATAGTCCGATAGTAGTTCAGGACCGCTCTCTGGTTGTGGTAGGATGGTTCAGTTGCCTGATAACAGCTGGGAAGAAACTGTCCCTGAATCTGGAGATGTGCATTTTCACACTTCTGTACCTCTTGCTTGATGGGAGAGGGGAGAAGAGGGAGTGGCCGGGGTGAGACTGGTCCTTGATGATGCTGCTGGCCTTGCCGAGGCAGCGTGAGGCATAAACTGAGTCAACGGAAGGGAGGTTGGTTTGTGCGATGGTCTGGGTTGAATCTTAGTTATCTTGACGTATAGTTCACCAAAAGTCTGAAGCTATGACATATGAATGAATGAATACGTTTATTGGCCAAGTATTCACATACAAGGAATTTGCCTTGGTGCTCCACCCACAAGTGACAACATGACATACGGTGACAGCTAGGAATATATACAAGCATGTAAATCCAATGACACACGGATCAAAATATAATAATCAATTATGTTAAATTTACAACAGTAATGGGCCTATTGCAGGTTGCCGAAAATGTTCAACGTGTTGAAAATCCAGCGGTGACTAGAACAAGGTCCGACTCTTTGGGCGACTACTCACGACCAGACAGGCTTCTCCCCCGTGACATGTCGCCAGGGCGTCGCCTGTATGGTCGTGAGTCGTCTCCTCAGTCGCCCAAAGAGTCGTAGCGTCTTTCTGGTCGCCGCTGGATTTTCAACGTGTGGAAAAAATTCGGTGACCTGCAACGACCTATGACGGGTGCCGGCACTCGCCCAAAAAGCCGCGCAAGTGGGACAGGCCCATAACTCTAGGTGACTATTATAGATCAAAACTGAAGTTGGTAGTGCAACCACAGACACAGTCCATAGAAGATGATAGTTGCTGAGGTTAGTGTTGTGCGGTGTTCAAGAGCCTGATGGTTGTTGGGGCGAAGCTGTTCCTGAACCTGGAGGTCATGGTTTTCAGACTCCTGTACCATCTTCCCGATGGTTAAGGGGCTGTCCCACTGCGGCGACCTAATCTGCGAGTTCAGAAGAGTTTGCCCTCGACTGAAACTCACAGCGTGGTCGACACGTGGTCCTAGGAGGACCTATGAGGTCACTAGAACTCTCCTTCATGCTCGAGGGAAGTTCCCGCATACTCGCGGCCTCAGTCTGGTCGCGGAAAGATTTTCAGCATTGAAAATGTTTCCACAAGTAGAAATTGGTTGGCATGGGTCTTTTGAACTCGTAGTGCAGTGGAGTAGGGTTTCTGTTTAGTTACAGGCAGTCGAGGGCAGCCGTAAGCATTCTCCTTCGCTGACCGGCCATTTTATTTGCCTCATTGGAGTTTTCAGGACCAAGGAAAACCGACCGGTAGGTTAAATGCCCGCCAAACATTATTATACTTCTTAAAAGTGTCTCCGTTCCTTCCTCTCCATTCCTTCCTCTCCCCCTCTCCCCCCTTCTCCCTCCTTCTCTCCCCTTCTCCCCCCTTCTCTCTTCCTTTCTCTCTCCCTTTCTCTCCCCCTCTCCACTCCCCCCTCTCCCCCCTCCGCGCTCTCTAAAGGACTTACCGTACACTGTGCAGCCGTATTTAACATTCCTGTTCATCGCGGGTGTGAATTTCAGACAGCGCTCCCCCACTTTCCCTGGCCCCCGCCTTTGCGATGTGTGTGTGTGCGCACGGTCGGTCGATCCAGCTCACACCCTGTACTTTGAGTACAGGAGCAGGGAGGTTCTACTTCAGTTGTACAGGGTCTTGGTGAGACCACACCTGGAGTATTGCGTACAGTTTTGGTCTCCAAATCTGAGGAAGGACATTATTGCCATAGAGGGAGTGCAGAGAAGGTTCACCAGACTGATTCCTGGGATGACAGGACTGTCTTATGAAGAAAGACTGGATAGACTCGGTTTATACTCTCTGGAATTTAGGAGATTGAGAGGGGATCTTATAGAAACTTACAAAATTCTTAAGGGGTTGGACAGGCTAGATGCAGGAAGATTGTTCCCGATGTTGGGGAAGTCCAGGACAAGGGGTCACAGCTTAAGGATAAGGGGGAAATCCTTTAAGACCGAGATGAGAAAGACTTTTTTCACACAGAGAGTGGTGAGTCTCTGGAACTCTCTGCCACAGAGGGTAGTTGAGGCCAGTTCATTGGCTATATATAAGAGTGAGTTGGATGTGGCCCTTGTGGCTAAGGGGATCAGAGGGTATGGAGAGAAGGCAGGTACGGGATACTGAGTTGGATGATCAGCCATGATCATATTGAATGGCGGTGCAGGCTCGAAGGGCTGAATGGCCTACTCCTGCACCTAATTTCTATGTTTCTATGTTTCACGGTTTCATCGCTGACGGTCGATCCAGCTCACGGTTTTAACGCTGACGGTCGATCCAGCTCACGGTTTTAACGCTGACGGTCGATCCAGCTCGCGGTTTTAATCGTTGACGGTCGATCCAGCTCGCGGTTTCATCGCTGACGGTCGATCCAGCTCGCGGTTTCATCGCTGACGGTCGATCCAGCTCACGGTTTTCCAGGCTAGTGCCCCTGAGCTTGAAGGTCGAAGACAGTCGCTGAAAGGTCGCGTCAGTGGGACACGCCCTTCACAGTGAGATGAGAGCGTGGCCAGGGTGTTGTGGGTCTGATGAAGCCGGCTGCATTTTTGAGGCAGCGACTCCTGTAGATGCATTCGATGGTGGGGGGGTCAGTACCCGTGATGGAACGGACAGTGTCCACACCTGTAATCCCTTCGGCCCACAATGTTTATGCCGAACATGATACCACGTTATGTAGGAGGAGTCTGAAGAAGGGTCTCGACCCGAAACGTCACCCATTCCTTCTGTCCAGAGATGCCTCCTGTCCCGCTGAGTTACTCCAGCTTTTTGTGTCTATCTATCTATGATACCAAATTAAACTAACCTCCTCTGCCTGCCTGTGATCCATGTCCCTCCATTCCCTACTATCGTATCTGCCTCCACCACCGCCCCTGGCAGTGCGTTCCAGGCACCTACACCCTGTGTAAATAAAACCTGCCCCACACATCTCCTTTAAACTTTGCCCCTCTCACCTTAAAGCGATGCCCTCTATTACAGTATGTGTAAGCGGATAAGAGTTGGTCTTGGCATCATGGTTGGAACAAACAATGTGGACCGAAGGGCCTGTTCCTGTGCTGTGCTTGTCGACATGCTATGTTCCAATTCATTTTAGTGGGGGTGAGAGGGCAAGATAGGTTGGCCATGATTGAATGGTGGAGTAGACTTGAGGGGGAGAGGAGGAGGAAGGGGGTGTGGCAGTAGATGCCCGGGGGAGGGGGGGGGGGATGAGGGGATCAGTAGATGCTGAGGGCAGGCGGGGGGTGGGGGCGATTTGACACCAGCTTTTTTGGGGGGTTGGAAATTAACCAGTGTTTTGGGAGGGTAGGAGATTTGACCCCAGTGTTTGGGAGGGTGAGGGTCAGTGGGGGATGGGGGTGAGTGGGGGAGGGGGTGAGTGGAGGGGGGGTGAGTGGGGGAGGGGGGTAGGTGAGGAGGGGGGTGAGTGGGGGGTGGGGTGAGTGGGGAGGGGGGTGAGTGGGGAGGGGAGTGGGGTGAGTTGTCAGTAGGGGAGGGGGGGGGTGAGTTGTGGGGAGGGGGGGTGAGTGGTCAGTGGGGAGGGGGGTGAGTGGGGAGGCAGTGGGGGAGGGGGGGGGTGAGTGGGGAGGGGGGTTGAGTGGGGAGGGGGGGTGAGGTGGGGGGGGGGTGAGTGGGGGGGTTGAGTGGGGGGGGGTGAGTGTGGGGGGTGAGTGGGGAGGGGGGGTGAGTGGTCAGTGGGGGTGGGGGTGAGTGGGGAGGGGGGGTGAGTGGTCAGTGCAGGGAGGGCGGGCACAACCCCCTTAAATAAGCAGCCAATCACACACTGCCCTGGTCCCCCCCCCCCCCGACCAATAGGAGCGCGGGCTGTGCGGGGAGCGGGCTGTGATTGGGCGGGTGCAGGAGGAGGGAGGCGGGAGGCGGATAGACTAATGCAGCGCTGCTCCCAGTCTCACACAGAGGAGGATCAATGCAGGCGTCGCTGCTGCTGCTGGCAGCGGATACGGATACACTGACACAGCCCGCTTGCAGCACTGCCTGCTCAAGGTAGGTCAGGGTTGCTGGCCTGGCAGGGGAGAAACTGTGATCAAAAAGGCTGTGCTAAGGCTAAAAAGGCTTATGGCTAAGATCAAGTGTAGTATCTGTTCTTATCCGTTCTGAGTGAAAGAGACTATCTGTTCTTATTAGAACAGTTCTGGCGGTCCCTTGGGGACAAGGGCCGTGGATTGCGGAGCAAAATCGTTGAGGAGTCGGTCGGCTGCAAGCTTAGAGGTGGAGGGTACACAAAAGGCTGGAGAAACTCAGCGGGTGCAGCAGCATTTAAGGAGCGAAGATAGGCGACGTTTCGGGTCGAGATCCTTCTTCAGACTGGTCAGGGATCAGGGAAACGAGAGATATAGACGGTGATGTGGAGAGATAAAGAACAATGAATGAAAGATATGCAAAAAAGTATCAATGATAAAGGGAACAAGCCATTGTAAGCTGTTTGTGGTGTGAAAATGAGAAGCTAGTGCGACTAGGGTGGGGGAGGGAGATAGAGAGAGAGGGAATGCCAGGGCCCGAGGGCTGAGGGGGAGGTGGGAAGGGGAGGAGACAGCAAGGGTTAACAGAATTGAGAAAATTCAATGTTCAAGCCCAGAGGATGCAGACTCCCCAAGCGGAATACGAGGTGCTGTTCCTCCAACTTGCGGTGTTGCTCACTCTGGCCATGGAGGAGGCCCAGGACCGAGAGGTCGGATACGGAATGGGAGGGGGAGTTGAAGTGCTGAGCCACCGGGAGGTCGGGTTAGTTAATGCGGACCGAGCGGAGGTGTTCGGCGAAATGATCGCCAAGCCTCCGCTTGGTCTCACCGATATAGATCATCTGGCATCTGGAGCAGCGGATGCAGTAGATGAGGTTGGAGGAGGTGCAGGTGAACCTCTGTCGGACCTGGAAGGACTGCTTGGGTCCCTGAAAGGAGTGGAGGGGGGAGGTGAAGGGACAAGTGTAGCATTTCTTGCTGTTGCAAGGGAAAGTGCCCGGGGAAGGGGTAGAGCGGGAGGGAAGGGAAGAATTGACAAGGGAGTTGCGGAGGGAGCGGTCTTTGCGGAAGGCAGACGGGGGGGAGATGGGAAGATGTGGCGAGTGTAGGGGTCACGTTGGAGGTGGCGAAACTGGCGGAGGACTATGTGTTGGATTTGCCGGCTGGTGGGGTGAAAGGTGAGGACCAGGGGGACTCTGCCCTGTTTGCGAATGGGGGAATGGGGAGAGAGGGCAGTGTTGCGGGGTATGGAGGAGACCCTGGTGCGAGCCTCATCTATAGTGGGGGAGGGGAATCCCCGTTCTCTGAAGAATGAGGCTATTTGTGATGACCTGGTGTGGAACACCTCATCCTGGGAGCAGATGCGGCGTAGGCGGAGGAATTGGGAATAGGGGATGGAGTCTTTACAGGAAGCAGGGTGGGAGGAAGAGTAGTCCAGGTAGCTGTGGGAGTCAGTTGGTTTGTAGTGGATGTCGGTCAGGAGTGTATCACCTGTAATAGAGATGGTGAGGTCAAGGAATGGTAGGGAAATGTCGGAAAGTGTATTTGAGTGCCAGATGGAAGTTGGTGGTGAAATGGATGAAGTCAGTTAGTTGTGTGTGGGTGCAGGAGGTGACACCAAAGCAGTCGTCGATGTAACGGAGGTAGAGGTCGGGGAAGGGGCCCTGGTACGCCGAGAACAAGGATTGTTCGACGTACCCAACAAAGAGGCAAGCGTAGCTGGGGCCCATGCGTGTGCACGGCTTAGAGGTGGATCCATGCTGATTGGGAAACCAACCTAACACCTTATTCAGCCACAATGTCAGCAGGAGCAGAAGCACAGGGTATTCGGAATACCCTGCGAATAAGCATCAAGGACATCAGCAAGGGGACCCCCTTCTCACGAGACCTGTTCGTGAAGAAGGTCTTCTAGAGGCCTTCAAATTTGAGGCCAAGGACATCTACTGCCTCCAGGATTTCCCGGGTAACGGATATTTTGACGTTACCTTCAAGTATCCAACGGGATGGCAGAAGGTGATGGCAGACTTCCGGGAGAGGGGGAATGAAGCTCCGCTGTCGCTGCTGAAAGTGCAGCCGCTCTTCACCCTCCCCACCCAGAAGGAAAGGTTCATCACGGTGCACATGTTTAACCCACATGTGCCCGTAGTGGATGTCCTCACCTTCCTTGCTCGCTACGTTGAGGGAACAGGGAACTGTGTGGACGTGAAGGACATGCACGGGATTTGGACCACCAAGTGGCAAGTCAAGGTAAAGCTGAGGGTGGACAAGGATGGAGAAATCGTCCACCCCCCCTCGGTTTTCGCGATTGGAGGAAGCCGAGGATACTTGAGCTGTGTGGGGCAACCCAGGCTATGCAGGAAATGCAACAAGCCTGGGCATGTGATGGCCCAATGCACTGCAGTTGTCTGCAAAAACTGCAAGGCGGAGGGCCATGAGACAAAGGACTGTCAGGCCAGCAAGAACTGCAACCTGTGCGGGGAGGCAGGCCACCTTTACAGGGCTTGCCCTAAAAAAACCTGCAGATACGCACAGGCGACAAGAGGGTCTGCTGCTAGCACCCCAAAGGGGGGCGAGGCACCCCCCACCACTGCCAAGACCCCAGCAGAAAGAGGGAACACGGATGAGGACAGCCTAACCACCTCGAGGCCCCAAGTGCCAGAAGGAGAGCCCCAGCATCCTGCCCAGGAGGGAGAGTCGATGGAGGAGGGGGAACAGCAGGAGAAATGGACAACGGTGAAGTACAAGAAGAGGGGTCAGCCCAAAGAGCCGAGGCCGGAAAGGAGTGGTAAGTCAAAAAGTAAATCACAAAAAAGGTGTCTTTCTCTTACAGAAGGCAGCAACCTCTCCTCCTCGTCGGAGGATGAGGCGACCGGGAAGTCCCAACGAGGGAGGCAGAGGAAGAAAACGGGGGAGGAAAAGAGAGAGGCCACGACGATCACCTCCCAGCCCCAGGAGACCGAGAGCAGAGAAGTGGCCGAGGGGCTCCAGCCCCAGGACATCGGGAGCAGTGCAGCGGTCGAGGGGCTCCAGCCCCTGGAGACAGGGATCATCACAGCGGCCAGTGGGCCCCAGCTCTGGGCGACCGGGAGCATTGCAGCGGCCCATGGGCCCCGGCTCCGGGCGACCGGGAGCAGCGCAGAGGCCGTTGGGCCCCAGCTACAGGAGACAGAGGAAACGGCGTTTCCAAAAGGGGGTGGAACGAGAAGGCCCCCCCCAACGACACCTTTGGTTACGCCACCTGAATCCCACCTCACCGCTGGATTCCTGAGCCCAGGAAAGCTGAGGCAATTCACCGAAGCGGTGGGAATGAGGGGACACGGAAATGGTCAGTGACTCTAAAGACAATGGAGCTCTAACTGGCATCTTTAAATGTGCGCAGTATAAAGAGCACTGCGCGATGTGTTAATGCCTTACGGTACCTGGCCAAGGTCAAGGCAGATGTGACTTTTCTTCAGGAGTGCGGGCTGCCACACCTCCGCTGCTATCGGAGGTGGTCGCGATGGTGGCCCCACGGACTGTCGGTGTGGTCGGGGGGAAATGACTGTCGTGCTTCCGGCCTGGGGATTTTGCTGCGGGGAGGGAACTTCGCCATCACTGAGGTCAGGGAAGTGGTTGGGGGGCGTCTCCTCGTGGTGGACATTATGTACCGTGGCTCTCCGCTCCGGCTGATAAATGTGTATGCCTCACCCACGCAGAGCGAGCGGTTGGCTGTTCTCCAGCAGCTCCCAGTGCTGCTGGCCACGTCCCGGCAGCTCGTTCTGGCCGGTGACTTCAACTGCATCATTGATGCGGCTGGACGATCCGGCAGTGCCGACAGCAGACTGGACAGCACGTCCAAGTTCCTGAGGAGATGGTAAAAGACGCAAAGCTGCGCGACGCCCTCAGCGACCCTGCAGGCGGGTCCCAGCCGCGGTTCACCTGGTCGAGATCGGACGGTTTAGCCCGATCTCGGATAGATTTTGTCTTCACAGGGGTGATCTCATAGAGACTTACAAAATTCTTAAGGGATTGGACAGGCTAGATGCAGGAAGATTGTTCCCGATGTTGGGGAAGTCCAGAACAAGGGGTCACAGTTTAAGGATAAGGGGGAAGTCTTTTAGGACCGAGATGAGAAAATCGTTTTTCACACAGAGAGTGGTGAATCTGTGGAATTCTCTGCCACAGAAGGTAGTTGAGGCCAGTTCGTTGGCCATATTTAAGAGGGAGTTGGATGTGGCCCTTGTGGCTGAAGGGATCAGGGGGTATGGAGAGAAGGCAGGTACAGGATACTGAGTTGGATGATCAGCCATGATCAAATTGAATGGCGGTGCAGGCTTGAAGGGCCGAATGGCCTGCTCCTGCACCTAATTTCTATGTTTCTATGTTTCACGACGAAGGCCGTCACGGTGAGACACACTGACCTCACGCCAGTGTTCTTCTCCGACCACTGCCTCCTTCAGGCTTCCCGTCACCTACAGGAGGACCGGAAGGCAGGCAGAGGGACATGGAAGTTAAACAGGAAGCTGTTGACCCCAGAGAATGTCGAGGAGCTAAAGAGGGACTACGCATGTTGGAGAACGGTGAGGCCCCTCTTTGACTCCCCCACACTCTGGTGGGAAGCAACCAAGGAGAACATTAAGAGGTTCTTCATAATTAAAGGGGTTCAAAGAGCAAGACAGAGTCAGAGGGAATTGTGTCAACTCCAGACAGATTTGCAACAACTGCTCCTTCTGCAGTCGAGCGGGGTGGATGTGAGGGAGGAACTTAGAGAGTTGAAGGTCCGGCAAGCTCGGCTCTTTACCTCTGAATCCTCCAAGATCATCTTTCGATCCAGGGTCCGCCATGTGGAGCAGGATGAGACGTGCTCACGTTTCTTCTTAGATAAGGTTCACAGGGGGAGCTCTGTGATGAACAGCCTTAGGGAGGAGGACGGCACGGTAGCATCCTCACAGACAGACGTGCTGAGGATCTGCAAATCCTTTTACACAGATTTGTATGACCAAAAGACCACAGACAGTACCTCCTCCCAGAACTTCCTGTCCTCAATCACGGAGGTCTTGGAGGACAGCAAGCGGGAGAGTCTGGATAAACCACTGACCCTAGAGGAGCTGACTGGCTCCATCCGTTCCTTTGACTCGAATAAAACTCCCGGAAGCGATGGCTTACCGGCCGAGTTGTATTCAGCTCTGTAGGACTGGATGGGCCCGGACCTGCTAGAAGTGTACAACGACATGCTTCTAGCTGGTAGCATGTCAGACTCCATGAGGAACGGCAACATCACCCTAATCTACAAGCAGAAGGGGGAGATGAAGGACATAAAGAATTAGAGACCCATAACACTCTTGAATGTAGACTACAAGATCCTGTCTAAGGCCATCGCCAACCGGGTCAAGTCTGCTCTGGGACAGGTGATCCACCCGGACCAAACCTGTGCTGTACCTGGCAGGAAAATCTCAGACAGCCTAGCGCTTCTGAGAGATACCATCGCCTACGTGCAGGACATACGGGTGGATGCCTGCCTAGTCAGCTTGGACCAGGAGAAGGCCTTCGACAGGATTTCGCACACGTACATGAGGGACGTGCTCTCCAAAATGGGTTTTGGGGAGGGAATCAGGAATTGGATCAAACTGCTCTACACCAACATCCGTAGTGCAGTCTAAATCAATGGGTGGGAATCAGACAGTTTCTCTGTAAGGTCTGGAGTCAGGTAGGGTTGCCCTCTCTCTCCTGTCTTGTTTGTCTGCTGTATTGAACCCTTTGCCGAATCCATCAGGAAGGATGCGAGCATAAGAGGAGTGACATTGCCAGGCAGTGGGGGCATTCAAGTAAAGACTTCCCTGTACATGGACGATGTCGCTCTCTTCTGCTCGGATCCAGGGTCGGTCCGCAGACTGATTAGTATCTGCGACCAGTTTGAGTCGGCCACGGGAGCCAGGGTGAACCGCAGGAAGAGCGAGGCCATGCTCTTTGGCAACTGGCCCGACAGATCTTCCGTCCCCTTCACCATCAAGCCTGACTTCTTGAAGGTGCTGGGGATCTGGTTCGGAGGGGCTGAGGCATGTAACAAAAATTGGCTGGAGCGTATAGCAAGGGTGGGGGGAGGAAGCTGGAGCTGTGGAGGCAATGCTCCCTCTACATAACGGGAAATAATTTGGTCATCAGGTGTGAGGTGCTCTCGGGGTTGCTGTACTTGGCACAAGTGTGGCCTGTCCCTCCCTCCTACGCCACAGGGATCACCCGGGCCATCTTCCAGTTCATCTGGGGGTCGAGGATAGACTGGGTGCGACGGGCCACAATGTACAAGTCAGCAGACAACGGGGGTAAAAGCGTGCCCAACGTCGCCCTCATTCTGATGGCCACCTTCGTGTGTGGCTGCATCAGGCGGAGTGTAGAGCCAAGGCACGTGGGTACCAAGTGTCACTACCTGCTGAGGTTCTACCTGTCCCCGGTGTTGCGAAGGATGGGCCTGGCGCAGGTGCCACGCAATGTGCCAGTCAGCTGGACATTGCCACTCCATCTGTCGTCTGTGGAAGGGTTCTTCCCGACCAACACCTTTGACCACATGTCCATCGGGCAGTGGTCAGCACAGAATGTCCTGCAGGCACTGCAGGGAAAGGACTCTATGGATCCGGTGGCGTGGTTCCCTGAGCAGACTGTCCAGCAACAAGCACCAAGACCTGGCTTGGCTGGCGGTGAGGGGAGCCCTCCCAGTCAGATCCTTCCTGCACCGTCGGAACTTCACTGCCAGCGCACGCTGCCCTCGGGACAGCTGCTATGGAGAGGAGATGGTTGCCCACCTCTTTACAGAGTGTGGTTTTGCTAAAAGAGTCTGGAGAAAAATGCAAGGGTCCCCGGTACGCTTTATCCCGAACAGCTCCGTCACAGAGGACTCTGTGATTTACGGACTGTTCCCAGGGACAGATTCAGAGACTGACATCGAGTGCTGCTGGAGGGTCATCAACTCGGTGAAAGACGCTATTTGGTCTGCCCGAGCGTTGTTCACCACCCAGCAGAGCGAGATGTCCGTCAGGGAATGTTGCCGACTGGCCCGCTGCAGACTGCAGGAGTACGTGCTGAGGGACGCACTGTAGCTCGGTGCAGTCAACGCCAAGGCTCGGTGGGGGAGGGCCACAGTCTAAGGTCCTTCCGCTGCTGGACATGGGGGGCACGGTATGGTGGAGACGCCCCTCAAAATAAGGGAATGTATCCCACGCCAGTGGGGGACTGATTTGTGGAATTTTGGGGGAAAAGAAATGTCTAAACTGTATTCATCAATTTGTACAGCCTCCGAAAATGTCGGATGGATTTTCTGCAAGGTTCATGTATTGTATATTTTTATCATTTGAATAAAGTATATTTTGAAATTAAAAAAAGGTAGGTCAGGGTTGTTTGCTGGAGGGGAAAGAGGCCGGAGTGTTGTGCAAACATCAATGCACTGACACTGTGCAAGATGCAGCTGCCCAGGGATTTTATGCTGCCGTTTTGCGCGCACACACACACATATATTCACGTAGACACAGGCACACAGATACACACACAGACACAGATAGAGAGAGAGAGAGACACACGCACACAGACAGACACACACACACACAGAGACAGACAGACACACACAGACATTCATGCAGACCCAGACAGCCACGTACACACACTCACAAAGACAGACAGACACACACACACAGCTCGGTTCTCCCATGTCACCAGCATGCTGGTGTGTGAGAGTGTGTGTCGGTGTGAGTGTGTGTCGGTGTGAGTGTGTGTGTGAGTGTGTCGGTGTGTGTGTGTGAGTGTGTCGGTGTGTGTGTGTGAGTGTGTGTGTGTGTGAGTGTGTGTGTGTGTGTGTGAGTGTGTGGTGTGTGTGTGAGCGTGAAGCCGGCGCAGGGATGCTTTGAGGTTCGGACGCAGTGCAGGAAGAGAGAGGGAGACAGGGAGTTATAGGGAGAGACGGATAGGTAACGAGAGAGAGGGAGGGAAGGAGACAGAGGGGGAGAGGGAGAGGAGGGTTTGTGGTGAGGAGGTTTGGTAGAGGAAGAGAGAGAAAGGGGACATAGGTAATTTGTGCGTCAGGGAGTCCCAGGAAGGGTGGGTGAGTTCCTGGGTCTATCAATCCCCCCCCCCCCCCCATAACCTACCCTGCCCCGTGTCACAGGTGAGATGCTGCAGAGAGGATGTTGCCAGGACTAGAGGGTCTGAGCTGCAGGGAGGGAGGGGAGGGGCAGACTAGGACTCCTTGGAGCGCAGGAGGGTGAGGGGGTGATCTTATAAGACATGGCCTCCGAAGGGGGTTGCGCTGGGTGCGACCGCACCCCACATTCTTCCCCCAGAGAAAGAAAAAAAATCCCCAGACAAATCGGAGCCCAATCAGCGTTTGTTTCCACTGTCAGCAATCGCCTGAAATTCTGGTTCCGGCCGCTGGGGGGAGGAAAACAATGCGCCCATCCGCGCCTGCGCAGTGGGGGAAGCGACGCAAAATGACGCCGTCCCTCCGCGCGTGCGCAGTGGGCCCGGGCGGGACCAGACTCGATTTGTGCTTCGCCCGTTGGTCGATGCCTCGCGCCCGCGCCGTGCCCGCGCGCGCGCTCTAGTGTCCGCCCCGTGCCCGCGCGCGCGCTCTAGTGTCCGCCCCGTGCCCGCGCGCGCGCTCTAGTGTCCGCCCCGTGCCCGCGCGCGCGCTCCGCTCTAGTGTCCGCCCCGTGCCCGCGCGCGCTCCGCTCTAGTGTCCGCCCGCGCTCCGGCGATTCCATCCGCGGCGTCGGAGCCTCGCACTCCCGTCACCGGGAGGGAGCGGCTGTAACCCCAACACCAGATGCCGCTGCCCTCGCCCCCCCCCCGCCCATCCCCCCCCCGCAGGGCCTCGCCCCCCCCGCAGGGCCCTCGCCCCCCCCGCAGGGCCCTCGCCCCCCCCCCCCCCCCCCCGCAGGGCCCTCCCCACCTTAATCTCTCTCCCCCCCCCCCCCACGTCAGAAAGAGGGGGGAAGACAGAGAGAGAGGGTGAGGGGGAAGAGAGATGATGGAGGGGAGAGGGAAAGGGGGAATATCTTTAATGAGATTGTAAAATTGAGGTAGGCTTTAGAGCTATTATATATTTTTCCTCATGAATAATATCAAATAATATCAATAATTTGCCTTGACAACAATATTGAAAAATATGAATTCCAATGTTTGACTCTTTTTGCAGCATATTTTTAATATAATTTGAATATTACAAAAATCTGCATGTTTTCAGGGTGATCATGGATCTGTCGGCAGTAATGCAGCAGTCGGTTGATGATGTCGCTGCTGTGGAAGCGAGGTAGAGGATGGAGTTGGAAGATCCCCTTGGTGCAGTAAAAACCAAAGATCAGATAGAAAACATCACCAATTTTATACAGAGCTAATTGCGATTCTAACCAATTTTAATAAACTTTATGAAATTTATGAAATATACATTTTAATGGATTATTATATACAAATGTAACATTCCCATTTCGAAGCCAATAGCCTAATCATTAAAGGATTAATGGACACTGTATTGCATAATACATGTTAATCATAACATGAAATAAATCCAAAGCATGTGTTATTTCATTACAGCAGATAGTCTGTAGCGTACAGCAGCATCCTGCAGTGGAAGATTCAAAAGAAAGAGAACTTCACACACAAGGGCCGTGGTGATCCCCAAACAAATCACATCCTATTTCTCAAAAGGTAAATTACATCACATTTGTATTTGATTTAACCCGTTGATGCCATAGACATTTTTTTTGAGGAGCCAAAAAGTCCTTTCATCATTCACATTGGCAGCATATTTTTCTTTTTTCCTTATAGTGATACATTAATAGAATATCGACATATATTGCCTGAAGTAGATTCATATTGCCCGAGTCGAAGACGAGGGCAATATGGATCTAGTGAGGGCAATATATGTCCCCAATAGAAAATTTAGCTAATATCGACATCTAGACCCTTCTCCATCAAATATTCCTTGAATATTGTTACTGCTTGAAAAATATCGTCAAATTGAAAAGTCGCGAACCTTTCATTATTCAAACTTGGTGCCAATTTTATAAATTACTGATCATTTTTGCATTAAACAAGATCCCTTGAGCATTCTTTATATAGAACTTTGACAAATGTGGGCTCAATTTGTGAAGAATTTTGTCTCTGTTAATCTTCTAAACGTGTTATGATTCTATATCATGAGTTCTTACAAGAATTGTGAAAACTCCACATATATGCAGCCTATCAGTAAAATATGTTTTGAATACATGTAATGTCTTAAGTCCTGTTAATGATAATATTGGCCAAATAAAATGTCATAGAATGGAGAATCTCTGTATTTGCAAAGCTTGTTTTTCCAATCTGAAGAAGGGTTTCGGCCCGAAATGTTACCTATCTGCTTAGCTCCATAGATGCTACTGCACCCGCTGAGTTTTGTCGTGGTTTTAAGACTCAAATTTGGATAATATGACACAGACACAGAGAATTCTTCAAGAAGACGAAAGCCTTTATTGGAACATTCAGAGACGACACCACCTGTCAGTTCTCTAATTGCTCTCTGAATCCCAGAAACAAGCAGCTTTTTATTACAGTTTCTTACCGTATCTCTGCTGCTTTATCTTGTGTGCTGTACTCCTTTCTCATCAATCTTTCTTCAATTCTAATTTTCTCTATCTCACCACCATTAAATTCTGACCTTGGCTCAATCTTATTCAACTTTACATTTCCTCTCGTATCTCTCCTTCACTCGCCACCCTTAAATTCCAAACTATTGCTTTTTAATCTCCCAGCTATGTTTTAGCTGAAGCCATTTTATATTGTTACACACACCATTTTAGTTTATGTTTAATACAAGGATATAAATGTATTTATTAAGAATACAAAAGTAAAAATAAGTAACTTGTTTATAACTTAAAGTAACTTGTTTATAACTTCCATATAACTCCCTCCTCTGAGACTCCAATGAGTCTCAAAAGACAAAGAAAACCACACACACATCCCCCAGGTAGAATCACCCATGGGGCCCTAGAATGCAGGCTCTTTTAATTAAGTTGGTGTAATGATGTGCAGTGTTCTTTCTCTGACTCCCTGAGAAACTGGGCCAGAAACCCACCCCCATTACGTGAGGCAGGAAAAAAGATCCAGTTTCCCTTACAGACTTCATTTAACATTTTCCTAACACTTTTTCTCCATCGTAATAGTATTCTATCAATGAGGTCCACTTTCCTTGAGGGCCAGATTCATCTTCACCCGTTATCATTGGTAGTTGCTTCACAGTAGCTTTCACCAGGAGAGACTTAATACAGGGGAAAACACAGCACAATATTATTGCCACTGCAAGTAATGCGACCTCAATGGTCAAACCAATTTTAATCAGCCATGCTCCCCAACCCCCCAACATGCTCTCCAGCCATCCAAACAATTGATGTCTGAACCCTACGTTTCTTTTAACTTCACTCCTTTGGGTTTTTTTAGCTTATCCATGGCGTTAGTGAAAGACCCCTCCAGGCTAGTATTATTACGTATGAAGGTGAAACATTATTCCCCAAACAAGACACATACACCCCCTCATTCTGACCTTACTTACACCAGTCTCATTGTCACTAATGTATCCAAAAACCTCACAATATCTTAACCATATAACAATTACAGCACGGAAACAGGCCATCTCGGCCCATCTAGTCTGTGCCTAACACTTATTCTCCCCGAGTCCCATCTACCTACACTCAGACCATAACCCTCCATTCCTTTCCCGTTCATATACCTATCCAATTTATTTTTAAATGATAAAATCGAACCTGCCTCCACCACTTCCACTGGAAGCTCATTCCACACAGCTACCACTCTCTGAGTAAAGAAGATCCCCCTCATGTTACCCCTAAACTTCTGTCCCTTAATTCTCAAATCATGTCCTCTTGTTTGAATCTTCCCTACTCTCAATGGAAAAAGCTTATCCACGTCAACTCTGTCTATCTCTCTCATAATTTTAAAGACCTCTATCAAGTCCCCCTTAACCTTCTGCGCTCCAAAGAATAAAGACCTAACTTGTTCTACCTTTCTCTGTGACTTAGTTGCTTAAACCCAGGCAACATTCCAGTAAATCTCCTCTGTACTCTCTATTTTGTAGACATCTTTCCTATAATTTGGCGACCAAAATTGTACACCATATTCCAGAATTGTCCTCACCAATGCCTTGTACAATTTTAACATTACATCCCAACTTCTATACTCAATGCTCTGATTTATAAAGGCCAGCACACCAAAAGTTTTCTTTACCACCTTATCTAAATGAGATTCCACCTTCAGGGAACTATGCACAGTTATTCCTAGATCCCTCTGTTCAACTGCGTTCCTCAATATCTAAATGAGATTCCACCTTCAGGGAACTATGCACAGTTATTCCTAGATCCCTCTGTTCAACTGCGTTCCTCAATTCGCTACCATTTACCATGTACGTCCCATTTTCTCTTGTTCTGCCAAGATGTAGCACCTCACACTTAACAGCATTAAACTCCATCTGCCATCTTTCATCCCACACTTCCAAATGGCCTAAATCTCTCTGTAGACTTTGAAAATCTACTTCATTATCCACAACACCACCTATCTTAGTATCATCTACATACTTACTAATCCAGTTTACCACACCATCATCCAGATCATTGATGTATCTGACAAAAGACAGTGGACCCAACACAGATCCCTGAGGCACCCCACTAGTCACCGGCTTCCAACCTGACAAACAGCCATCCACCATTACTCTCTGGTGTCTCCCATTCAGCCACTGTTCAATCCATCTTGCTACTCCACCAATAATACCCAACAATTAAACTTTCTGAATGAACCTTCCATATGGAACCTTGTCAAAGGCCTTACTGAAGTCCATGTAGACAACATCCACTGCTTTACCCTCAATAATGCAGGAAGAAGGACACACAAGTCTGAGAAATGTTTTATAGTCAGAGCCTTTGAATGAAGGGGACAAAAAGGTTTTGCTTGTGGATGTTTCTTGTTAAAGCAAGTATGCACGGTTTGAAGTGGTGCATCAGGATGAATTAGACTTTAAGGTAATCAAATTGTAAGCTTGCCTGCAATCTTGCTTAGCTCAGTTGGCAGAAATTAAGGCTTTAAGAGCAGCATGTGACATGAGGGAAGGTGAGAAAGCTGAAGTTTATACCGACTAAGCATATGTACATGGGGTCTGGCACATGTTTGGAGCAGTAGGGAAACAGAAAGGCTTTGAGAAAAGCAACGGAGACCCCATGCAAAGTTAGCAGTAAAGTACAGACCTGATAAGGGGAAAGATGAAGCCAGGGCACTAGCTGTCATTAAATTCCAAGCACATAAGAAGTGAAATCAAAGTGCAGACGAAGCAGCCAGAACAGCATCTGGAGGATGATCAACTGTTATTGCACCTAGGGTAAGATTGGATCGACTTGGGTGCAAGAACGCTACAGGCCCTTAGGGTAAAACACAGATTTGGGTGTGTAACACCTGCAGTCACAGGGCATGGTGGAAAGAATAAATGGAGCATTGAAGGTTAATATAAATAAGATTTGTGTAACTACAAGGTTGAATTGGATCGATGCCCTGCCATTGGTACTGAAGAGATGTTGCATGCAAAACTAACCGAATAACCCACATAACATCACATGAGATGCTTACTGGCCGACCCATGCCGGTGGCACAATTGAGAGGTCCCTACAAGGAACCGAGTTTGGAACAGTTAGAGGTAGAATCACAACCAATCAAAATCCTAGTCACTCAACATCTGACCACACCCCACTCCCATTAATCTCCAAACAAAGAAGCACATTTTGTCTTGATCTCTCAGCAGAGAGAATGTGGCAATTTTATCTCCACAACCAGTCATGAAACTCAGTCCTCGCACCTCCTAAAGAGGGACTACGCATGTTGGAGAACGGTGAAGCCCCTCTTTGACTCCCCCACACTCTGGTGGGAAGCAACCAAGAGAACATTAAGAGGTTCTTCTAATTAAAGGGGTTCAGAGAGCAAGACAGAGTCAGAGGGAATTGTGCCAACTCCAGACAGATTTGCAGCAACTGCTCCTTCTGCAGTCGAGCGGGGTGGATGTGAGGGAGGAACTTAGAGAGTTGAAGGACCGGCAAGCTCAGCTCTTCACCTCTGAATCCTCCAAGATCATCTTCCGATCTAGGGTCCGCCATGTGGAGCAGGATGAGACGTGCTCACGTTTCTTCTTCCATAAGGTTCACAGGGGGAGCTCTGTGATGAACAGCCTTAGGGAGGAGGACGGCACGGTAGCATCCTCACAGACAGACGTGCTGAGGATCTGCAAATCCTTTTACACAGATTTGTATGACCAAAAGACCACAGACAGTACCTCCTCCCAGAACTTCCTGTCCTCAATCACGGAGGTCTTGGAGGACAGCAAGCGGGAGAGTCTGGACCAACCACTGACCCTAGAGGAGCTGACTGGCTCCATCCGTTCCTTTGACTCGAATAAAACTCCCGGGAAGCGATGGCTTACCGGCTGAGTTGTATTTGGCTCTGTGGGACTGGATGGGCCCGGACCTGCTAGAAGTGTACAACAACATGCTTCTGGCCGGTAGCATGTCAGACTCCATGAGGAAGGGCAACATCACCCTAATCTACAAGCAGAAGGGGGAGATGAAGGTAATAAAGAATTGGAGACCCATAACACTCTTGAATGTGGACTACAAGATCCTGTCCAAGGCCATCGCCAACCGGGTCAAGTCTGCTCTGGGACAGGTGATCCACCCGGACCAAACCTGTGCTGTACCTGGCAGGAAAATCTCAGACAGCCTAGCGTTGCTGAGAGATACCATCGCCTACGTGCAGGACAGACGGGTGGATGCCTGCTAGTCAGCTTGGACCAGGAGAAGGCCTTCGACAGGATTTCGCACACGTACATGAGGGACGTGCTCTCCAAAATGGGTTTTGGGGAGGGAATCAGAAATTGGATCAAACTGCTCTACACCAACATCCGTAGTGCAGTCCAAATCAATGGGTGGGAATCAGACAGTTCCCTGTAAGGTCTGGAGTTAGGCAGGGTTGCCGTCTCTCTCCTGTCTTGTTTGTCTGCTGTATTGAACCTTTTGCTGAATCCATCAGGAAGGATGCTGGCATAAGAGGAGTGACATTGCCAGGCAGTGGGGGCATTCAAGTAAAGACCTCCCTGTACATGGACGATGTCGCTGTCTTCTGCTCGGATCCAGGGTCGGTTCGCAGACTGATTAGTATCTGCGACCAGTTTGAGTCGGCCACGGGAGCCAGGGTGAACCGCAGGAAGAGTGAGGCCATGCTCTTTGGCAACTGGCCTGACAGATCTTCCGTCCCCTTCACCATCAAGCCTGACTTCTTGAAGGTGCTGGGGATCTGGTTCGGGGGGGCTGAGGCATGTAACAAAAATTGGCTGGAGCGGATAGCCAGGGTGGGGAGGAAGCTGGAGCTGTGGAGGCAACGCTCCCTCTCCATAACGGGAAAGAATTTGGTCATCAGGTGTGAGGTGCTCTCGGGGCTGCTGTACTTGGCACAAGTGTGGCCTGTCCCTCCCTCATACGCCACAGGATCACCCGGCCATCTTCCACTTCATCTGGGGTCGAGGATGGACCGGGTGCGACGGGCCACAATGTACAAGTCGGCAGACAACGGGGTAAAAGCGTGCCCAACGTCGCCCTCATTCTGATGGCCACCTTCGTGTGTGGCTGCATCAGGCGGAGTGTAGAGCCAAGGCACGTGGGCACCAAGTGTCACTACCTGCTGAGGTTCTACCTGTCCCCGGTGTTGAGAAGGATGGGCCTGGCGCAGGTGCCACGCAATGTGCCAGTCAGCTGGACATTGCCGCCCCATCTGTCGTCGGTGGAAGGGTTCTTCCGGACCAACACCTTTGACCACATGTCCATCGGGCAGTGGTCAGCACAGAATGTCCTGCAGGCACTGCAGGGAAAGGACTCTATGGACCCGGTGGCGTGGTTCCCTGAGCAGACTGCCCAGCTCGTCTGGCAAAATGCCTCATCGCCAGAACTCACCAACAAGCACCAAGACCTGGCTTGGCTGGCGGTGAGGGGAGCCCTCCCAGTCAGATCCTTCCTGCACCGTCGGAACCTCACTACCAGCGCACGCTGCCCTCGGGACGGCTGCTATGGCGAGGAGACGGTTGCCCACCTCTTCACAGAGTGTGGGTTTGCTAAAAGAGTCTGGAGAAAAATGCAAGGGTCCCTGGTACGCTTTATCCCGAACAGCTCCGTCACAGAGGACTCGGTGATTTACGGACTGTTCCCAGGGACACATTCAGAGACTGACATCGAGTGCTGCTGGAGGGTCATCAACTCGGTAAAAGACGCCCTTTGGTCTGCCCGAGCATTGTTCACCACCCAGCAGAGCGAGATGTCCGTCAGGGAATGTTGCCGACTGGCCCGCTGCAGACTGCAGGAGTACGTGCTGAGGGACGCACTGAAGCTCGGTGCAGCCAACGCTAAGGCTCGGTGGGGGAGGGCCACAGTCTAACGCCCTTCCGCTGCTGGACATGGGGGGGTACAGTATTGTGGAGACGCCCCTCAATATAAGGGAAGGTATCCCACGCCATTGTGGCATGAGTGGGGGACTGATTTGTGGAAACTTGGGAAAAAGAAAATGTCTAAACTGTATTGATCTATTGTACAGCCTCCGAAAATGTCGGATGGATTTTCCGCAAGGTTAATGTATTGTATATATTTATCATTCGAATAAAGTATATTTTGAAATAAAAAAAAAAAAAAAAAAGTCCTCACACCTCCTCTGTCCTCTTAATCACTATATTACATTACACTATTCTTATTGCTATTCTGCTTTCTGCTATTCTACAATATTTTATCACTGTGTACACTGTTTCTGTTACCCACTTACTCTAAATTCGTATTTTGACCTTGCAAACCCCTGACCTCTCAGGGTGGCATCCACAAAATACTTTATTCTGCCCGTACAAACTCCTGACCTCTCAGGATGGTATCCACAGAATACTTTCCTCGTTCGTGTAAACCCCTGAACTCTCAGGGTGGTATCCACGAGGACTTAATAAACTCTTAATAATATATATATATTACTCACCACACAGCACAGCCTTCTCGGACAATCCTCTGGGCCTCCTTTTTAGAACAATTTAGTGCCAGATTCTTGGGTCGGAGAGGCCTTCTAACTACCTAGGCACTTCTGTGTCCCCAGTGGCTTCTCATGTTCAACAGGTTATTAGTCCAAATGAAGCGGAAAACCGCATAATAATTTTACTTCGGAGTCACGTGAGTTCGACGGCAGAGCAAGAGCTGCAGAGCGCAGCTCCTCGACAGCGGTAGGTACGGACCCGCAGGTAAGTGCAGTTGAAAAACTTACAGGGTCTAAACTCCGTGGCTGGTGTATTGAACCACCAGGAGTTAAAAAGAATTTAAAAGCAAAAAATAAATAAAAGTTAAAATGGAAAGAAAATACTCTGTGTAAGAAACAACGGAGTTTAATAAAAGCGTCCCAGGGGGATACTCGGCGATCGGGACGGGAGATTAAGTACGGAGCCGGTTCCGATACTGGTGGCTGTTGATATTACGTTAGGGAGACTTTTAGTCGCTCCACAAACTTTTGGCAAGGGAGAAAATTTTTTAAAAGTCAGAAAGGCCATAATTTAAAAAGTTTAATAAAAGGCCTCCAGACTAAAAAAGCTTTATGGCTTAAAAGTAATGGAGAAAGACTCCAAAAATAAAAATAAAAAATAAATAAAAAATTCAACCAAAAAGGGTTTAAAAGGCCCAAAAAAAAAATCCCAAAAACAAACCCTAAGGGGGTTTCATATATTAATATATATGATGGTATTATCATTGTGGGAATATCTACCTCAGATTATTTGGAGGTAGTCTCCTTGAGGAAAAACTCAGGAGTAACAAGGGCATTAAAACAATATGGGAAAAACTGACTCTAAAAGTGCAGTGATAGTGGTGGCTGGTCATAAAGTACCCATAGAAACCAAAATTAGTTGGTCTCTCACCAAAGCTGTTTTGGTTGAAAGAGCAGAATTATTAATAAAACTTTTATGTTTTATTAAGGTACACCACAGCATAAATATATATATATAGAGGTGTACTAGGTACGATACCTGAATGAATGAGTGAGGCCATGGAAAGTAAACATGGAAACCAAAATTAATTGGTCTCTCACCAAAGCTGTTATGGTGAAACAGCAGAATATTGATAAAACGTTTATGTTTTATAAAGATATCAACGGTGAATCCGTTTATGATATCTGTCTCAATTATATGAGATATAAGGAAATACGATTTCAAAGTATTTCAAGCTGGTGCATGGCATCACTATTTATGTAAAACAAATAAAACATTGTGCAATAACCAAAACATTTAAAATAAAAGATAAATTGCCATCAGTTTGTGGAGCTCAATGGGAAAAAATATATAATATTAATTTTAGTTTTTTATATATATGTAATTGTTATTGGGACCAAATTTGCACTTTAGATTTGCAGGTCAATACAGATCAGGTTATGTTAAAATCCTGATTATTATGGAATAAAACCTGCCTTATGTTAAATCAAAGACATTGATTACAAAAGAACAGAATATTGGTCTTTAAACTTGGGGGAAAAAATTATGATCCAATATAAAGATTTGATAATGGATCAAAACAAAGGCAGGAGTATGATAAATAAATATTATCCAACCTAGCCTTATGTGAACCCATATGATTGGGAAAAGAAGGCTTAAAGTACGTTTGAAGAGGTGCAAAAAACTTGTTACAAAAGAAGTTGATGAAATCTCCAATTGTGGGAGATTACAGGTGTGTTATGATCATTGATATAACATAACTAAGGACTACAAAAAATTGTAGCAGGAATTGGTTCACCTGTATAGGAAAACCTAAAAAATTGATTTTGCACCCAAAATAGCTCCAATAAAGAAGGGGTACATATATATATTATAAAATTCCTCAGGGAAAAAGATGTGGTGGTAAAACCATACAAAACATCATTTTAAATACACTTTCAGAGTGTAAAAACATTTTTATTAAAATGGATATCTTCAACATTGAAAAACAGTTGTTATTAACAAATTGTTAATCATATTACAGGTGCTTGAAATTAATTAAAATGGGTCAGCTGTGCAAGTTAAAGCATTGTCTAAAGGATTAAAGTCAGTTCTAGGCTGTTCACAGAATACTAGAACAACAATTGTACTGATAAAAAGATCAACACTTGCACTAATGAGGACATGGTCATGGTTTATCTTGATCACATTTTAAATTGGAAGGTTAATACTGAGTCAGCTGCAAATTAGTGCTGCAATTACAAGCCTGTTGAGAGGCGAGGGCCTGACCCATCCCATAAAACCTATGTTTAGGCATTCATAAATATTCATAAATTACTATTCTGGATTTAGAAGTAATTCAGCACCATAAGAGGGGGAAAATTGTTTCCATGATACAAATATGTCTCATTGCTTTGTTGACAGACTTTGTCCCTCCATCAGAGAAGGAGCTTAGGTAAAGAGTAAATAAAGCTCCAAAAGCGGGAAACGGAAGCTTTATAAGAGTATGTATGCCTTTGTGAGAGGCCTATGCAAATACCAAATGATACGTTATCATTATTAAAGTAATGGATAGAAAAGGTCCGCAAGCTGCTTTAACTATAAGCTTAGCAGCTGTTGCAAGCTGAAGCAAGTATTAACAGATGATGGACAACTTCTGTGAATATTTGGGTTAAGAGAAGAATAATATCTATTCTTATAAAATTAATTGATACGTCCCTTGTTGGGACTATGGACAATAACACCAGGTAATTGCAAATGGATTGTCCTAAGACATTTCCAAACATTTGTATTAATTATTGAAGTATCAGGAGTTTATGGATTAAATATCGATTGTTCTATTATGGAAGTGTCATGTCATATCAAGGTGAACAATACCACGGCTGTGGCATATATCAATCACATGAGACAAGTAAAATAATAATCAAGTGATTATCTGAATAAACAGATGTGGCGTATTCTAAAAATGTTTTAGTCCAGCTGTTTATCTCTAAGAAAGAGACAATGTTGTCGCAGACAACAAATCAGGGGGGAAAAAACATTGTCAGTAATATGGATTACTTACGATTAATCTGGTTGTATACAGATTAAATCACCGATCCTTCAAATGTTCTCGTGGGTAAACCAAGAACAGGAGAGGTGGATGCATTTCTCTCAATTACATGAGGAAAGATGTTCTTTTATGTTCCTCATTTTTTGTCTGATAGGGCAGTGTCTGATGAAAATGTAGCAGGACGCTGCCAGGGGCGCTTTGGTGACCCAAACCGGACCTTCATGGTTTTCATTAATGTTGAGTGATGTTGAACCACTTATGATGACTCATAGTTACAGTAATTTATTGTTGTACAAAGGCATCCATGACATGAAAATATGAATTTGACTATCTGCAGGTTGACTAGACCATTACAGCAGTTTGATGGTCAAAGAAGTCTATGAATGTTTTAACTAATATAAGAACATAACAATAAAATAATTATGTACAAAGGGAATGTTATACCTGCAATTTGGAGAAATAATTCTTAAAAAACAATATTTTGTTATAAGAAATTGGAAGTCTGTATAGACAGTAAAAGTTATTATCATATTAGATATATGTGAGTTCCTCGTGGATTGCATTTTTTCTGAGTATCTAATTGATCTAATTGATAGAGCCAATAATAGGGCTCAGAGTGTTTATCGTCCTATTTACGACAAATTACTAACCAAGAAGTTATCGGGTTCATTCGTAATATCCCGATATGAAAAATCGATATGAAATATATATATGTGTGTGTGTGTGTATGTATATATAGATATATATATATATATATATATATATATATATATGTGTGTGTGTGTGTGTGTATATATATATGTGTGTGTATATATATATATATATATACATACATACACACACACATGTATATATATATATATATATATATACACACAATACACACACACACACACACACACACACACACACACACACACACACACACACATATGTATATGTATATGTATATGTATATGTGTATGTATATGTGATCTGTCCAATGTTGCAATACATAAGTTGTGAGATCAATATAGTCCTGAATGGCCTTAGGCAATGGACTCCAATTCTATCAATGATTCAAAAAATTAACATTGAAAGTAATAATGCTCATGACTTTAGTATCAACATAAGAGTGCAAACATTGCAAATATTACGTTATATAATTGCATGTGGATACAGATTGCATTATCATATATATTTATGAATTTACCAAACAAAGCAGACCAAGAAGAGCTGAAACCAAGGTAAACCTATAAGCATATCCTGTCGACCATAAATTGCGTGTGGGTCAACATTGATGAAATACGTTGAAGTAGGTAAGAGTCTCTGTGTTGGTGAGACAGCACTACTTATTACACACAAAAAAAAAACACATTAGGTATCAGTAAAAACTGATGGTTCTAGAGAAATATATTCTAGATGGTTAAAACATGGTTAACACTCAGTGGAACTAGACATTGAGATGTGGAAAATCACTCTATTAAGGAGGTAGATACATTCACAGGAATGGCACAGGATGGGCCGCTCGAGCAAAGATTCAAGGCTGCAGGAGGGTGTAAAATAAATATTAAAGTAAAAAGGAACCAGTCATGGTGTCAGGATTGGACACGGAGTGTTGGGTTCTCTATAATTGTTGCTTTGTTCATACTATCAAATTATATTATCAATTGATATTTTGGTGATAAATTTGCCTTTCAATGGAAAGGGCATTACTTTCATTCTTTTATAATGTGAAATAATTTATCACATAACTTGAGGCAATGTTTGGAGAAAAAATGTGTTATTTGCTCATTACTGTGTTGATTGAGCCAGATTGTCGTATGGAATGAGTCTATGACATAAAAAACACAGAAGCTACAAAATCTTCACGTAGTCACTCACGTGACTCCGAAGTAAAATAGTAAGATTAAACGAGAACTTACCAGTTCGAAGTTTGATCGTTATTTTATGAGGAGTGACGATGAGTGATTACGTGCCCTCCACTCCCGACCCTCATAAAATAAATGATCATCTGGTAGTTCTAAATCTATGTTGAGCCTTACTATCTTACTCCGGCTATTATGTTCTGTGTTTTTCATGCCACTGCTTTGAAGTATGCCGATCAAGCGCCAGGCGGGGCTTCTTCACGTAATCTCTCATCGTCACTCCTCATAAAATAACGATCAGACTTCGAACTGGTAAGTTCTCGTTTAATCTTACTATTTTGTAACGTGGCCACCCTTTTCCTGTTGTCCCTAGGAGCCAGAGGGGCTGAGAAGCGCCTTGAGCTGTTTGTCTTTTAATTAACGGTCTCTCACCGACCCTGCTTGCTGCACCAATTTTGTCGTGGTTTTAAGACTCAAACTTGGATAATATGACAGAGACACAGAGAATTCTTCAAGAAGACGAAAGCCTTTATTTGCAACTATCCTCTCTTATCTCTCCTTCACTCGCCACCCTTAAATTCCAAACTATTGCTTTTTAATCTCCCAGCTATGTTTTAGCTGAAGCCATTTTATATTGTTACACACACCATTTTAGTTTATGTTTAATACAAGGATATAAATGTATTTATTAAGAATACAAAAGTAAAAATAAGTAACTTGTTTATAACTTCCATAGTTTCTCCAGCATTTTGTGTACCCTCGACTTTCCAGCATCTGCAGTTCCTTCTTTAACACTTCTGTGTAAGGTTGCAAGCTGTGAGTCACGCTCCAAGGAGTCTGGACCCTAGGGTACAGAGTCTGGACCCTAGATGGAAGTTGAGGATAAGGCAAGGTCCAAATGTCTTTCCTTTTGTTTATATGCATGAGGGTTTTGTAGAAGAGCTGAGAGGTGTTGCATATGCATGATTAGGATTGGTCAGATAGGGGGTATTGTAAAGTACTGTTAATTACATTGCAGAGTGTTTGTGCTGTTATCTTGTGAAGTGTAAAGCCTTGTTCAAATTGTTTAAACTACCTGGAGAAATGTTTCTATTCTTTTGTAAACTGTCATCCTGCTAGAACTTTCTGTAGAAACAATGTAATGGTGAATTTTGTGATTGGTTTCGGGGACTGTCAATAGCTATAATCTAATCAAGGTTCAAGAGAGTTTATTGTCATGTGTCCCAGATAGGACAATGAAATTCTTGCTCAAACTTCTCTTGAGCATGAAGGAGAGTTACATAGACCTCCTAGGACTACGTGTCGACCATGCTGCGAGTTTGCGAGTGCAAACTCTTCTAAATTCGCAAATTAGGTCCCAGCCGTGGGACAGGCCTTTTAGTCGATCCAGTGCTGGACTCGGTGTTTTACTGAGCTAGACTAAGGGGTAAGCTGCAGGTTACATTATATGTGACTTGCAATCTGATGGAGTTTGTGTACAGTACTCTCTCACTCTAGATATGACCTGAGAGGAAATACCATGACCTCTGACCTACTTATGAAGAGTCATGCGTAAGGTTATAGAGATTTTGCGTATTAGTTTTTTATTTTATTTTAGGACCAAAGGAGGTACCATTGCAAAAGGTTGACTGTGATGAAGAAATCCTAAAGCAGACTCCTTCATCCTCTCCAACTTGTCCGCCATCTCCAGCCACTTCAAGTGCCATGCCTCCCTCATTAGCCAATATGCCATCCGGACCCATATCTACTACATCTCCTGCACCTGGATCAACAGGAAGCCAGCCAGTACCATCTATGCCCGGATCAACAGGTAGCCAGCCATTACTACCTTCACCTGGATCAACAGATAGCCAGCCAGCACTTCCTGTGCCTGGATTGACATGTACCCAGCCAGCACCACCTGTGCCTGGATCGACATGTACCCAGTCAGCACCTCCTGCGCTTCTGTTCAACAGCATCAGTGACATTGGTGTTCTCCTTAATTCTACCACAACCAATGAAGAAGCTGCTAAAGCTATTGCCAACCTCTCAGATGCTCAGAAGCTGTACCTTGGAAATGGAACTGGAAAAACATGATTTATGTCTAAATGGCAATATATGCTGGCTTGCCATGAGTGTCTGTTCCCTTCATCACTACACAAGAACTTCCATGATCAATGACAAGCTGTCTGCTTTCGCCTTAATGTAGCGATGTTACAAAACCTACCTTAAGCGGCGCTGCAGATCTGTCACTGGCTGTGCGCAACTTTGGCGCTGGGGGGGGGGGGGGGGGGAGGGGGCGGGATTAAAATGCAGGTTTGCATAGCTTGTCGGAGAGGGATTTCCTCGGGCTGCTAGTCGATGAAGAAAAATCGATCGGACTTCCGATCCCGGTTTTTTATTAAAATAAATCGCTGGACAATTTAATAGTTGGATTAAAGTAAAACTTCTAACGCCAACAACGTGACACATCGCAAAAACAGGACAAAACAAAGGGTAAGTCATTTATTTTATATATAATCTTGCTTCTTGGGGTGGCTTTAATCTAATTTCCATTGTGAAAATGTTATTTGGGCCCCCGTACGAATCGCTGGAGTAAGTACAGAGTTGCTTATTGGTTACAATCTGAGGAATATGATGATGCTACTGATTATGGTATACCAATGTACCAGCCAGCAACTGATCTTCTCCATAAAGACTTGGTCCATTGCTAGAAATTGTAATTTATTTACCTATCTGTTACGGGCTTGTAACAATAATATTAAAGTGCTGATCTTGAGAATATCACATTTTTTGAATTTTCAAGGCAGTCTGGGTGTTTAATTAATATTTCCGTCACAACGGTAAATTTTGTAATTAGCTACAATTAGGTAAGTAACTAATTATATGCTTTAATTTCAGGTCATCCAAGTAATGAGTTTTGTTGCCTGCAATACTACACCAGGACTTCCATGAGCAATGACAGCAAAATGAAAATGCAATGTGATTGGCATGATGCTGCCAAATCAAGTCGAGTCATCAAGGTAAGTCGAGTCAAGGTAAGTCGTCAAGTCAAGGTAAATCCAGTCTATTTGTCACATACACGTACAAGATGTGCAGTAAAATGAAAGTGGCAATGCCTGCGGATTGTGCAAAACAACGGAACAGGTGCTCCTGAATGTATATTGCCATTTACCACTACTTCTACTAATGCAAGGGCATTCGTTGGCCTTACCCTAGATACCAACCCTGGTTCCACAAATCCTGTCATGCCACCCCCCTTTTTGAAAAGCTTCGTACGGGCCTGTAAGAGGTGTACAAATCATGAGAGGAATAGATCAAGTGGATGCACTGAGCCTCTTAACCAAGGAATCAAGAACCGTTGATGCTGCCTCACCCGTTGAGTTTCTCCAGCAATTTTGTCTACCTTTGATTGTTCCAGCATCTGCAGTTCCTTCTTAAACATAGGAATCTGAGAGGTGACTTTTTCACACAAAGGTTGGTGAGTGTGTGGAATGTGCTGCCAGAGGAGGTAGTTAAGGCAGGGACTATTGCAAGATTTAGTCCTATTTAAGAAACATTTGGATATGGGCCGAACGCAGGCAGGTGGGACTAGAGTAGATGTGACATGATAGCCAGTGTGGGCAAGTTGGGCTGAAGGGCCTGTTTCCAGGCTGTCAGACTATATAACTGACTCTATAACTCAATCCCTCTAAATATCTTCTATCCAGACACCCTGTCCAAGTGTCTTTTACCTTTGTTCTTGTCCCAGCCGCAACTACCTCCTGTGGCATAAAAACATAGAAAATAGGTGCAGGAGGAGGCCATTCGTCCCTTTGAGCCAGCACAGCCATTCATTGTGATCATGGCTGATCGTTCCCTATCAATAACCCGTGCTTGTCTTCTCCCCATATCCCCTGACTCCACTAGCCCCTAGAGCTCAATCTAACTCTCTTAAAACCATCCAGTGATTTGGCCTCCAATGCCCTCTGTGGCAGGGAATTCCACAAATTCACAACTCTCTGGGTGAAAATGTTTTTTCTCACCTCAGTCTTAAATGGCCTCCCCTTCATTCTAAGACTGTGGCCCCTGGTTCTGGACTTGCCCAACATTGGGAACATTTTTCCTGCATCTAGCTTGTCCAGTCCCTTTATAATTTTATGTTTCTGAATATTTTATGAATACAAGCCTAGTCTTTTCAATCTTTCCTCATATGACAGTCCCGCCATCCCAGGGATCAATCTCATGAACCTGCGCTGAACTGTCTCAATCACAAGGATGTCCTTCCTCATATTAGGTGTCCATACAACCACTACCCTCTGTGAAAATGATGCCCCTCGGGTTCCAATTAAATTTTCACCCTCTCACCTGAATCCCATGTCCTCTGGTTCTTGATTCCCCTACTCTGGGTAAAAGACCACATCTACCGTATCTATGCCTCTCATGATTTTGTACACCTCTATAAGATCTCCCCTCATCCTCCAACGCTCCATGGAATGGAGACCCAGGACGCTCAACCTCTCCCTATAGCTCATACCCTCTAGTACTGGCAACATCCCGGTAACTATTCTCTGCGCCACTTTCCGGCTTAATGGCAAAAGCGGCCGGGCCTCGGGTACAGAGACCAGCCCTGTTGCTCAGAAGGGTAAGGAAAAGAAGAGGAGGGCAGCAGTAATAGGGGACTCTATAGTTAGGGGGTCAGATAGGCGATTCTGTGGACGCGGTCAGGAGACCCGGATGGTAGTTTGCCTCCCTGGAGGGTGTTTATGTTAAAGACATGTTCTGTTCTTCTCTTTTTATTCGTATGGCTGTATGGTGGTTCCAAACTTCACTGTACCAATTAGACAATAGACAATAGGTGCAGGAGTAGGCCATTCGGCCCTTCGAGCCAGCATCGCCATTCAAAGTGATCATGGCTGATCATCCCAAATCAGTACCCCGTTCCTGCCTTCTCCCCATATCCCCTGACTCTGCTATCTTTAATAGCCGATTGATAACATGCAGCATGCACCAAGCGGCTACTTGGAAAGCTGCAGGAGAACATTAAGTGGGCCCGAATGAAAATCAAACCAAGTAAGTCTCGAAGCATTTCCGTAGTTAAGGGGGTGCTTAGAGACACAAGTTTCTGCATCAGTGACGACCTAATACCAACAGTGTCTGAGCAGCCAGTAAAAAGCCTGGGCAGATGGTACAACGCAAGTCTCAAGGACAAAGAACAGGTGCGGCAGCTAAGGCAAGAAATTGTCAACGGCCTATAGAACATCAATCAGACCCTACTGCCTGGGAAACTGAAGCTCTGGTGCCTACAGTTTGGACTCCTTCCTCGGACAATGTGGCCACTGACCGTTTATGAAGCCCCAATAAAAACTGTGGAGAAGATGGAGCGAACCATAACTTCATACGCGAAGAAATGGCTCGGTGTCCCACGATGTCTAACTAACATCGGCCTCTATGGCAAAGGGGTCCTGGAACTACCTCTCACTAGTCTAACAGAGGAATACAAGTGTTCCAAAGTAAGACTCCAGATGACACTGAGGGACTCTAGAGACAAGACCATCAGTGCTGTTGCGCCGCCCCTAGTAACTGGCCGGAAGTGGACACCATCTGATGCAGTACAGCAAGCTTCATCAGCCCTGAGGCACAAAGACGTCGTGGGGCAAGTGCAGCAGGGAAGAGGAGGCTTTGGCCTTACGACAAGTAAACCAACTTGGCGAAAGGCCACAACATCAGAGCGGAGGACATTGGTGGTTGAGGAGGTGTGGCGACAGGAGGAGGCCGCAAGAAGTGCAAAGGCGGTCTCTCTTGCCAAACAGGGGCAATGGATGCAGTGGGAAGGTGTGGAGCGGAGGAAGATCAGCTGGAAAGAACTATGGGAAATGGAATCAAGCAAGATCAGCTTCATCATCAGAGCGACATACGACGTTCTTCCATCACCAAAGAACCTCAATCAGTGGTACGGCGAGGATCCAACCTGTGCCCTCTGCCCTACTCCAGCGACCCTCAAACACATCATGGTAGGCTGCAAGACCAGCCTCACGCAAGGGAGATACACGTGGCGGCATAATCAGGTATTAAAAAGCCTGGCAACAGCCCTTGAGAACAGGCGGTGTGCGACCAACTCCTTGCCTCCGAGAGCAAGCAACCCCTCCCACTTAAGGGCGACAACCTTTGTCCGAGAAGGACAGAAAACACCTAAACATCCTTCCACCAGATCAGAAGAAGGAAACCTATGCAGGGCCTGTGACTGGAGGATGCTGGCGGACATCGGCCGACAACTAATCTTTCCACCTGAAATTGCTTCAACCAACCTCAGGCCAGATTTGGTGTTCTGGTCCCTTTCACAGAAGACTGCTTACATCATAGAGCTCACAGTTCCATGGGAGAACTCTGTTGTGGAGGCCTATGAGCATAAGAAGCTGCGCTACACAGAGCTTGCAGCAGAGGCAACGCAGCGTGGCTGGAACACCAAAGTTTATCCAGTTGAAGTGGGATGCAGAGGATTTGTTGCGTCATCTACCATCAGACTGCTGAAGGAGCTTGGAATCCACGGTCAGGCTCTGCAGAAGACCATAAGATCACTCTTAGACGTGGCTGAAAGAAGCAGCCGTTGGATTTGGCTCAAGCGGAAAGACCCATGCTGGGCCTCAAATACGTCATGGTGAATCTTTGAGGCAGTTTGACACGGGACACGTGCTGAGGGCTGATCATCCTGCAGCGGGCCGCCCTTGTGGAGGGTGTATAGTGTTAAAAGGCCGAAACACCCAGTGATGCAAGGGTACACTACTGATGATGTGTCCTGTGCCCAACTGTCCTGAAGGTTACCCAGGCCAAGATATACGTATACGTTCCCCGCCCCCCCGAAGTTGAGCGTCTACCACTCTCAGCAATCAATGAATGTCCTCACCGCTCCCCACCTACTGGCACAAGGGACTTCTTAACATCTTGTCCTGTGTATTTGATTCTGAAAATCTGGACTTATCCAGTGACTGCTGTGAAAGGACAGCTGACAACATGGGAAAGTCCATGTGACAGCTTTGAGAGACAGCTGACAGGAGGGAACAGACCCCAATGGGGCTGTCATGGGCTAGCTACCTATGACAGCAGTCCCCAACGCTGTTTCAGCTAGCTAAATGCTACAAAAAGTAAATTAAAGGAAATACCCCTAGAGCCTGCGAGAGCGGGGGCGCAAGATGGCTCACTGATTGATAACACGGTCACAGACCTAGGAACGGAAATGACCACGGACAAGGAGAGCATGGCACATGAGATACCACAACAGCTGCGGGACACAAACCTCAGGTGTGCATCTGTGGTTGGGAGAAAAGAACATCAATGATGGGCTTGAAGATCCACCAAGGGAGGAAAAAGTGCATGAGAGAGCAGAGACATGGGCCTCGCATTGACCAGTACTTCTTACGAAGCAACCAGTCAAATCAGTCGAATGAAGCACAGCGACGGGACACAAACCAAAGTTCGCAGAGCATCAGCACCCATGTCACTGAAGAGGGTGATACAAGCACAGAAATGCGGTGGAGGAGCCCACGCAACAACTACAAAGACCTCCATTGGAGGGAAAGATCAAAGGGCACAAACCTGGAGTGAAATGGCCCAAAGCTGTTGAAAAGAAAGAGTGGGAGACGGTCAACAGTAACCTTATACATATCTTGGAGCAACAAGTGGGCACAGCAGTGGAAAAGCTTGAAAGGATGGGCAACACAATCTACAGCTATGGAGAAGAACGGTTTTGGGTGAGTAAAGGGAGAGGTGGAAAGAAATTACCAACACCAATCAAGTCCAGGAGGCAGCAGGAGATCGAGAGGCTAATCAGAGAGAGGAGACAGTTGAAAATGCAATGGGAAAAAAGCAACTGACGCAGAGAGAGAAGGTCTCATGCTACTCCAAGAGGACATCAAGAGCCGATTGGCAACCTTGCGAAAAGCAGAGAACATGAGGAAACTTCGCAAGAAGAAAGAACACACAAGAACACAGTTCTACAAAGACCCTTTCAAGTTCATCAAAGACCTCTTTGCAAAGGAAAAAAGTGGAACTTTGAAAACATCAAAACAAGAATTGGAGGAACACCTGGAAAAGGCCCACCAAGACACGAAAAGGCATGAGCAGTTAGTCATCCCACATGACATCCCGCCTATTCAACCACCTGAATTCAACCTGGACACCAGCCCTCCGAAATGGAAAGAGGTAGAGAACACTGTCTGGCGAGCAAGAGCAGCATTAGCTCCGGGGCCTAACGGAGTACCATACGAGCTCTACAAGAACGCACCGGATGTGTTACGCTTTCTATGGAAGCTCATGAGGGTGGTGTGGAAGAAGCAAACAATACCTAAGGTGTGGCGAAGGGCCGGCGGCGTGCTAATACCTAAAGAAAAGGATGCATCAGACATCAGCCAATTCCGGCCAATATGTCTCCTCAACGTCGAGGGAAAAATCTTTTTCAGCATTGTATCACAAAGGCTATCCACCTATCTGGCAACAAACAAGTACATTGATACATCTGTACAGAAAGCAGGAATTCCAGGATTTTCGGGCTGCTTGGAGCATACAAGCATGATCTGGCACCAGATCCAAGCAGCTAAGGACAAGAGAGACCTACATGTGATCTTCCTCGATCTGGCCAATGCATTTGGTTCAGTTCCCCATGAACTCCTTTGGGAATCTTTTGCCTTTTTCCATGTACCAGAGCTCATCACCACACTGGTCAAGAACTATTTCCAAGACCTGCAGCTGTGCTTCACAACAGCTGAATTCAGTACAACATGGCAGCGCTTGGAAGTAGGCATCATGGCAGGCTGCACAGTCTCACCCTTGGCCTTTACAATGGCCATGGAAGTCATCATCAGGGCCTCAAAATGGGTGGTGGGCGGTGAACGAACCAGTGCTGGGCTCCGTCTGCCACCCATCAGGGCATACATGGACGATATGACAACAATAACCACTACTGCAGCATGCACCAAGCGGCTACTTGGAAAGCTGCAGGAGAACATTAAGTGGGCCCGAATGAAAATCAAACCAAGTAAGTCTCGAAGCATCTCCATAGTTAAGGGGGTGCTTAGAGACACAAGGTTCTGCATCGGTGACGACCTAATACCAACGGTGTCTGAGCAGCCAGTAAAAAGCCTGGGCAGATGGTACAACGCAAGTCTCAAGGACAAAGAGCAGGTGCAACAGCTAAGGCAAGAAATTGTCAACGGCCTGGAGAACATCAATCAGACCCTACTGCCTGGGAAACTGATGCTCTGGTGCCTACAGTTTGGACTCCTTCCTCGGACAATGTGGCCACTGACCGTTTATGAAGCCCCAATAACAACTGTGGAGAAGATGGAGCGAACCATAACTTCATACGCGAAGAAATGGCTCGGTGTCCCACGATGTCTAACTAACAATGGCAAAGGGGTCCTGGAACTACCTCTCACTAGTCTAACAGAGGAATACAAGTGTTCCAAAGTAAGACTCCAGATGACACTGAGGGACTCTAGAGACAAGACCATCTGATACTAGTTGCGCCGCCCCTAGTAACTGGCCGGAAGTGGACACCATCTGATGCAGTACAGCAAGCTTCATCAGCCCTGAGGCACAAAGACGTCGTGGGGCAAGTGCAGCAGGGAAGAGGAGGCTTTGGCCTTACGACAAGTAAACCAACTTGGCGAAAGGCCACAACATCAGAGCGGAGGACATTGGTGGTTGAGGAGGTGCGGCGACAGGAGGAGGCCGCAAGAAGTGCAAAGGCGGTCTCTCTTTTTTTTTTTTTTTTCGAATTTATTATTTTTATTTTTAAATTTTCAAATAATCTATGAACGGGGACCATATTCTAATAAATAATTCAGGTTTGTCGATTAAAACAAATCTAATTTTTTCCAGATTTAAGGTCTCCGATATCTCCATAATCCACATTTTAGTTGTAGGGAATGCAGGGTTTTTCCAAAATTTTAATATTAGTTTTTTCCCAGTTATTATACTATAATCCAGGAAATTTCTTTGGTTTATTGTTAGTTTTAGGTATTGTTCAGATATGCCCAATAGTATTAATTTAGGATCGGGATCCAGTTGAATATTAACCACTACGGAAATAATTTTAAAAATATCCACCCAAAATGTTTTAATTTTTATGCAATTTACAAAAGTATGGGTTAAATTAGCCTCAGAGTATTGACATTTATCGCAGATAGGAGAGATATTAGGAAAAATTCTGTTTAATTTTGTTTTAGAATAATACAATCTGTGTAATTTTTTTAATTGTATTAAAGGATGTCTGGCGTTTAACGAACATTGATGTATATGTTGTAGGCTTTCATCCCAAATATCTTTCGTTATGGGTTGAACTAATTCATTTTCCCATGCTTGTCTATGTGATACCGTCGACGGATTCTCACGATCTAACAGAATATTGTAAATATATGATATTAATTTGACTGTATTGGGATGTTTATTCAAACATTCATCTAGAATCTCTAGCTCTCTAATTCTGTATTTTTGTGTATGTGATTTAACATAATCTTTCAATTATAAATATCTAAAAAAAATATTTGAATGTAATCCATAATTCTGTTGTACCTCCAGAAACGAGAGGAACATACCATTTCTATAAAGATGTCCCATCTTTTTAATTCCATAGTTTTTCCATTGTGTGAAGCCTTTATCCAATACCGAAGGCTTAAATGAAGGGTTATTTGCAATAGGGAGCGAAAGTGATAAATTATCTAATTTTAATGTTTTTTTTATTTGTTTCCAGATTCGAATACCGCTATGTATTATTGGATTTTCACTATAGATCTTTTTGTTCAATTTTGTAGGGGATAGGAGAATCGGACCAATTTCAAATGGCAGACAGTCCTCCTTTTCCATCTTTAACCAATCTGGTTGTTGATCCATATCTTCCAACCAGAAATTTAAGTTTTTGACATTGACTGCCCAGAAATAAAATAAGAAATTATGTAAGACTAATGCTCCGTTTGTCTTAGATTTACATAAGTGTTTTTTACTTATTCTGTGATTCTTATAATTCCAAATAAAACTTGTTACAATAGAGTCAATTTTTTAAAAGAAATTTTTAGGTAGGTATATTGGAATTGATTGGAAGAGGTATAGAAGTTGGGGAAGGAAAATCATTTTAATTGCATTAATTTTACCGAGCATTGAAATAGGCAGCGTTTTCCAGTATTGAATATTCTTATGCAATTTATTAAATAAAGGCACGAAATTTGATTTAAATAAAGAAGTATATTTCTTGGTCACATAGATTCCTAAGTATTTAAATTTTTCATTCACTATTTTAAAAGGCGATTGTTGCAATATGTATACATTAGGTTCCATTATTGGCATAATCTCACTCTTCTTCCAGTTAATTCTATATCCCGAAAATAAACCAAATAGAGTTATAAGATTTAACAGATTAGGGATACTAATTTCTGGCTTTGTAATATATAGTAGTACATCATCTGCACATAGAGAAATTTTATTAACTGTATTTTTAGTATTATACCCATATATTTCTGGATGAGCTCGAATTCTATCTGCTAGTGGTTCTATAACAAGAGCAAATAGTAACGGTGATAACGGACATCCTTGTCTACAACCTTTAGTTAAATCAATTTTTTTTGATAACATTTGATTTGTCATTATTCTGGCTGTTGGATTGGTATATAAAAGCTGAACCCAAGTACAAAACTTCTCACCTAATTGAAATTTTTCCATCACCGAAAATAAATAGGGCCATTCATTTGATCGAATGCTTTCTCAGCGTCTAGCGAGATGACTGCTAAGTCTTCATTAGCTATTCGATTTGAGTATATAATGTTGAATAATCGTCTCAAATTATAATATGAATAACCTTTTGGAATAAAGCCAGTTTGATTGGGATGTATTAATTTATAAATCACTAAGCTTAATCTGTGTGCTAAAATTTTGGTTAAAATTTTCTGATCGATGTTTAATTGAGCAATTGCTCTATATGAACCTGGATCTTCAAGGTCCTTATCCGTTTTTGGAATAAGTATTGTAGTAGATTCATTTAAGGTTTCTGGGAGTTTCTGTTGCATGAATGCTTGCGTATATAATGTCTGTAGGCGTGGCGAGATCAAATCATGAAATTTTTTATAAAATTCACTATTTAAACCATCTGGTCCAGCGGCCTTTCCATTTTTTTAAAGAATTAATAGATTCCTCAATATCTTTTACTGATATTTCGGTCCCTAATATTTCCCTCTCTTTCAAATCTAAACCAGTAAGGTTACAATTCTGTAAAAATAATTCCATTCCTACAGAACCCCCTGTTGTTTTGGTTGAATAAAGTGTTTGATAGTATTGAGAGAATCTATCATTAATATCCTTGGGTAATGTTAATATTTCTCCCGTATCTGATTTAATTTTATATATTGTTTTTTCCTCTTCCTGTTTCCGGAGCTGGCGTGCCAATAATTTTTGTGGTTTATCTCCAAATTCAAAGTGTAATTGTTTAGTCTTTTGGTAAAGTTTTATGAATTGGTCCGAATATATTTGGTTTAACTTATATTTGAGTGCAGCAATTTTATTATGTATTATTATAGAAGGCGCGATTGCATTTACCATATCTAATTGCCTTATTTCCATTTCCAATGCCAGTTGTTTGGCACGGTTCTCTTTATTACGAAAGGCTTGCGTGGAGATTAACACTCCTCGCATAAATGCTTTAAATGTTTCCCAAAGAAGGGAAGCAGAGATTTCAGGGCAGTCATTTGTCTCAAAAAACATATTTATCTGTTTGATAAGATATTCATAGCATGCTTTATCATTTAAAATTTGAGGATTAAGTCTCCATTGTGTCTGCTTGTCGGTCATACCACTTAGTTTGATCATAAATGTTAAGGGAGCATGATCCGAAATTATAATATTATGATATTTCGAATTATAAGTAAATGGGATGAGTTTAGAATCTACTATCCTTGAATAAGTTTTGTGTACTGAAGAATAAAATGAGTATTCCCTTCCACATGGGTTTTCAATTCTCCAAACATCCTTGATATTGGTGGTATTAATATATGAGTTTAATAATTCACTTGATTTGGATTTTGCTTTTCTTTGTCTTGTTGATCTATCGAGATAGGAATCGAATGTACAATTTAAATCTCCACCAATTATCAAATTATGTTGTGTGAGCTCCGGAATGGTATTAAGTATATTCTTAAAAAACATTGGATTATCAAAATGTGGTCCATAAACATTAAGAAAAATCACTTTTTTTTAATATAATTCACCCACCAGTATAATATACCTACCATTGATGTCCTCTATAGTTGATATATGTTTAAAAGATATACCTTTACGAATTAAAATTGCGACACCTCTGGCCTTATGTTTCGGCGATCCAATTTGCTTTCAATCTATGTTGTGCGTCTTTTTTAAGGTGGGTCTCTTGAAGGAACATTATATCTGCTTTGAGTGATTTTAAGTGTGCTAATACCTTACCTCTCTTGATTGGTTCATTAACTCCCTTGACATTCCAACTACAAAACGTAATTCCTTGACCCCCGTTTTTTCTATTTACATCTTGTATCTTCCTTTTAGGGTGGTCTATAAAAGAGCAGATAGGTCAGCACCGTAGACCCGACCTTCCACCCGAACCCTGGACCGACGAGTTGTAATTCTAATTCATATAGATCCTCCTTACGGACACATCTCCACAAATAATATTTGTAAATAAATTCAAGATTAATCTAATAATTAGGAAAGAAATACAAAAAGTAGAAAAATAGAAAATTAATAAAATGTGAAGTCTAATGTAGATAAGGGGTGAACATCACAAATTCCAATTAATAAAATATCTAAATTATAACTTTTTATTTGTTAATTTTTTATATTTAACATGTCATGTATTTAACTAGTTATTCCAATAATAATAACAAGTATTTTTGATGATTAATAATTGTTAGTAAGAAATTAGTACTAAATATTTAAAAAATAATATGTCCCTAATTGGGGGGACAACCCGATTGTCGTTATCAGCTTTCATTAGTCCTTGGATATAACGAATTAAAGTTCCATTTGTTCTCAGCAAGATGATGGTATTATATGTAAATTATTCAATCCTCTCTCGAACCCACTTCTGGGCATACGCCAGTGCTTTCTTGTGATCAGTGAAAAAGTGTTCCTTCTTCAGATAAGTGACTCGCAGTCTTGCGGGGTACAACAATCCATATTTCAAATTGTCTATCTTCTTTAAAATCCCTCTTGTCTCATTGAATAACGCTCTCCTTCTGACCACTTCTGCAGGGTAGTCTCGAAATATGCTTATTTTGTCTCCATCAAACATAAGATTTCTTGTGCCAGCAATTTTTTTCATGATATCCTCCAACACGTGATCATATTGGACCTTCACTATCAGCTGCCTAGGGGGGGCGTTCGGACCGAGCGACGTCCAAGAACTCTGTGTGCCCGCCCTAATAAGGGCTTTTGGTCTAAATTCAAGACTGTTTTTAATAAGTCTGCAGCAAAGTCCCGGAGATCTTCCTTTCCTTCTTTACCCTCTTGAACGCCCACGATCCTCAAGTTCTGTCTTCTCTGACGGCCCTCCAAGTCAATACATTTTTTAGTTACTTTGAGCAGTAAATCTGATAAATGCTTGTTCTCAGGCAAGGAGTGTGTCTGTTGTTCCTTCCAGATGAGTTATGACGTCAGCCTGTTTCTCCATTTGTTGCTGCATAGTAGTGAAGGTTACTTCCAGATTATCTTTAGTGTTGGTTTCATTCGTCTTAATTTTCTCGTATACTTCCTTAATTTGTAAGTCGAAATTTGCTGACATTTCCTCCTTCAAATTAGTCAGTTTCATATGCACCAGATTAGTCATTTTATTTTCAAACACTAAGAAATCTTCTTTAAACTCTGTTTTAAGACTTTTCAAAAACTCTTTAATATTCAATTAGTTTTTAAAACTTATCAATTATTCTTTTATACTTGCAATTTCCATTGTAATGCTGCTGTGAAGTTCATCCATTTCTCTTTTCTTTATATATATCTTCTGGGTCACTGAAACGTCCTCCTGGGAGGAGGTTAAAACTGAGCCCGAGGCTTCAGATCGGCCTGCTTCCTCCTTCGGTTGTTTTCCTCTTGTTGTTTTTCTAGTCGGTTCCTTTATGGGGGAGTGTTTTACCGACATTAGGAATCCAGTCGAGGTCTGATGACGTTACACAGGCTGCCGGAGCGATTTCTGCAGGTCAGTTCGATATTTAGATCCCGTTTTCTTTCGGTTTTTTTCGCACGGAGCTAGCTGGCACTCACCCTACTCCACCATTAGTGCCACCGGAAGTCACTCTTTGGATTTCTAATCTGACGTTTAACCTCCTCCTTCACCCAGTCAATCACACGGCAGATTATTTGATTAGGAAATGGACCTAGAAACTCCTCCAGGACCCGTTGACCGTGGGGAGGCGAGACCAGCAATAAAAATGGAGAAATACATCAAATCGCCCGTCTTTCATGCTTTGGAATTCAGTGAGGAGTTTCAGGATATTCCCTGGATCTGCAGTCAGGAATTGTGCGAGTGCGGCTACAAACTCTTGGATGGTGAGGTGCGGGAAGGTGTACACCACGCTCTGGGCTGAATCCTCTCTCTCGAAAAGTTCCATTGGAAACCCAGACAGGAACTGGGAAGGCTGCAGATTGTACTCGATCTAACCTTCATCTGTGAAGACGATATTTTTCTTGGACACTCCAGTGAAGGCCATCTGACCAACCCTCAGTAACACCTCACGGGGGCTCTCAATCTCACGGCCGTGGTTTTTCAGGATGTGGTAAATAAAGTAGCAGTGTAGTTGGATGATGGTCTTGGGAACTCGCTGCAGGTCCCGGTGTGTTTGTGTGAAGAATGGGCCCAGTGTCAGGCCGAGGATCCAGCAGTAGGAGGGGTTGTAGCTCATGGTGTACAGGATCTCGTTCTCATCCACATGTTTGAAAACAGCTGCTGCCACTGACTGATCTTCAAAATATCTGGTGAAATATTCCTTCCGTTCCTCACCAACAAATCCCAGGATTTCAGCCCAGAGACTGATCTCTACCTTTTCCAGTAAATGTAACGCAGTGGAGCGGGTGGTCACTAGCGCTGAACACCCTGGGAGCAGCTTGTGCTGGATTAAACTGTACACAATGTCAGACACTTCACACCGGCGCTCAGGGTCTGGACACTTGTGCTGAGGTTCTGTGTCTCTCCGACTGTCAGCAAAATCAATTCTGCCCTTGAATTCATCCAAACCATCGAATATAAACAGCAATCCCTCTGGGTTCTTCCAGACCTCTCCTAGCATATTCCCAAAGTAAGGCTACTGATCCAGAATTAGTTGCCTCAGGTTTATTCTGCAGTCAATTGTGTTTAATTCCCGGAATTTAAAACTGAAGACAAATTGGAATTGTCGGTATATTTTCCCCATGGCCCAGTCATGAACAATCTTTTGCATCATTGTTGTTTTTCCGATCCCCGGGACACCAGCCATGGCTGCTGTACTCCCAGATATGTGCCTAAAACAAAATCTCTTCAATTTCTTTCAGAAACTTTTATGGAATAAATGATCAATCCAGATTTTTTCAAGCTCTCTCCGGAGATGTTTCTCTCTCCATTCCTCATGTTCCCGACCTCTTGCCAGCACCTCATGTTCCACCAGTCTCCGATGCCGATCAGTGGAGATGATTGTGAGCTCAGCTTATCGATCAACCAGCTGGAAAACCTTAACCTTCTCCCTCATCAGGATCGTGTGTTCACCTTCATTGTTTCAGTCTGTGCACACAGAGTCTCCTTATGTTTTGTTGAACATCTGTGGACAGAGAGACAGGAAGCAAAGGGTAGGAGTAAACGGGTCCTTTTTAGAATGGCAGGCAGTGACCAGTGGGGTACCGCAAGGCTCAGTGCTGGGACCCCAGCTATTTACAATAGATATTAATGATTTGGACGAGGGAATTGAATGCAACATCTCCAAGTTTGCGGATGACATTAAGCTGGGGGGTAGTGTTAGGTGTGAGGAGGATGCTAGGAGGCTGCAAGGTGACTTGGATAGGCTGAGTGAGTGGGTAAATGCATGGCAGATGCAGTATAATGTGAATAAATGTGAGGTTATCCACTTTGGTGTCAAAAACAGGAGGATGGACTAGTATCTGAATGGTGGCAAATTAGGAAAAGGGGAGATGCAACAAGACCTGTGTGTCATGGTACACCAATCATTGAAAGTAGGCATGCAGGTGCAGCAGGCAGTGAAGAAAGCAAATGGTATGCTAGCATTCATAGCAAAAGGATTTGAGTATAGGGCCAGGGAGGTTCTACTGCATTTGTACATGGTTTTGGTGAGACCACACCTAGAGTATTGCGTATTGTTTTGGTCTCCAAATCTGAGAAAATACATTCTTGCCATAGAGGGGGTACAGAGAAGGTTCACCAGACTGATTCCTGGGATGTCAGGACTTTCACACGAGGAAAGACTGTTTAGACTTGGCTTGTACTCGCTAGAATTTAGAAGACTGAGGGGGGATCTTATAGAAACTTACAAAATTCTTAAGGGGTTGGATAGGCTAGATGCAGGAAGATTGTTCCCGATGTTGGGGAGGTCCAGAACAAGGGGTCACAGTCTAAGGATAAGGGGGAATTCCTTTAAGACCGAGATGAGAAAAACATTTTTTCACACAGAGATTGGTGAGTCTCTGGAATTCTCTGCCACAGAAGGTAGTTGAGGCCAGTTCATTGGCTATATTTAAGAGGGAGTTAGATGTGGCCCTTGTGGCTAAAGGGATCAGGGGGTATGGAGAGAAGGCAGGTACAGGATACTGAGTTGGATGATCAGCCAAGATCATATTGAATGGCGGTGCAGGCTCGAAGGGCCGAATGGCCTGCTCCTGCACCTATTTTCTATGTTTCTATGTCTGTATCTATTCTGGTGAAGGAGAAACTGCCAACATGTGTTCAGCAAAAATCGTAGGGGCTGATTCAAACTGAATCTTTGAAAAATCTGGGATAGAGAGGTTGAAAATGAATATTGGCCGGGAAATATTTCAACAACCGAAATGTAATTCCGAATGTGTTTGCTTACAGCTACATTGGCCGCTTTATTACAGAGTGAAGACCGTTTCCCAGAGCATCTAGTCCACGCCCTATTATGGATAATGGCTACAGGGCCTGAATATGTAGCAATGTTACAAAATTTTGAGGTTTTAAAAATCAAGTCTGCAATTTATCCGATCAGATAAAGCATAAAAAGAAGTTTAATTTGACACCTGATTCACTTTCATATCTTCAGTATTAACAAAGTTATGGCCATTTTCATACTTGGAAATTAGCATCTTGTTCCCTATTGCTTTTCCATTAACTTAACACAATAGCTGTGATCGAGGACAGTCAAAAGCCCATAACTTTCTATAAAGCAAGAGAACTGAATGAAATTTTCAGTTATTATAGATTGAAGCATTCTGAAACAAATATAAAACATCTTACTTGGATGACTTGAAATTAAAGCATATAATTAGTTAATTACCTAATTTTAGTTAATTACAAAATTGACCGTTGTGACGGAAATAGTAATAAACACCCAGACTGCCTTGAAAATTCAAAAATGTGATATTCTCAGGATCAGCACTTTAATATTATTGTATTATATGCTGTAAATCCGTAACAGATAGGTAAATAAATTACAATGTCTAAAAATAGACCATGTCTTTATGGAGAATATCAGTTGCTAGCTGGTACGTTGGCATATCATAATCAGTAGCAGCATCATACTCCTCAGATTGTGACCAATAAGCAACTCTGTACACCTTGTTTATCCTCAACTTTTCAATTTTGACATTGTAAACTACAAGTTTTTGCTCTTCAAACCACACATGGCATGACTTTCTGCCCACTACTTTCCCATTAAGAATGCCCTGTTGATTCCATTTCTTAAGAAAAGGATTTTTTTTTAAATAGCCTAAGTATCCAAATAACAAACTAATCCCATTCACACAAGAATTCACAATATAACATGATTTTTAAATCTCACTGTCATGAATTTATATGCCACATGGAAGGAATTTAATGTTTAATTCCCATAAATTAATCTAGAAACATCCACTCAATATAATTAAAATGATTATTTTTTTGCACAATACATGGGACTAAATCTGATATTTAGTATAAAAACATTGACTATGGGTAGACAATAACACAAAATATAGACGATTTAGATGCTTTTATGACATGATTGTCCAAAAAAAAGAGCATTTAAATCATCTTGCGAGTGGGTTTTTCTGGAACGCGATCAATTGGAACGTTGCATTTGCGGTGAATTTGAACCCCATATCGGCAGGAAAAACACTGCCGGTTCGTATGGGGTCCAAATCACATTTTCGCAAATGATAATTAGATTAAAGCCATCCCGAGAAACAAGTTTATATGTAAAATAAACGACTTACATTATGTTTTGTCCCGTTCATGTGATCCGTCACGTTGTAGGCATTGAAGCTTTTTATTTTAATGTAATTATTAAATTGTCTCGCAATTAAATAAATTAAAAAATCGGGAACGGAAGTCCGATCGATTGTTCTTCAGCAGCTTAGCAGCCCGAGGAAAGCCGCCTCCGAAAAGCAGGAGAAAACGTCATTTTAATCCCGCTCCCCCCCCCCTCAAAGGCGCCAAAGTCGAGCACACGGCCAGTGGTAGAACTGCAACGCCGCTGAAGGTAAGTTTTGTAACATCGCTAGAATATGGGCATTTGCCTTCACTGATCACCTGCGGAGAATGATTGACAGCATCCGGTCGTTGGATTCCCCATGGAGGAGTCTGAGGAAATACTGCGGAGGGTAACAGTCGACGGGATTAACCACAATTTGTTGGGCTTCGCCTGGATCCGTTTAATTTAGTTTTACTTTGAATTAGAGGAAACAGGCCATTCGCCCAACCAAGTCCACACCGATCATCGATCACCTGCACGACTCCTTTTCTTCGCACTCGGGACAATTTGCCAGAAGTGAATTAACATACAAACTGCACGTCTTCAGAATTTGGGAGGAAACCGGAGCACCTGGAGAAAACCCACGGGTCACAGGGAGAAGGTACAAACTCCACACAGACAGCAGGTGTAGTTAGTATCGAGCTGGGGTCTCTGGCGCTGTAAGGCAGCAACTCTGCACCACTGTAACACCACTGTGCCACATGTGTATCAGGACAGTGATACTCACCTCGGATAGTCAGATTGTGAGAAGGCAGCTTGTGAATGGACCTATTCCAACCAACAGCTCATTTCATGGAGTTTCCCAGCCCATTTCCTGGAATATCTGGACTGGAGACGGGATTGGACTCATTATACCTGCTCTGTGTGTTCCAACAACAAGGCCACATGACATTCACCTCTGCCCAACCCCCCACAGCTCATTGTCCATGCTGGTCTAATTCTGTATTCCATTATCCAGTCCGTGTCCACCACACCATCATGTAAATATTATATCCAAACCCAACTATTCAATTATATTCACTTCACCACCTTGTTGCAGGTTCTCCCCGTCGATCCATATAGATTACTGTTCTCAGGACGCAGCCAGCACCATTGAACACAATCTCTTTCCTTCTCTAGGCTGAGCCAGTGTTGGCTCTACAAGCCTCCATCACAATCTTACTCTGCATCGCTGCAGCCTGCTCTACTCATAGCAACCGGCATCTGAACTCAGGCAATTCCCAGGAACTCCAAACAAGTCCAGGTTCTGCTGTAGATCTCCGCATTGCAACACATCCTGCACTGCAGTTGGAGGTTTCTTCAGTCGAGTAAGTTTTTTCTTCAGTCGAGTAAGTTTTGGGAATTCTCGAGATTCTCCGGCAGCGTTGCCGAGTGTTGAATTCGGTGACTTGCTGAATGATTGACAGCATCCGGTCATTGGATTCCCCATGGAGGAGTCTGATTAAACATCGAGACTCCACAAAATGACCGAGGATTGTGACAATAACTAATAGTTTCTAAGGAAGGCCCAGCACCCAAGTTCTGACAGATTCTGATCAGGCAGCTAAAGGCAGACATTCAGTTTCAGAGTGTAAGGCAGGCTATGGGTCCATCCATTCGCTTACCTTTCAGGTGAGCAGGCACTTTAGATCAACTCTGCCCTGTGTCCATATAGGCGAACTGGTCATTCCCTGTTCAAACAAGTTAATATATTAACATGATGGCATACACCCTCGCAGTATGAATATTGACTTCTCTAACTTAAAGTAACCTTTGCATTCCCTCTCTCTCTCCGTACACCCTCCTCACAGTTCTCTGACTTCTGACTGTCCTTGATTACATTTTATCTCTTTGCTTTGTTATTCGCTTCTCCTAGCTAATAATGATCTATTCTACATTTTCATTGATATCCATCCTCTTTGTCCGTTTTCACACCTTACACTACATTTTCTCGTATCTCCCACTCCCCTGACTCAGTCTGAAGAAGGGTCTTGACACGGAACGTCACCCATTCCTTTTATCCTTAGATAATGTTTGTCCCACTGAGTTACTCCAGCGTTATGTGTCTATTGTGCTTAACTTGTGTGAATTCCTTTTTGTTCCATATTGTAAGATTGCATTTACAGCTGAAATTTAACGCAGAGTGTATCGTTCACCACACCACGAGCCAAGATCTCCTTCAATATTCTGCTCAGCTTCGGTAGCGTGTGACGTATTTCCGCAAGTGATTCCCACTTCACCCTTCGTGCCCCGGAACCCTTCTCCATCACCAGATTCAGGAGCAGTTGGGAGCCGGCCGCACGGTTTCCCTTTTCTGCGAGCTCAGTCCCACTCTGTAATGAACAATGGTGAACGTATTGAGGAGCGGAGGAAGGCAAGCAGCAAGCGGGAGAAAAGGGTTAACTCAGAGACAGGACCCTGAGCGGCACTGTCACCATGCAATTATTAGGCTAGCAATGACCCGCCCAGGCCACTGAATGACCCAGCACTGTCAGTTTCAGTGGTGAGTTTCCCAGGGTAGGTGCTGATTAATTACAGGAAGCTGCTAAAATATACAGGAATTTCTGATTAACTACAGGAAGCACTCACCACAGGGTCAGTGTTGAGATACCCCTGGGTGAGTGCTGATTAACTATAGGAAGCGCACATGCTCAATGAGGGATCTGGTGTCATAGAAACAGAGAAACATAGAAAATAGGTGCAGGAGCATGCCATTCGGCCCTTCGAGCCTGCACCGCCATTCAATATGATCATGGCTGATCATCCAACTCAGTATCCTGCCTTCTCTCCATACCGCCTGATTCCTCTAGCCACAAGGGCCACATGCCTCCCTCTTAAATATAGCCAATGTACTGGCCTCAACTACCTTCTGTGGCAGAGAATTCCACAGATTCACCACTCTCTGTGTGAAAAATGTTTTTCTCATCTCGGTCCTAAAAGAATTCCCCCTTATCCTTAGACTGTGACCCCTTGTTGCGGACCTCCCCAACATTGGGAACAATCTTCCTGCATCTAGCCTGGTCAACCCCTTAGGAATTTTGTAAGTTTCTATAAGATCCCCCCTCAATCTGCTAAATTCTAGCGAGTACAAGCCGAGTCTATCCAGTCTTTCTTCATATGAAAGTCCTGACATCCCAGGAATCAGTCTGGTGAACCTTCTCTGTACTCCCTCTATGGCAAGAATGTCTTTCCTCAGATTAGGAAAAAAAAACTGTACACAATACTCCAGGTGTGGTCTCACCAAGGCCCTGAACAACTGCAGTGGAACCTGCCTGCTCCTATACTCAAATCCTTTTGCTATGAATGTTAACATACCATTCGCTTTCTTCACTGCCTGCTGCACCTGCATGCCTACTTTCAATGACTGGTGTACCATGATACCCAGGTCTCGTTGCATCTCCCATTTTCCTAATCGGCCACCATTCAGATAATATTCTACTTTCCTGTTCTTGCCACAAAAGTGGATAACCTCACATTGATCCACATTATACTGCATCTGCCATGCATTTGCCCACTCACCCAACCTATCCAAGTTACCTTGCAGCCAACTTGCATCCTACTCACAGCTAACACTGTCCCCCAGCTTCGTGTCATCCGCAAACTTGGAGATGTTGCATTCAATTTCCTCGTCCAAATCATTAATCTATATATTGTAAATAGCTGTGGTTCCAGTACTGAGCCTTGCGGTACCCCACTAGTCACTGCCTGCCATTCTGAAAAGGACCTGTTTACTCCTACTCTTTGCTTCCTGTCTGGCAGCCAGTTCTCTATCCACATCAATACTGAACTCCCAATACCGTGTGCTTTAAGTTTGCATACTAAACTCTTATGTGGGACCTTGTCAAAAGCCTTCTGAAAGTCCAGATATAACACATCCACTGGTTCTCCCTTATCCACTCTACTAGTTACATCCTCAAAAAATTCTATAAGATTCGTTAGACATGATTTACCTTTCATAAATCCATGGTGACTTTGTCCAATGAATTCACCACTTTCCAAATGTGCTGCTCTCCCATCTTTAATAACTGACGCTAGCATTTTCCCCACTACCGATGTTAGACTAACTGGTATGTAATTCCCCGTTTTCTCTCTCCCTCCCTTTTTAAAAAGTGGGGTTACATTGCTACCCTCCAATCCTCAGGAACTACTCCAGAATCTAAAGGGCTTTGAACAATTATCACCAATGCATCCACTATTTCTGGGGCTACTTCCTTAAGCACTCTGGGATGCAGACCATCTGGCCCTGGGGATTTATTGGCCTTTAGTAAATTCAATTTACCTAACACCACTTCCCGACTAACCAAGATTTCACTCAGTTCCTCCATCTCATTTGACCCACAATCCCCTGCTATTTCCAGCAGATTATTTATGTCTTCCTTAGTGATGACAGAACCAATGTAGTTATTCAATTGGTCTGCCATGTCCTTGTTCCACATGATCAATTCATCAGTTTCTGACTGCAAGGGACCTACATTTGTTTTAACTCATCTTTTTCTCTTCACATATCTATAAAAACTTTTGCAGTCAGTTTTTATGTTCCCTGCCAGTTTTCTTTCATCATCTATTTTCCCTTTCCTAATTAAGCCCTTTGTCCTCCTCTGCTGGGTTCTGAATTTCTCCCAGTCCTCTGGTAGGCTGCTTTTTCTGGCTAATTTGTAATGCTTCAACTTTTGTTTTTATACTATCCCTTGTTATCCACGGATGCACTACCTTCCCTGATTTATTATTTTGCCAAACTGGGATGAACAATTGTTGTAGTTCATCCATGCAGTCTTTAAATGCCTTCCATTGCATATCCACTGTCAACCCTTTAAGAATCAATTGCCAGTCTATCTTGGCCAATTCACGTCTCATACCCTCAAAGTTACCTTTCTTTAAGTTCAGAACCCTTGTTTCTGAATTAATTATGTCACTCTCCATCCTAATGAAGAACTCAACCATATTATGGTCACTCTTGCCCAAGGGGCCACGCACAACAAGACTGTTAACTAACCCTTCCTCATTACTCAATACCCAGTCTAGAATAGCCTGCTCTCTCGTTGGTTCCTCTACATGTTGGTTTAGAAAACTATCCCGCATACATTCCAAGAAATCCTCTTCCTCAGCACCCCTGCCCATTTGATTCATCCAATCTACATGTAGATTGAGGGTACACAAAAGGCTGGAGAAACTCAGCGGGTGCAGCAGCATCTAAGGAGCGAAGGAGATAGGCGACATTTCGGGACGAGAACCTTCTTCAGACTGCTGCACCTGCTGAGTTTCTCCAGCCTTTTGTGTACCCTCGATTCTCCAGCATCTGCAGTTCCTTCTTTAATACATGTAGATTGAAGTCACCCATTATAACTGTTTTACCTTTGTTGCACGCATTTCTAATTTCCTTTTTTGATGCCATCCCCAACTCCACTACTACTGTTAGGGGGCCTGTACACAACTCCCACTAGCGTTTTCTGCCCCTTAGTGTTTCGCAGCTCTACCCATATCGATTCCACATCCTCCAAGCTAATGTCCTTCCTTTCTATTGCGTTAATCTCCTCTCTAACCAGCATCGCTAAACCCACCTACTTTTCCTTTCTGTCTATCCCTCCTGAATATTGAATATCCCTGCATGTTCAACTCCCAGCCTTGGTCACCCTGGAGCCATGTCTCCGTGATCCCAACTATATCATATTCATTAATAATGATCTGCACATTCAACTCATCCACCTTATTTTACTTTGGAGTCACGTGAGTGATTTCATGAAGAACCCCGCCAGTCATGACGCTTGGCTCAGTGACCGGCTGGGAGGAGCAGCACTTCTCCAGCGGTAAGTTTAAAAAACCTCTGGTAAGTGTCAAAATTGTTGGAGGTCATTTCTGCGCTTGTTACAGGTGGACAAGTCCAAGCATGGAGAAATCGTTGAGAGCAAGGCGAGCCATTGCAAAAGTAACTAAAGACCGCGGGAGTGCGGGTAGCGGCCTAGTTAATCTACTGAGCCGCTAATAACAAGACCAGCGACTACAGACTTGGTGTCTGAGGGCACAGTGGCTGTGCTGGAAGGGCTTAAGGCCACTAGAAAGTCTGTACGACCGATAGACTCGGACGAGTCCGGTCGGGAGGGTTCTCCCTCGAGAATGGATACCGTATCACAGATATCCAGGATGGAGCTCCTACTGGAGAGGTTGCTCCATCAAGAGAGCCGGCCTCTCCCAGAGTCCACGCCTGCAGCACCTACAGGGCTGCCATGTGTCTCCTTCTTGGAGGAGGAGAGCATAACAGGGTCAGTACGATTCTGAAACCGAATCTGTGGGCTTAGCATTGGAGGCTGCCCCAAGAGATGAAGGGCACGAGCCAGACGTTCCATTCCTGGTCACAAGATTTGCCGTCCCAATAGATTCCGGAGAGCTGCTGGGGGAAGAGCTGGCTGCGAGTATAAATTACTTGGCCTCACACCAGCTTCAGGTACTGGCCAAGGATACAATGGCCAAGAAGTACGAAACCGTGTTGAATTGTATCCTGCTTAAAGTACCGGCCGTAAACCATGCCATCTGGGGCCATATGGGAGTAGGCATCAGGGCGCAGGAGATAAAGCTGCAAAGGGTGCTGAAGCTGCTCGCATCGGGCATTAGGGCTTTCGGTAGGTCGGTGGATGGTGGGCACCTGACTGAGGTTCAGCAGGATGCCCTGGCGTTCATATGCAATGTGCACCTTGAGATAAACTACTTTAGGAAGAGCCCCATCCGCCCTACCATTAACCCGAGGTTTGCTGCCTTGTGTAAGCCTAGTAACATCCAGCTACCGAATATGCTGTTCGGGGAAGACCTCGCAAAGCGGGTGAAGGAGCTGGACAATGAGGCAAAAACCGTCGGGCTCATCAAGGCACCAGTGACCAGCAGAACCCTTCGGAGGCAGTACCCCTAAAAGCGGTTTGCTGAAACCGGGTCTGGTCAAGGACCAAGCCGGCCATTCAATGTGCGCCGCTGGTGCACTCCCGCAGGAGTACGGGCAAACATGCCTTTTCCCTCCAGAACCAGGGGACAAAGAACTCCACCGGTAGCCATGGAGGTAAGTGGGTATGGTTCTTGTCGAAACATATTGAGTGAGAATTACCGACCGGTTGGGGGAGGTTACACTGGTTTCTGAAAGAATGGTATGAAATAACATTAAATTTGTTAATACTGCAGAGTATATAAGGGTTTCGAATTGAATTTATTCCCAATTTGTGTCCACTCACACAGCATTACCAGAGTGGGCACTAATTTTCTCACAAAAAGAGAATTTGGAGGTTCAAGCTGAAATTGGAAAATTATATTTTAAAGGTGTAATTGAGGAGACAGTTTATCAAACTCACCAATTCGTATCTAATATTTTTCCTAGACCAAAGAAAGATGGTGGGAGTTGGGTTATTTAGGACCTGACAGGACTTAATCCATTTGAGTATCATCATTTTAGTATAATCATTTTAAAATGGAAACATTTGCTACTCCCAAGCAATTGGTTTCCAGAGGGTGTTATATGGCATGTATTGACTTCAGGATGCATATTACTCTGTGCCTGTTCATTAAAAGTATCGGAGATATTTGAAAGTTAGCTGGATGGGGCAATTATGGCAATTTAAAGCACTGACTAATGGGTTAACCTCAGCCCCTAGATTATTTACAAAGCTGCTAAAACCAGTACTGGGGTTACTCTGGGCTCAGGGTCATATTGTAATGGCTTATTTGGATGACATCTTAATAATTGGAAAAACCCAGGTGGCAGCTGAGTTATCGGTTTCAGCTGTTTAGCTCATGGTTGGGGTTTATCATCCATCCAGCTAAATTAAAATTGGTGCCGGGTTAATGTAATTGACTATTTGGGATTCACAGTTAATTCAACTCACATGTCTGTGTCTCTGCCCAAGGGCAAGAAATTAGATTTAATTGAAGGCTGTATCAAGCTCTTCGGGGAGCAATCACCTTCAATTAAACAGGTGGCCAGTTTGATTGGCAAATTGGTAGCTGCCTTTCCAGCTGTGCAGTATAGACCTTTGCATTACCAACATTTACAGAGGGCAAAAGTACAGGCACTCAGAATACATGCAGGTCATTTCAACCAGCCCATGCAATTACCATTTGAAGCCATTGCTGAAGTACAGTGGTGGATAAGAAACATTTCAAATTGTTCTAGCAAAATTCTGATGGAAGCACCTTCAGTTGTTTTGCAGACTGATGTTAGTGCCCTAGGTTGGAGTGCTACTGATACCATTTCTAGCAGTGGAGGCAGATGGAATATGCATGAGGCATTTATTCTCCAATCACATGGAAGTAATTATTTAGAGCTTTTAGGAGCATTTTATGGGCTCAAGGCTTACTGTATCACTAAGCATCACTTACATGTTCAGCTTCAGATTGACAATACCATGGCAGTGGCGTATGTTAATCACATGGGTGAAATCAAGTCGAAATCTTGTGACAGATTGGCTAACCTTATTTGGCACTGGTGCATTAAAAAGAACATTTGGATATCAGCTGTCTACTTGCCAGGCAGATTCAATATGGTGGCAGACACCAGGTCATGCAAATTCAATGACAACACAGAGTGGATGTTGAACCATGATGTATTTAATGAGATTGTTGTTCGGTATGGGATGCCAGATATCGATTTGTTTGCATCCAGACTCAACCACCAGGTACCGAAGTATGTTTCATGGGAACCAGATCCAGGGGCATTAGTGGTAAATGTGTTCTCGCTACACTGGGGTGGAATCTTCTTATATGCATTTCCCCATTCTGCTCATAGAAACATAGAAACATAGAAATTAGGTGCAGGAGTAGGCCATTCAGCCCTTCGAGCCTGCACCGCCATTCAATATGATCATGGCTGATCATCCAACTCAGTATCCCGTACCTGCCTTCTCTCCATACCCTCTGATCCCCTTAGCCACAAGGGCCACATCCAACTCACTCTTAAATATAGCCAATGAACTGGCCTCAACTACCCTCTGTGGCAGAGAGTTCCAGAGACTCACCACTCTCTGTGTGAAAAAAGTCTTTCTCATCTCGGTCTTAAAGGATTTCCCCCTTATCCTTAAGCTGTGACCCCTTGTCCTGGACTTCCCCAACATCGGGAACAATCTTCCTGCATCTAGCCTGTCCAACCCCTTAAGAATTTTGTAAGTTTCTATAAGATCCCCTCTCAATCTCCTAAATTCCAGAGAGTATAAACCGAGTCTATCCAGTCTTTCTTCATAAGACAGTCCTGACATCCCAGGAATCAGTCTGGTGAACCTTCTCTTCATCAGTCAGTGCTTGACCAAGATCAAGCAGGACTCTGCTTCAGGAGTTTTGGTGGTAGCCATGGTTCCCTCACATTTCGGACATTATTACACAGCCTATTATGGTGGTTCCAAAATGTCATGATCTATTGGTGCACCCTGTGACTGGAGATCAACACCCGTTTGTATGATCGTGTTAATTTGTTAACAGCAGATTCTAAGAAGGCCATACCTGGGTCTGGGACTATCCAATCGTACCGTGGATGTCATCACATCGTCATGGTGGGATAGTAGTACGAAAAAGCAGTACATCTGTCATGTCAGGAAATGGGAGGAGTTTTGTTTACATGGGAACATTACATACCACACAGCTTCCATCCTAGATGTGCTCGTATTTCTGTCCAAATTATATTTAGTTGAAGGGTTGAGCTATAGTGCCATCAATAGTGCCAGGAGTGCCCTATCATCGTACCTATGCCGGGGGTCAGAACTTCAGTCTGTAGGATCTCTTCTGTTTAATATCCAGATTTATGAAGGGTGTTTTTAATTCCAATCCCCCCAGGCCTAGGTACTCTGAAATCTGGGATGTGAGCATGGGACTCACGTTGCTTCGTCAGTAGGGAGCCACATCCTTGTCATTGCCAAAGATTACCCTAAAGTTGGTCATGCTCAAAAAGGCGCTGGTATCAGCACAAAGGGTTCAGACTTTGCACAAACTGCGTCTGGACAGGATGGTGTCATCAGGGAATGATGTTATATTTTACATCTGTGACCTAATTACAATGAGTGATTACGTGCCCACCGCTCCCGGCCCTCAAACTCTTAAAGGTCAACTGGAAGGTCTGGTTTATAATCTTACTATGTTACTTCAGTTACTGTTATCTGTGATTTCACACCGCTGCTTTGAAGATTGATGCGCAAGCGGGGTTCTTCGCGTAATTGCTCATTGTAACTCCTCATGACATAAAGATCAAACTTAAAACTGGTAAGTTCTCGTTTAATCTTACTATTACGAAAGCTCCTTGGATTGAGACACAAAGCCTTCAGTCTTGATTTTACAACACTCTTATCCCTTATACAATTATCTTGAAAAGTGGTCCTTTTTAAATTTTTGCCCTGGATTTGTCTGCCTGCCACTTTTACCAGTGTCAGCTGGGTTACTGGTGCTGAGGAGAAGCCAGTAAACACGGGACATGTGCTCTCAGAAGAGATTCGGGGGCGAAGCAACAGTGAGAGAGTGAAAGATGTTTGATGTAGAACAATCACATGGGGAATTCAAGTTTCTGGATCATTGGAACCTCTTTCGGGGAAGGAGTGACCTGTATAAAAGGATGGGTTGCACTTGAACCCTAGGGGGACCAGTATCTTGGCGGGGAAATTTGCAAAGGCTACTGGGGGGACTTTAAACTAGATAGGTTGTGGGGAGCGACTCAAATAGAGAAAGCTAGGAGCGGTGTCTGAGGCAGGAAGCAGAGAAGGGAAGCACTCAGACCCAACATGTACGGGGGGGAAGAAGAAAAAAATAATAAACAGAGAATAAGTGGTGGTGGGTGTCTTAAAGGTGTGAGCAGAGAGAAAGAGGGGTATAAAATGACAATAGAAGCAAGTGGTAGCAAGGTGAAAATTAATAGTGGCTGGCAGACATATCCAGGAAAAAAATCAAAAGGGGCCACTTGTCAACATAAGTTTAGAAAGGTTAAAAGTGTTGTAAAAACAAGCGTGAAGGCTTTGTGTCTCAATACGAGGAGCATTCGTAATAAGGTGGATGAGTTGAAGGTGCAGATAGCTATTAATGACTATACTATAGTTGGGATCACGGAGACATGGCTCCAGGGTGACCAAGGCTGGGAGCTGAACATCCAGGGATATACAATATTCAGGAGGGATAGACGGAAAGGAAAAGGAGGTGGGGTAGCATTGCTGGTGAGAGAGGAGATTAATGCAATAGAAAGGAAGGACATTAGCATGGAGGATGTGGAATCGATATGGGTAGAGCTGCGAAACTCTAAGGGCAGAAAACGCTAGTGGGAGTTGTGTACAGGCCACCTAACAGTAGTATTGGAGTTTGGGGATGGCATCAAACAGGAAATTAGAAGTGCGTGCAACAAGGGTAACACAGTTATAATGGGTGACTTCAATCTGCAAATAGATTGGGTGAATCAAATTGGCAGGGGTGCCGAGGAAGATGGTTTCTTGGAATGTATGTGGGATAGTTTTCTAAACCAGCATGTGGAGGAACCAACGAGAGAGCAGGCTATTCTAGACTGGGTATTGAGTAATGAGGAAGGGTTAGTTAGCAGCCTTGTTGTGCGTGGTCCCTTGGGCAAGAGTGACCATAATATGGTTGAGTTCTTCATTAGGATGGAGAGTGACATAATTGTCAGAAACAAGGGTTCTGAACTTAAACAAAGATAACTTTGAAGGTATGAGCCGTGAATTGGCCAAGATAGACTGGCAGGTGAGTCTTAAAGGGTTGACAGTGGATGTGCAATGGAAGGTATTTAAAGACTGCATGGATGAAGTACAAAAATTGTTCACGCCAGTTTGGCAAAAGAATAAATCAGGGAAGGTGGTGCATCCGTGGACAACGAGGGAAATCAGGGATTGTATAAAAACTAAAGATGAGGCATACAAATTGTCCAAAAAAGCCTACCAGAGGACTGGGCGAAATTCAGAACCCAGCAGAGGAGAACAAAGGGCTTAATTAGGAAAGGGAAAATAGATTACGAAAGGAAACTGGCAGGGAACATAAAAACTGACTGCAAAAGTTTTTATAGATATGTGAAGAGAAAGAGACTAGTTAGAACAAATGTTGGTCACCTGCAGTCAGAAGCAGGTGAATTGATCATGGGGAACAAGGACATGGCAGACCAATTGAATAACTACTTTGGTTCTGTCTTCACTAAGGAAGACATAAATAATCTGCCGGAAATAGCAGTGGACCGGAGGTCAAATAAAATGGCGGAACTCAGTGAAATCCAGGTTAGCCGGGCAGTGGTGTTAGGTAAATTGAACGTATTAAAGGCTGATAAATCCCCAAGGCCAGATGGTCTGCATGCCAGAATGCTCAAGGAGGTAGCCACGGAAATAGTGGATGCATTAGTGATAATTTTTCAAAACTCCTTAAATTCTGGAGTAGTTCCTGAGGATTGGAGGATAGCTAATGTAACCCCACTTTTTAAAAAAGGAGGGAGAGAGAAAGCGGGGAATTACAGACCTGTTAGTCTAACATCGGTAGTGAGGAAACTGCTAGAGTCAGTGATTAAAGATGGGATAGCAGCGCATTTGTAAAGTGGTGAAATCATTGGACAAAGTCAGCATGGATTTACAAAAGGTAAATCATGTCTGACGAATCTTATAAATTTTTTTGAGGATGTAATTAGTAGAGTGGATAAGGGAGAACCAGTGGATGTGTTATATCTGGACTTGCAGAAGGCTTTCGACAAGGTCCCACATAAGAGATTAGTATATAAACTTAAAGCACACAGTATTGGTGGTTCAATAATGATGTGGATAGAGAACTGTCTGGCAGACAGGAAGCAAAGGGTAGGAGTAAACGGGTCCTTTTCAGAATGGCAAGCAGTGACTAGTGGGGTACCGCAAGGCTCAGTGCCGGGACCCGTTATTTACAATATACATTAATGATTTGGACGAGGGAATCTTCAAATTTGCAGATGACACCAAGCTGGGGGGTATAGTTAGGAATGAGGAGGATGCGAGGAGGCTGCAGGGTGATTTGGATAGGCTGAGTGAATTGGCAGATGCATGGCAGATGCAGTATAATGTAGATAAATGTGAGGTTATCCACTTTGGTGGCAAAAACAGGAGGGTGGACTATGGTGGCAGGTTAGGAAAAGGGGAGATGCAACGAGACCTGGGTGTCATGGTACACCAGTCATTGAAAGTAGGCATGCAGGTGCAGCAGGCAGTGAAGAAAGCAAATGGTATGTTGGCATTCATAGCGAAAGGATTTGAGTATAGGAGCAGGGAGGTTCTACTGCAGTTTTACAGGGTTTTGGTGAGACCACACCTGGAGTATTGCTTACAGTTTTGATCTCCAAATCTGAGGAAAGACATTCTTGCCATAGAGGAGGTTCAGAGAAGGTTCACCAGAGTGATTCCTGGGATTTCGGGACTTTCATATGAAGAAAGACTGGATAGACTCGGCTTGTACTCACTGAATTTAGAAGAGGGGGGATCTTATAGAAACTTACAAAATTCTTAAGGGGTTGGGACAAGCTAGATGCAGGAAGATTGTTCCCGATGTTGGGGGAGTCCAGAACAAGGGGTCACAGTCTAAGGATAAGGGGGAATTCCTTTAGGACCGAGATGAGAAATACTTTTTTCACACAGAGAGTGGTGAGTCTCTGGAACTCTCTGCCACAGAGGGTAGTTGAGGCCAGTTCATTGGCTATATTCAAGAGGGAGTTGGATGTGGCTCTTGTGGCTAAAGGGATCAGGGGGTATGGAGAGAAGGGAGGTACGAGATACTGAGTTGGATGATCAGCCATGATCATATTGAATGGCGGTGCAGGCTCAAAGGGCCAAATGGCCTACTCCTGCACCTATTTTTCTATGTTTCTATGAATGTTATGTTAAGGAATGGTTTGTATTTTTTGCTGTCAAAAATTTGGGTTTATAAATAAGAACCGTGATCACCAGTCATTATTTAAGTCGGCGGCTGCCTATCATTAATAATTATTCAATAATGTTAACCTTTACACCGCAGTAATTATGAAACTGTGAAATACTCATCAGGAAAATGCAACTGCAACATGAGGCATGATGTAATATGCCCAAATGCACAATTTTTCATTTTTTTACAGGTGAGATTATCATCAAATTATGCTTGGGTACAGGAGAAAGGCCAGAGAGACTGAGAACTGAGTCACAAGATGGTACGGGAAGCCGGGAGTATCTGGGACTACTCAGCGATTTGTCAAGTATTGGGAATATCATGGAAGACAAGCTTAATATCATTTGCACAAGCTGTACCATATCACCGGAGGTCACGTGCCCAAATGTGGCTAAACATGGGAATTAAGGAAAATTGGCAACCTCTTTTGCAGCAGTGAGCATGTGTCGGTCGAATACAAGCTCAGTGTTGCGGAATCCCCAGACTCCATTGTGGAGTTTGATCCACATGGGTCCAGGATATTTCATAATTTGAACACAGACTGATATAACCAATGTAAAGGAATGGTGGAGAATGAAATATCCTGGACCCATTTGGATCAAACTCCACAAAGGAGTCTGGGGATGCAGCGACATACAATCTGGGTCTCCTCCACTTACGTGATAACATAGAAACATAGAAACATAGAAATTAGGTGCAGGAGTAGGCCATTCAGCCCTTCGAGCCTGCACCGCCATTTCAATATGATCATGGCTGATCATCCAACTCAGTATCCCGTACCTGCCTTCTCTCCATACCCTCTGATCCCCTTAGCCACAAGGGCCACATCCAACTCACTCTTAAATATAGCCAATGAACTGGCCTCAACTGCCCTCTGTGGCAGAGAGTTCCAGAGACTCACCACTCTCTGTGGTGAAGAAAGTCTTCTCATCTCGGTCTTAAAGGATTTCCCCCTTATCCTTAAGCTGTGACCCTTGTCCTGGACTTCCCCAACATCGGGAACAATCTTCCTGCATCTAGCCTGTCCAACCCCTTAAGAATTTTGTAAGTTTCTATAAGATCCCCTCTTAATCTCCTAAATTCCAGAGAGTATAAACCGAGTCTATCCTGTCTTTCTTCATAAGACAGTCCTGACATCCCAGGAATCAGTCTGGTGAACCTTCTCTGCACTCCCTCTATGGCAATAATGTCCTTCCTCAGATTTGGAGACCAAAACTGCACGCAATACTCCAGGTGTGGTCTCACCAAGACCCTGTACAACTGAAGTAGAACCTCCCTGCTCCTGTACTCAAATCCTTTTGCTATGAAAGCTAACATACCATTCGCTTTTTTCACTGCCTGCTGCACCTGCATGCCTACTTTCAATGACTGGTGTACCATGACACCCAGGTCTCGCTGCATCTCCCCTTTTTTTTTTTCCCAATCGGCCACCATTTAAATAATAGTCCGCTTTCCTGTTTTTGCCACCAAAGTGGATAACCTCACATTTATCCACATTATACTGCATCTGCCAAACATTTGCCCACTCACCCAGCCTATCCAAGTCACCCTGCAGTCTCCTAGCATCCTCCTCACAGCGAACACTGCCCCCCAGCTTAGTGTCATCCGCAAACTTGGAGATATTGCCTTCAATTCCCTCATCCAGATCATTAATAATATTGTAAATAGCTGGGGTCCCAGCACTGAGCCCTGCGGTACCCCCACTAGTTACTGCCTGCCATTGTGAAAAGGACCCGTTTACTCCTACTCTTTGCTTCCTGTTTGCCAGCCAGTTCTCTATCCACATCAATACTGAACCCCTAATACCGTATGCTTTAAGTTTGTATACTAATCTCTTATGTGGGACCTTGTCGAAAGCCTTCTGGAAGTCCAGATACACCACATCCACTGGTTCTCCCTTATCCACGCTACTAGTTACAATCCTCGGAAAATTCCACAAGATTCGTCAGACATGATTTACCTTTTGTAAATCCATGCTGACTTTGTCCAATGATTTCACCACTTTCCAAATGTGCTGCTATCCCATCTTTAATAACTGACTCTAGCAGTTTCCCCACTACCGATGTTAGACTAACTGGTCTGTAATTCCCCGTTTTCTCTCTCCCTCCCTTCTTAAAAAGAGGGGTTACATTTGCTACCCGCCAATCCTCAGGAACTACTCCAGAATCTAAAGAGTTTTGAAAGATTATCACTAATGCATCCACTATTTCCTGAGCTACTTCCTTAAGTACTCTGGGATGCAGCCTATCTGGCCCTGGGGATTTATCGGCCTTTAATCTATTCAATTTACCCAACACCACTTCCCGACTGACCTGGATTTCACTCAATTCCTCCTTTGACCCACAGTCCCCTGCTATTTCAGGCAGATTATTTATGTCTTCCTTAGTGAAGACGGAACCAAAGTAGTTATTCAATTGGTCCGCCATATCCTTGTTCCCCATGATCAACTCACCTGTTTCTGACTGCAAGGGACCTACATTTGTTTTAACTAACCTCTTTCTCTTCACATATCTATAAAAACTTTTGCAGTCAGGTTTTATGTTCCCTGCCAGTTTTCTTTCATAATCTATTTTTCCTTTCCTAATTAAGCCCTTTGTCCTCCTCTGCTGGTCTCTGAATTTCTCCCAGTCCTCTGGTATGCTGCTTTTTCTGGCTACTTTGTACGCATCATCCTTTGCTTTGATACTATCCCTGATTTCCCTTGTTATCCACGGATGCACTACCTTCCCCGATTTATTCTTTTGCCAAACTGGGATGAACAATTTTTGTAGTTCATCCATGCAGTCTTTAAATGTCTTCCATTGTATATCCACCGTCAACCCTTTTAGAATTAATTGCCAGTCAATCTTGGCCAATTCACGTCTCATACCCTCAAAGTTACCTTTCTTTAAGTTCAGAACCATTGTTTCTGAATTAACAATGTCACTCTCCATCCTAATGAAGAACTCAACCATATTATGGTCACTCTTGCCCAAGGGGGCACGTACAACAAGACGGCTAATTACCCCTTCCTCATTACTCAAAACCCAGTCTAAAATAGCCTGCTCTCTCGTTGGTTCCTCTATATGTTGATTTAGATAACTATCCCGCATACATTCCAAAAAATCCTCTTCCTCAGCACCCCTGCCAATTTGATTAAACCCAATCTATATGTAGATTGAAGTCACCCATTATAACTGTTTTGCCTTTGTCGCACGCATTTCTAATTTCCCGTTTGATACCATCCCCAACTTCTCTGCTACTGTTAGGTGGCCTGTACACAACACCCACCAGCGTTTTCTGCCCCTTAGTGTTTTGTAGCTCTACCCATATCGATTCCACATCCTCCAAGCTAATGTCCTTCCTTTCCATTGCTTTAATCTCCTCTCTAACCAGCAACGCTGCCCCACCTCCTTTTCCTTTCTCTCTATCCCTCCTGAATATTGAATATCCCTGGATGTTCAGCTCCCAGCCTACGTCACCCCTGGAGCCATGTCTCCGTGATCCCAACTATATCATAATCATTAATATCTATCTGCACGTTCAACTCGTCCACCTTATTACGAATACTCCTTGCATTGAGACACAAAGCCTTCAGGCTTGTCTTTACAACGCATTTACCCCTTATACAATTTTTGCTGAAAAGTGGCCCTTTTTGATTTTTGCCCTGGTTTTGTCTGCCTGCCACTTTTACCTTTCACCTTGCTACCTAATGCTTCTACCCTCATTTTACACCCTCCTGCCTCTCTGCTCTTGTACCCATCCCCCTGCCACATTAGTTTAAATCCTCCCCGACAGCACTACCAAACACTCCCCCAAGAACATTGGTTCCATTCCATTCCAGGTGCAAACCGTCCTGTTTGTACCGGTCCCACCTCCCCCAGAACTGGTCCCAGTGCCCTAAAAATTTGAATCCCTCCCCCTTGCACCACTTTTCAAGCCACGTATTCATTTGCATTATCCTCCTATTTCTACTCTGACTGGCCCGTGGTACTGGTAGTAATCCGGAGATTACTACCTTTGAGGTCCTACTTTTAAGTTTATCTCCTAGCTCCCTAAATTCACCTTGTAGGACCTCATCCCTTTTTTTACCTATATCGTTGGTGCCAACATGCACCACGACAACTGGCTGTTCACCCTCCCCCTCCAGAATGTTCTGCAGCCGTTCAGTGACATCCCTGACCTTTGCACCAGGGAGGCAACATACCATCCTGGAGTCTCGTTTGCGGCCGCAGAAACGCCTATCTATTCCCCTGACAATTGAATCCCCTATTACTATTGCCCTTCCCCTCTTTTTTCCCCCCTCATGTGCTGCAGAGCCACCCATGGTGCCATGAACCTGGCTGCTGCTGCATTCCCCTGATGAGCCATCTCCCTCAACAGTATCCAAAATGGTATACCTGTTTAGGAGGGAGATGACCGCAGGGGGACTCCTGCACTACCTGCCTACTGCTTTGCTGGCTATTGGCCACCCGTTCCCTTCTTGTCCTCCTACCTTTTGCCTGCGGTGTGACCAACTCACTGTACGTGCTATCCACGACTTTCTCCGCATCGTGGATGCTCCAGTATGAATCCAGCCGCAGTTCCAATCGTTCAATGCGGTCTGTCAGGAGCTGCAGCTGGACACACATTGATACTCTCGCCCAGTGAAGTGATCCGCGCCTATTTTTCATCAAGCTGAGTCCATCCACACCCTCTTCAATCGCCTGCTCCAATCGTCCCGGTAGAATCTCGTCAACTGAAAGAACTGGTGATCATCACAGTTTGACAGGAAAGTGGAGATTGCGGACTTTAGATCTGTGAACACAGTGGGGGAAGGAAAACATCATCTGAGAAATCGTTCATCATTGGCCCTCAGTTCAGATTGATTATCCATGAGTGCATTCGAAAAAACCTGCAGTTTTAACATCACGTATTCGCTGTGAACGGTTCCGCTCCACACTATTCATCACACTGGAAAATGTTCCCTAGCTGGGCCAGAGGAAATAGATAGAAGGATAGATAGTCTCATCACCACCACTGTGCAATAGCCCAGGAAACCAGAATTAAATTGTCACCTGACCTTCCAATTTGATATCGAAAATACTTGTATTTCAGGAAATCCCCCCATGTTTTGAGAGGTGGGGGACAATCCACCCCATGTTTTGTAATCCGGATTTTAAAACTCGGTGAAAAAAAAAAATCTATTAAAAATCTCTGCTATCCGCGAGACAGTGGGGGTGGGACTGATGATCGAGGGCACCGATTGGATGAGAGAGACGTCGGTCAGCAGGCAGTGGGGGGGGGGGGGGGGGGGGGGGGGGGGGGGGTGGGGGACCATGCTGATTCAGTGCAATGATTGGATGATGGAGATGTCCAGGTGGAGCACCGAGGCAGTCCCGCGGGGGCGCAAGGTCACTCACAAGTCTGCCAGGCCCGTAGACTCAGACGTTGTCCGGGCCGGAGGGATCCCCTCAAACACTGGGGAGCATCTGCGGGTGACTTTGCCAGATGGAGCACCTATTGGAGAGGTGGCTCCAGTCCTGATCTGCTCCAGAGGAGGGAGCGGTATCAGCCCGGGTCTCCACGGGAGCCCGCGCTAGCAGCACTGTACACAGGCTGCGAAGTGTCTCCCTCTCTGGAGAGGGGAGCACACAGAGTCAGTACTATCCTGACTCAGAGCTGGGAGGCACATCAGGTGACACTCTCGGGGAAATGGGGCCGAAGTGCCTTTATTGGCTTCCAAATACGGCCATTCCTACTCCAACAGGAGCACCCCTAGATGAAGAGCTGACCACCACTATCAATTACCTGGCATCGTATCAACTCAAGGACCTGGTTATGGAGGAGACCGCCAGCAGATACCATACACCCGCCAACTGTGCCTCCCTCAATGTGCCAGCCGTCAACCACGCCATCTGGGGCCATATTGGAGTGGGGGTAAGAGCCCAGGAGGTCAAACTCCAAAACAATTTAAAATTATTGGCCTCAGGGATAATGGCCTTTGCTAGGTCCGTAGATGGGGGGCCGCTGACAGAGGCACAGCAGGACGCTATGGGGCTTCTCTGTAATGCCCTTTTTGAAATCAACTGTCTGCGTAAAAACGCAATACGGCTGGCACTCAACCCAAAATTTGCTGTGCTGTGCAAGGCCAGCAACGTCCAGCCGGCCAATTATCTATTTGGGGCAGACCTGCCGAAGCGGGTCCGCGAGCTGGATGATGAGGCCTAGACCATACGCCTCATGAGGTTTAAGGTTTAAAATCTAGCGCGGGGCTTGTTTTTTCAGAGGCCCACAGGAGCCGTTGGAAGAAGAGGAGGAGGGGGAGGAGCGACACCCGACCGGTAAGGTTTAAAATCTAGCGCGGGGCTTGTTTTTTCAGAGGCCCACAGGAGCGTTGGAAGAGGAGGAGGGGAGGCAGCGACACCCGACGGTAAGCTATAAAAAATCTAGCGCTGGGGGCTTGTTTTTACCCAAATCCATAACATTCATTTGGAGGTGGGTTTTTTTTGAGGAAGCGCTGATTGGTGGAAGAGGACCCGAGGAAGCAGCTGATTGGGTGAAACCCCGGGTTTACAATTTTACATTTCTGCCTTCTGGGAGTTAGGGATTCTGGGAGTTAAGGATTCAGTATTTATAGTTAAAGTTTAAAGGATAAGTTTTTGTGTTTTTTTAATATTTAATACAGAGTAATTTGGAGTAAGGTATGGCAGTAGCGATTGGCCCCGTGGTTTGTTCAGCCTGCAACATGTGGGGAGATCAGGGAGATGGTCGGTGTCCCTGGTGACTACGTTTGCAGGAAGTGTGTCCAGCTGCAGCTCCTGGCAGACCGCATTGAACGATTGGAATTGCGGCTGGATTCATACTGGAGCAGCATCACGATGCGGAGAGAAAGTCGTGGATAGCACGTACAGTGAGTTGGTCACACCGCAGGCAAAAGGTAAGAGGACACGAAGGGAACGTGTGGCCAATAGCCAGCAAAGCAGTAGGCAGGTTGTGCAGGAGTCCCTGCGGTCATCTCCCTCCTAAAACAGGTATACCATTTTGGATACTGTTGAGGGAGATGGCTCATCAGGGGAATGCAGCAGCAGCAGGTTCATGGCACCATGGGTGGGCTCTGCAGCACATGAGGGGGGAAAAAAGAGGGGAAGGGCAATAGTAATAGGGATTCAATTGTCAGGGGAATAGGCGTTTCTGCGGCCGCAAACGAGACTCCAGGATGGTATGTTGCCTCCCTGGTGCAAAGGTCAGGGATGTCACTGAACGGCTGCAGAACATTCTGGAGGGGGAGGGTGAACAGCCAGTTGTCGTGGTGCATGTTGGCACAAACGATATAGGTAAAAAAAAGGGATGAGGGTCCTACAAGGTGAATTTAGGGAGCTAGGAGATTAAACTTAAATGTAGGACCTCAAAGGTAGTAATCTCCGGATTACTACCAGTACCACGGGCCAGGTCCAGAGTAGAAATAGGAGGATAATGCAAATGAATACGTGGCTTGAAAAGTGGTTGCAAAGGGGGGGGGGGGGTAGGATTCAAATTTTTAGGGCACTGGGACCAGTTCTGGGGGAGGTTGGGACCGGTACAAACAGGACGGTTTGCACCTGGAATGGAATGGAACCAATGTTCTTGGGGGAGTGTTTGCTAGTGCTGTCGGGGAGGATTTAATAACTAATGTGGCAGGGGGATGGGTACAAGAGCAGAGAGGCAGGAGGGTGTAAAATGAGGGTAGAAGCATTAGGTAGCAAGGTTGAAAAGTAAATGTGGCAGGCAGACAAAACCAGGGCAAAAAATCAAAAAGGGCCACTTTCCAGCAAAATTGTATAAGGGGTAAGTGCGTTGTAAAGACAAGCCTGAAGGCTTTGTGTCTCAATGCAAGGAGTATTCGTAATAAGGTGGACGAGTTGAACGTGCAGATAGATATTAATGATTATGATATAGTTGGGATCACGGAGACCATGGCTCCAGGGTGACGTAGGCTGGGAGCTGAACTTCCAGGGATATTCAATATTCAGGAGGGATAGAGAGAAAGGAAAAGGAGGTGGGGTAGCGTTGCTGGTTAGAGAGGAGATTAATGCAGTGGAAAGGGAAGGACATTAGCTTGGAGGATGTGGAATCGGTATGGGTAGAGCTACAAAACACTAAGGGGCAGAAAAACGCTGGGTGGGTGTTGTGTACAGGCCACCTAACAGTAGCTGAGAAGTTGGGGATGGTATCAAACAGGAAATTAGAAATGCGTGCGACAAAGGCAAAACAGTTATAATGGGTGACTTCAATCTACATATAGATTGGGTTAATCAAATTGGCAGGGGTGCTGCGGAAGAGGATTTTTTGGAATGTATGCGGGATAGTTATCTAAATCAACATGTAGAGGAAACCAACGAGAGAGAGCAGGCTATTTTAGACTGGGTTTTTGAGTAATGAGGAAGGGGTAATTAGCCGTCTTGTTGTACGTGCCCCCTTGGGCAAGTGTGACCATAATATGGTTGAGTTCTTCATTAGGATGGAGAGTGACATTGTTAATTCAGAAACAATGGTTCTGAACTTAAAGAAAGGTAACTTTGAGGGTATGAGACGTGAATTGGCCAAGATTGACTGGCAATTTAATTTCTAAAAGGGTTGGACGGTGGATATACAATGGAAGACATTTAAAGACTGCATGGATGAACTACAAAATTGTTCATCCAGTTTGGCAAAAGAATAAATCGGGGAAGGTAGTGCATCCGTGGATAACAAGGGAAATCAGGGATAGTATCAAAGCAAAGGATGATGCGTTACAAAGTAGCCAGAAAAAGCAGCATACCAGAGGACTGGGAGAAATTCAGAGACCAGCAGAGGAGGACAAAGGGCTTAATTAGGAAAGGAAAAATAGATTATGAAAGAAAACTGGCAGGGAACATAAAAACTGACTGCAAAAGTTTTTATAGATATGTGAAGAGAAAGAGGTTAGTTAAAACAAATGTAGGTCCCTTGCAGTCAGAAACAGGTGAGTTGATCATGGGGAACAAGGATATGGCGGACCAATTGAATAACTACTTTGGTTCCGTCTTCACTAAGGAAGACATAAATAATCTGCCTGAAATAGCAGGGGACTGTGGGTCAAAGGAGGAATTGAGTGAAATCCAGGTCAGTCGGGAAGTGGTGTTGGGTAAATTGAATAGATTAAAGGCCGATAATCCCCAGGGCCAGATAGGCTGCATCCCAGAGTACTTAAGGAAGTAGCTCAGGAATAGTGGATGCATTAGTGATAATCTTTCAAAACTCTTTAGATTCTGGAGTAGTTCCTGAGGATTGGCGGGTAGCAAATTGTAACCCCTCTTTTTAAGAAGGGAGGATAGAGAGAAAACGGGGAATTACAGACCAGTTAGTCTAACATCGGTAGTGGGGAAACTGCTAGAGTCAGTTATTAAAGATGGGATAGCAGCACATTTAGAAAGTGGTGAAATCATTGGACAAAGTCAGCATGGATTTACAAAAGGTAAATCATCTGACGAATCTTGTGGAATTTTTCGAGGATGTAACTAGTAGCGTGGATAAGGGAGAACCAGTGGATGTGGTATATCTGGACTTCCAGAAGGCTTTCGACAAGGTCCCACATAAGAGTTTAGTATGCAAACTTAAAGCACACGGTATTGGGAGTTCAGTATTGATGTGGATAGAGAACTGGCTGCCAGACAGGAAGCAAAGAGTAGGAGTAAACAGGTCCTTTTCAGAATGGCAGGCCGTGACTAGTGCGGTACCGCAAGGCTCAGTGCTGGAACCACAGCTATTTACAATATATAAATTAATGATTTGGACGAGGGAATTGAATGCAACATCTCCAAGTTTGCGGATGACACTAAGCTGGGGGGCAGTGTTCGCTGTGAGGAGGATGCTAGGAGGCTGCAAGGTAACTTGGATAGGTTGGGTTGTGAGTGGGCAAATGTTTGGCAGATGCAGTATAATGTGGATAAATGTGAGGTTATCCACTTTGGTGGCAAGAACAGGAAAGTAGACTATTATTTAAATGGTGGCCGATTAGGAAAAGGGGAGATGCAGCGAGACCTGGGTGTCATGGTACACCAGTCATTGAAAGTAGGCATGCAGGTGCAGCAGGCAGTGAAAAAAGCGAATGGTATGTTAGCTTTCATAGCAAAAGGATTTGAGTACAGGAGCAGGGAGGTTCTACTTCAGTTGTACAGGTCTTGGTGAGACCACACCTGGAGTATTGCGTACAGTTTTGGTCTCCAAATCTGAGGAAGGACATTATTGCCATAGAGGGAGTGCAGAGAAGTTCACCAGACTGATTCCTGGGATGTCAGGACTGTTCTTATGAAGAAAGACTGGATAGACTCGGTTTATACTCTCTGGAATTTAGGAGATTGAGAGGGGATCTTATAGAAACTTACAAAATTCTTAAGGGGTTGGACAGGCTAGATGCAGGAAGATTGTTCCCGATGTTGGGGAAGTCCAGGACAAGGGGTCACAGCTTAAGGATAAGGGGGAAATCCTTTAAGACCGAGATGAGAAAGACTTTTTTCACACAGAGAGTGGTGAGTCTCTGGAACTCTCTGCCACAGAGGGTAGTTGAGGCCAGTTCATTGGCTATATTTAAGAGTGAGTTGGATGTGGCCCTTGTGGCTAAGGGATCAGAGGGTATGGAGAGAAGGCAGGTATGGGATACAGAGTGGATGATCAGCCATGATCATATTGAATGGCGGTGCAGGCTCGAAGGGCTGAATGGCCTACTCCTGCACCTAATTTCTATGTTTCTATGTTTCTATGAGCCGAGCCCCAACTACACCCAGGGGCTCATCGCAACGGGCTCACCCCTATGCTGCCTTCAACACCAGGCGAAACCAGCCTTGGGGCTCTGGGAAAGGAGATGGGGTGGGCTCGAGCTGAAAGCACCAAGGCTCGAGCTGGAAGTACCGAGGTCTTTTTAAGGGGTAGGCCCCAGCCGGCCCACGGCTCGGATGCGGGGGGGGGGGGGGGGGGGCACCCACCATCAGCCCTCTTTTCCAAGGCACGAGGACTGAAGCCAGGACCACACCGACAGTAACGTCCAAGGTAGGAGAACCTAGTTCCTTGTGGAACTCCTTTCACATCACTAACTCACAAGTTGGGGGGAGATTGTGACAGTTTTTGAATGAATGGAACTGGATCACAGCAGACCCCTTCATACTGCACAGTGTTCAAGGTTTTAAAATTGAGTTTCTTCTTGATTCATCACCACCCACACAAAATTTACCAAACCCCACATATGTGTTCTCACAACAGGAAAGATTTGAGATACAAGCTGAAATCCAGGCTTTACATACAAAAGGGGTGATTCAGATGTCGAACCAGAAATCACACCAAATTTGTATCCAACATATTCCCCAAGCGAAAGAGGGATGGAGGAAGTCGTATCATCCTGGGTGGAACTGAGAAGTGGGAACGGTGTTGTAGCAACACTTTTAGGGGTGTATTATAGACAGGCAAATGGAGAGCGGGAATTGGAAGAGCAAATATGTAAAGATATAGCAGATATTAGTAGCAAGCACAAGGTAGTGATTGTGGGAGATTTCAATTTTCCAAAAATAGACTGGGAAACACATTCTGTAAATGGGCTGGATGGTTTGGAGTTTGTAAAATGTGTGCAGGATAGTTTTTTGCAGCAATACATAGAGGTATCGACCAGAGAAATGGCAGTGCTGGACCTCCTGTTAGGAAATGAGGCAGGTCAGGTGATGGAGGTATGCGTTGGTGAGCACTTCGGGCCCAGTGATCACAATACCATTAGTTTCAATATAATTATGGAGAGAGTCAGAACTGGACCTAGGGTTGAGATTTTTTATTGGAGAAAGGCTAACTTTGAGGGAATGCGTAAGGATTTAAAAGGAGTGAATTGGGACATTTTGTTTTATGGGAAGGATGTAGAAGGGAAATGGAGGACATTTAAAGGGGAAATTGTAAGAGTACAGAATCTTTATGTCCCTGTTCGGTTGAAAGGAAATAGTAAAAATTGGAAAGAGCCATGGTGTTCAAGGGAAATTGGACACTTGTTTTAGAAAAAAGAGAGATATCTACAATAATTATAGGAGGCATGGAGTAAATGAGGTGCTACGGGAGTATAAAGAATGTAAAAAGAATCTTAAGAAAGAAATTAGAAAGGCTAAAAGAAGATATGAGGTTGCTTTGGCAAGAAAGGTGAAAGTAAATCCAAAAGGTTTCTACAGGTATATTAATAGCAAAAGGATAACGGGGGATAAAATTGGACCATTAGAGTGCCAGAATGGACAGCTATCTGCAGAGCCAAAAGAGATGGGGGAGATATTGAACAATTTCTTTTCTTCGGTATTCACCAAGGAGAAGGATATTGAACTCTGTGAGGTAAGGGAAAAAAAAGTAGAGTAGCTATGGAAACTATGAGATTCAAAGAGGAGGAAGTACTGACACTTTTGAAAAATATAAAAGTGGATAAGTCTCCAGGTCCTGACAGGATATTCCCTAGGACATTGAGGGAAGTTAGTGTAGAAATAGCAGGAGATACAACAGAAATATTTCAAATGTCATTAGAAACGGGAATAGTGCCGGAGGATTGGCGTACTGCACATGCTGTTCCATTCTTTAAAAAGGGTTTCAAAGAATAAACCTAGCAATTATAGACCTGTTGGTTTGACGTCAGTGGTGGGCAAATTAATGGAAAGGATACTTAGAGATAATATATATATAAGCATCTGGATCAACAGGGTCTGATCAGGAACAGTCAACATGGATTTGTGCCTGGAAGGTCATGTTTGACAAACCTTCTTGAATTTTTTGAAGCGGTTACTAGGGAAATTGATGAGGGTTAAAGCAGTGGATGTTGTCTATATGGATTTCAGTAAGGCCTTTGACAAGGTTCCCCATGGAAGGTTGGTTAAGAAGGTTCAATCTTTGGGTGTTAGTGGCAGAGTAGCAAGATGGATTCAACAGTGGCTGAATGGGAGATGTCAGAGAGTAATGGTGGATGGCTGTTTGTCAGGTTGGAAGCCGGTGACCAGTGAGGTGCCTCAGGGATTTGTGTTGGGTCCACTGTTGTTTGTCATGTACATCAATGATCTGGATGATGGGGTGGAAAATTGGATAAGTAAGTATGCAGATGATACTAAGATAGGTGGTGTTGTGGATAATGAAGTAGATTTTCAAAGTCTACAGAGAGATTTGGGCCATTTGGAAAAGTGGGATGAAAGATGGCAGATGGAGTTTAAACATAGAAACATAGAAATTAGGTGCAGGAGCAGGCCATTCGGCCCTTCGAGCCTGCACCGCCATTCAATATGATCATGGCTGATGTTACCTGCCTTCTCTCCATACCCCCTGATCCCTTCAGCCACAAGGGCCACATCCAACTCCCTCTTAAATATGGCCAACGAACTGGCCTCAATTACTTTCTGTGGCAGAGAATTCCACAGATTCACCACTCTCTGTGTGAAAAACGATTTTCTCATCTCGGTCCTAAAAGACTTCCCCCTTATCCTTAAACTGTGACCCCTTGTCCTGGACTTCCCCAACATCGGGAACAATCTTCCTGCATTTTGCAAGTCTCTGTGAGATCACCCCTCAATCTTCTAAATTCCAGTGAGTACAAGCCGAATCTATGCAGTCTTTCTTCATATGGAAGTCGTGCCATCCCAGGAATCAGTCTGGTGAACCTTCTCTGTACTCCCTCTATGGCAGGAATGTCTTTCCTCAGATTAGGAGACCAAAACGGTACACAATACTCCAGGTGTGGCCTCACCAAGAACCTCGCCAACAACTGCAGTAGAACCACCCTGCTCTTGTACTCAAATCCTTTTGCTATGAATGCCAACATGCCATTTGCTTTCTTCACAGCCTGCTGCACCTGCATGCCTACTTTCGATGACTGGTGTACCATGACACCCAGGTCTCGCTGCATCTCCCCTTTTCCTAATTGGTCACCATTCAAATAATAGTCTACCTTCCTGTTTTTGCCACAAAAGTGGATATCCTCACATTTATCCACATTATACTGCATATGCCATGCATTTTCCCACTCACCCAGTCTATCCAAGTCATCCTGCAGCCTCCTAGCATCCTCCTCACAGCTAACACTGCCCCCCAGCTTCGTGTTATCGGCAAACTTCGAGATGTTGCATTTAATTCCCTCGTCCAAATCATTAATGTATATTGTGAATAGCTGGGGTCCCAGCACTGAGCCTTGCGGCACCCCACTAGTCATTGCCTGCCATCCTGAAAAGGACCCGTTCACTCCTACTCTTTGCTTCCTGTCTGCCAGCCAGTTCTCTATCCACATCAATACTGAACCACCAATACCGTGTGCTTTAAGTTTGTATACCAATCTCTTGTGTGGGACCTTGTCGAAAGCCTTCTGAAGGTCCAGATATAACACATCCACTGCTTCTCCCTTATCCACTCTACTAGTTACATCCTCGAAAAATTCTATAAGATTCGTCAGATATCATTTACCCTTCGTAAATCCATGCTGACTTTGTCCAATGATTTCACCACTTTCCAAATGCGCTGCTATCCCATCTTTAATAATTGACTCTAGCAGTTTCCCAACTACCGATGTTAGACTAACTGGTCTGTATTCCCCGTTTTCTCTCTCCCTCTCTTTTTTAAAAGTGGGGTTACATTAGCTACCCTCCAATCCTCAGGAACTACTCCAGAATTCTAAAGTGTTTTGAAAAATTATCACTAAGGCATCTGCTATTTCTGGGGCTACTTCCTAAAGTACCCTGGGATGCAGCCTATCTGGACCTGGGGATTTATCGACCTTTAATCGATTCAATTTTACCCAAGACCACTTTCCGGCTAACCTGGATTTCACTAATTTCGTCCATCTCATTGGACCCGCGATCCGCTGCTATTTCCAGCAAATTATTTATGTCTTCCTTAGTGAAGACAGAACCAAAGTAGTTATTCAATTGGTCTGCCATGTCCTTGTTCCCCATGATCAATTCACCCGTTTCTGACTGCAAGGGACCTACATTTGTTTTAACTAATCTTTGCGCTTCACATATCGATTCAAAATTTTGCAGTCAGTTTTTATGTTTTCTGCCAGTTTTTTTTTCATACTCCATTTTCCCTTTCCTAATTAAGCCCTGTGTCCTCCTCTGTTGGTCTCTGAATTTCTTCCAGTCCCCTGGTTGGCTGCTTTTTCTGGCTAATTTGTACGCTTCATCTTTTTCTTTGATACTATCCCTGATTTCCCTCGTTATCTACTGATGCACCACCTTCCCTGATTTATTTCTTTTGCCATACTGGGATGAACAATTGTTGTAGTTCATCCATGCAGTCTTTAAATGCCTTCCATTGCATATCCAATTAATGCTGATAAGTGTGAAGTGCTACATCTTGGCAGGACAAATCAAAATAGGACGTACATGGTAAATGGTAGGGAATTGAGGACTGCTGTGGAACAGAGGGATCTAGGAATAACTGTGCACAGTTCCCGGAAGGTGGAATCGCATGTTGATAGGGTGGTAAAGAAAGCCTTTGGTGTGCTGGCCTTCATAAATCAGAGCATTGAATATAGGAGTGGGGATGTAATGTTAAAATTGTACAAGGCATTGGTAAGACCAATTGTGGAGTATGGTATACAATTTTGGTCGCCTAATTATAGGAAGGATGTCAACAAAATAGAGAGAGTACAGAGGAGATTTACTAGAATGTTGCCTGGGTTCCAGCAACTAAGTTAAAGAGAAAGGTTGAACAAGTTAGGTCTTTATTCATTGGAGCGCAGAAGGTTAAGGGGGGACTTGATTGAGGTCTTTAAAATGATGAAAGGGATAGACAGAGTTGACGTGGATAAGCTTTTCCCATTGAGGGTAGGGAAGATTCAAACAAGAGGGCATGACATAAGAAATTAAGGGACAGAAGTTTTTTAGGGGTAACACGAGGGGGAACTTCTTTTCTCAGAGAGTGGTGGCTGTGTGGAATGAGCTTCCAGCAGAAGTGGTGGAGGCAGGATCGATTTTAACATTTAAAAGTAAAGTGGATAGGTATATGGATGGGAAGGGAATGGAGGGGTATGGTCTGAGTGTAGGTAGATGGGACTAGGGAAAAATAAATGGTCGTCACAGACTGGAAGGGCCGACAGGGCCTGTTTCCGTGCTGTAATTGTTATATGGTTATATGGTTATATCCTAGACTTGACGGAACTCAATACCCATGTGCTGTATAAACATTTTAAAATGGATAATTTTGGCACAGCCATCCAGCTGGTTTCCAAAGGATGTATATGGTATGCATAGATCTAAAAGATGCATAATACTCAGTATCCATTCACAGGGAGCACAGGAGATATTTGAAATTTAACTGGATGGGGCAGCTGTGGCAATTTAAAGCATTGCCTAATGGGCTGACTTCAGCTCCCAGACTATTTATAGTCATGCCTCCAACCATTTCATATGACACAGTGTGCATAAGGGATATACTGGAGTTTCTGTCAACTTTATATTATGACCATAAATTAGGCTACAGTGCCATCAACAGTGCCAGGAGTGCACTATCCTCATATTTAGTGCTGGGAACAGGGCCCCACCCGGTGGGAACACACCCCCTTATTACCAGGATCATGAAACATAGATATTGAAACATAGAAAATAGGTGCAGGAGTAGGCCATTCGGCCCTTCGAGCCTGCACCGCCATTCAATATGATCATGGCTGATCATCCAACACAGTATCCTGTACCTGCCTAATCTCCATACCCCATGATCTCTTTAGCCACAAGGGCCACATCTAACTCTCTCTTAAACATAGCCAATGAACTGGCCTCAACTACTTCTGTGGCAGAGAATTCCAGACACTCACCACACTCTTTGTGAAAAATGTCTTCCTCATCTCGGTCCTAAAGGAATTCCCCCTTATCCTTAGACTGTGACCCCTTGTTCTGGACCTCCCCAACATCGGAAACAATCTTCCTGCATCTAGCCTGTCCAACCCCTTGAGAATTTTATAATTTTCTATAAGATCCACCCTAAATCTTCTAAATTCTAGCGAGTACAAGCCGAGTCTATCCAGTCTTTCCTCATATGAAATTCCTGACATCCCAGGAATCAGTCTGGTGAACCTTCTCTGTACCCCCTCTATGGCAAAAATGTCTTTCCTCAGATTTGGAGACCAAAACTGTACGCTATACTCCAGGTGTGGTCTCACCAAAACCCAACTGCAGTAGAACCTCCCTGCTCCTATACTCAAATCCTTTTGCTATGAATGCTAACATACCATTTGCTTTCTTCACTGCCTGCTGCACCTGCATGCCTACTTTCAATGACTGGTGTACCATGACACCCAGGTCTCGTTGTATCTCCCCTTTTCCTAATCTGCCACCATTCAGATAATAGTCTACCCTCCTGTTTTTGCCACCAAAGTGGATAACCTCACATTTATCCACATTATACTGCATCTGCCATGCATTCGCCCACTCACCCAGCCTATCCAAGTCACTTTGCAGCATCCTAGCATCCTCCTCACACCTAACACTACCCCCCAGCTTAGTGTCATCCGCAAACTTGGAGATGTTGCATTCAAATCCCTCGTCCAAATCATTAATATATATTGTAAATAGCTGGGGTCCCAGCATTGAGCCTTGCGGTACCCCACTACTAGCCTGCCATTCTGAAAGGACCGTTTTACTCCTACCCTTTGCTTCCTGTCTGCCAGCCAGTTCTCTATGCACATCAATACTGAACCCCCAATAGCGTGTCCTTTAAGTTTGTATACTAATCTGTTATGTGGGACCTTGTCGGAAGCCTTCTGAAAGTCTAGATATGACACATCCACTGGTTCTCCCTTATCCACTCTACTAGTTACATCCTCGAAAAATTCTATAAGATTCGTCAGACATAATTTACCTTTCGTAAATCCATGCTGACTTTGTCTAATGATTTCACCACTTTACAAATGTGCTGCTATCCCATCTTTAATAACTGACTCTAGCAGTTTCCCCACTACCGACGTTAGACTAACTGGTCTGTAATTCCCCGTTTTTCTCTCCCTCCTTTTTTTAAAAGTGGAGTTATATTAGCTTCCCTCCAATCCTCAGGAACTACTCCAGAATCTAAGGTGTTTTGAAAAATTATCACCAATGCATCCACTATTTCTGTGGCTACTCCCACGATTACTCTGGGATGCAAACTATCTTACCCTGGGGATTTATCGGCCTTTAATCCGTTCAATTTACCCAACACCACTTCCCGGCCAATCTGGATTTCACTCAGTTCCTCCATCTTATTTGACCCCCGGTCCCCTGCTATATCCGGCAGATTATTTATGTCTTCCTTAGTGAAGACAGAATCAAAGTAGTTATTCAATTGGTCTGCCATGTCCTTGTTCCCCATGATCAATTCACCTGTTTCTGACTCCAAGGGTACCGCATTTATTTTAACTAATCTCTTTCTCTTCACATATCTATAAAAACATTTGCAGTCAGTTTTTATGTTCCCTGCCAGTTTTGTTTCATAATCTATTTTCCCTTTCCTAATTAAGCCCTGTGTCCTCCTCTGTTGGTCTCTGAATTTCTTCCAGTCCTCTGGTAGGCTGCTTTTTCTGGCTAATTTGTATGCTTCATCTTTTGTTTTTATACTATCCCTGATTTCCCTTATTGTCCATGGATGCACTACTTTCCCTGATTTATTATTTTGCCAAACTGGGATGAACAATTGTTGTAGTTCATCCATGCAGTCTTTAAATACCTTCCATTGCACATCCACTGTCAACCCTTTATGAATCACTTGCCAGTCTATCTTGGCCAATTCACGTCTCATACCTTCAAAGTTACCTTTGTTTAAGTTCAGAACCCTTGTTTCTGACTTAATTATGTTACTCCCCATCCTAATGAAGAACTCAACCATATTATGGTCACTCTTGCCCAAGGGGCCACGCACAAGACTGCTAACTAACCTTTCCTCATTACTCAATACTAGTCTAGAATAGTCTGCTCTCTCATTGGTTCCTCTACATGTTGGTTTAGAAAACTATCCCGCATACATTCCAAGAAATCCTCTTCCGCAGAACCCCTGCCAATTTGATTCACCCAATCTATATGTAGATTGGTCATCCATTATAACTGTTTTACCCTTGTTGCACGCATTTCTAATTTCCTGTTTGATGCCTTCCCCAACTCCACTACTACTATTAGGTGGCCTGTGCACAACTCCCACTAGCATTTTCTGCCCCTTAGAGTTTCGCAGCTCCACCCATATCAATTTCACATCCTCCAAGCTAATGTCCTTCCTTTCTATTGCATTAATCTCCTCCCTCACCAGCAATGCTACCCCACCTCCTTTTCCTTTCTGTCTGTCCCTCCTGAATATTGAATATCCCTGGATGTTCAGCTCCCAGCCTTGGTCACCCTGGAGCCATGTCTCCATAATCCCAACTATAGCATAGTCATTAATAGCTATCTGCACATTCAACTTGTCCACCTTATTACGTATGCTCGCCGCATTGAGACACAAAGCCTTCAGGCTTGTTTTTACAACACTCTTACCCCTTATACAATTATGTTGACAAGTGGCCCCTTTTGATTTTTGCCCTGGATTTGTCTGCCTGCCACTATTAATTTTCACCTTGCTACCAATTGCTTCTTCCTTCATTTTATACCCCTCTTTCTCTCTGCTCTCACATTTATGAAAGCCACCACCTCTTATTCTCTGTTTATTATTTTTTTCTTCTTACCCCCCTGGGTCTGAGTACTTCCCTTCTCTGCCTCCTGCCTCAGACCCTGTCTACTAGCTTTCTCTATTTGAGTCCCTCCCCCCAACCGTTCTAGTTAAAAGTCCTCCCAGTAGCCTTTGCAAATTTCCCCGCCAGGATACTGGTCCCCCTCGGGTTCAAGTGCAACCCGTCCTTTTTATACAGGTCACTCCTTCCCCGAAAGAGGTTCTAATGATCCAGAAACTTGAATCCCTGCCCTCTGCACCCGTCCTTCAGCCAGGCATTTATCCTCCACCTTGCTCCATTCCTACTCTCACTGTCGCGTGGCACAGGAAGTAATCCTGAGATTGTTATCTTTGCGGTCCTTTTCCTTAACTCTCTTCCTAACTCCCTAAATTCTCCTTTCAGGACCTCTTCTCTTTTTTTACCTATGTCATTGGTACCAATATGTACCATGACCTCAGGCTCCTCTCCCTCCCTTTTCAGGATATCTTGGTCATGTTCAGACAAAACCAGGACCCTGGCACCAGGGAGGAAACTACCATCCGGGTATCCGGACTGCGTCCACAGAACCGCCAATCTGACCCCCCTAACTGTAGAGTCCCCTATTACTAATGCCCTCCTCTTCTTTTCCTTACCCTTCTGAGCAACAGGGCCGGTCTCGGTACCGCAGGCCCGGTCGCTGTTGCTACCCCCAGGTAGGCTGTCCCCCCCAACAGCACTCAAACAGGAGTACTTATTTTCAAGGTGTACAGCCAACGGGGTACTCTCTACTCCCTGCCTCTGCCCCTTGCCTCTCCTAACCCTGACCCACGTGTCTGCCTCCTGTGGTTTTGGAGTGACTACCTCCCTGTAACTCCTCTCTATGACCTCCTCACTCTCCCTGACCAGACAGAGGTCATCAAGCTGTTGCTCCAGGTTCCTAACACAGTCCCTTAGGAGCCGCATCTCGACGCACCTGGTGCAGAAGTGGACGTCTGGAGGGATATCCAACTCCATGACCTCCCACATCTGACATCCAGAACAGTAAACTGCCCTGGGCTCATACTGCCCCTTGCCCTGGATACAATACAAAATACAATATACAGTACACTACAAACTGCTGGAATCTGACTGCCAATCAGCTGCTTACTCTAGTCCACTTCCCACCAATCAGCGGCTTCCTCAAGCCTAGTTAATTGAATGGAACGTTATAGATTTAGAACGTTACGGATTTTGGATCCTCCCTCACCAACGGCTCCTGGGCCTCTGAAAAAACAAAGCCCCGCGCTGGGTTTTTACACTCACCGCTCGGACGTCGCTCCTCTCCTCACCAACGGCTCTGGGCCTCTGAAAAAACGCCCCACGCTGGGTTTTACACTCACCGCTCTGACGTCGCTCCTCCCTCACCAACGGCTCCTGGGCCTCTCCCAGAAGGGAATATACAATACTATACTCCTCAGGCCACGGTATACGGACACACAGGATGTTAGCCTGGTGCTAACACTACTTTGTCAGTGGGCACCAACCACCGCATTATCCTTAACCACGGTCACCCTCAAGGTGGTCATGCTGATGGCGCTGGTAACGGCGCAACGATTCCAGACGTTACACAAGCTGCGACTGGACAACATGACCACCACTGTTAACAGCATAACCTTCGTCATCTATGATTTAATTAAACAGAACAGGCCGGGTGTACCAGGGCCCAAGCTTGAGTTCCTGGCATACCCCGAAGATCCACGATTATGTGTAGTCGCACACTTGCACCAGTACATTAAAGTCACGAGGAGCCTCAGAGGCTCTGAGTTAGCTGTCCTAATCAGCCACAAAAAACGACACCACAGGGTATCAGCACAAACCATCTCCAGATGGTTAAAGGATGTACTGGCGGGTGCAGGAGTGAATACTGACGCTTACAAATCTCACTCTACCAGGGCTGCATCAACGTCGGCAGCAAGGGCTATGGACGTGCCCCTCGACAACATCCTAGCGGCTGCAGGATGTTCCACCAGTTTTATAATAAACCCATTGCCAGACTGGGAATGTTTGCACGTACCATTTTAAATTCTGTTTAAATAGTTTCCCCCAGGTTGGGCGGGGTCACTATCATTTTGTTTTTCACATTAAACATCAGTATTGTTACCTAACTACGTTATGTCTGAATGCATTAATTTTTCTCACTCATCCATGGTCAAATCCATTCAGTGTGTGATGCCTGGACTCGAACCGGCGTGAAATCACAGAGCTTTGAAATCTTCATGTAGTCACTCATGTGACTCCGAAGTAAAAATAGTAAGATTAAACAAGAACTTACCAGTTTGAAGTTTGATCTTGATTTTATGAGGAGTTACGATGAGCTATTACGTGCCCACTGCTCCCAACCCTGATATTATCAGGTCATCTGGTAGTTCTAGTTCTCCAAATCTTACTATCTTCAGGTCAACTTTGCTTATCTGTGATTCCACACCGCTGCTTTGAAGATTCACATGCATGACGACTGACGGCCTTCTTCACGTAATCGCTCATCGTAACGCCTCCTACAATCAAGATCAAACTTCAAACTGGTAAGTTCTCATTTAATCTTACTAGTTTACCATATTAACTCGTGGGTTTGGCCTGAGTGCCAGAAGTGAAATGCTGAAGATTAGTCAGATCTTAATGGAAAATTTTACAGTGATCTAACAATTCAGTATAATGTGGATAAATGTGAGGTTATCCACTTTGGCGTGTACTCGCTAGAATTTAGAAGATTGAGGGGGGGGGGGGGGGGTTTTATAGAAACTTACAAAATTCTTAAGCGTTGGACAGGCTAGATGCAGGAAGATTGTTCCCGATGTTGGGGAGGTCCAGAACAAGGGGTCACAGCTTTAAGGATAAGTGGGAATTCCTTTAGGACCGAGATGAGGAAATCATTTTTCACAAAGAAAGTGGTGAGTCTTTGGAATTCTCTGCCACAGAAGGTAGTTGAGGCCAGTACATTGGCTATATTGAAGAGGGAGTTAGATGTTTCCCTTGTGGCTAAAGGGATCAGGGGTTATGGAGGGAAGGCAGGTACGGGATACTGAGTTGAATGATCAGCCATGATCATATTGAATGGCGGTGCAGGCTCGAAGGGCCGAATGGCCTGCTCCTGCACCTATTTTCTATGTTTCTATGTAATTCATTTTCAGTGAATAATGCCTTTCAATGATTGATGCCAGACCTTGAACAAATGCAGCTCAAATGGACAGCTGTTGCCTGAGCACAGCATGGCTTTTAGTATTACTAACTCCAAGGGAAGGGCACGGATCAGTAGTGATGCAGCTCAATCAAACCAAACATTCAATGCAGGACAATGTTGAGTTGATGCAGTTTCATTGAATTGTCCTGGTTTTCTATGGAAAGTGAGTTAAGCCTTTCTCTGATGCAATCTTAATGTGGTTCATCTCAAGTTAAAGAGGCAAATGCAACAAGTTTGAGCAATTTTGGAAGGATTGTTTCTTGAAACAAACTGCTCTAAAAGTTTGAAGGAAGGAATTGCAGATACTAGTTTAAACCAAATATAGACACAACATGATGGACTAACTCAACTGGTCAGGCAGCATCTCTGGAGAAAAGAAATAGGTGATGTTTCGGGTCGAGATCGTTCTTCAGTCTGGGTCTTAGTCTGAAGGAGGGTCCTGTCCCGAAACGTCGCCTACTCCTTTTCTCCAGAGATGTTGCCTGGCCCGTGGAGTTACTCGAGCATTTTGTGTGTATCTTTGGTTTAAACTAGCATCTGCAATTCCTTCCTTCCAAACCTCCTTCCTTCAAACGTTACCGATTCCTTTTATCCAGAAATGTTGCGTGACCCGTTGAGTCAGCAGCTGGAAAGAGAAATAAAAGTGAGTAGAAAAAGGTGAGTGAATGCATTCCTGTTTGAATAAGTGTAGGAAGGAACTGCAGATGGTGGTTTACACCGAATACAGGCACAAAAAGCTGGAGTAGCTCAGCGGGTCATGCAGCATCGCTGAAAAAAAGAGTCTCAACCCGAAGCGTCGCCTATTCCTTTTCTCCGGAGATGCCGTCTGACCCGCTGAGTTACTCCAGCTTTTTGTGTCCATCTCTTGTTTCAATAAGATTATTTGAAAATGAAATGATCCAAACCAACTCTTAAAAATAAATCGCCTTTATGTGAAAAATAAACCAATTGCTAAACTTTGCCAACATGAAGGGGAATATCCTTTGGGGTCGTTCGCTACCATGCGCAGTCATGGATAAAACAGTGCAGGATATGATAACGTGGCCAATGATACAGGTGTGAGGCGAGATCCCCGAAATACAGTCTGCAGAGCGATGAATAAACAGGGGTGAGAAATGTACTAACCGTCAGCCTATATATTGAAAAATCCCAAAACTCGGGTTCAGTGAGTTTTAAAAAGAACATTAGACAAGAACCCTTAACAAATAGTGAAGTTTCACGTATGGCAGTGCACACACCTGGTGAAAATGTCCCAAAGGGCGGAAACAGGCCCTTCGGCCCACTGAGCCAGCCGTCAAACACTCACTTACCTCAAACTCATTTCTGCCCGTATTCACATCAATTTCCCACCTGAGCCCCATTCGACCACTCACTGACACATCGGGGTAAGGTGACAGTCCTTCAGGTGTTTATGCCAGTCATTTCTCATTGAGTCATGGGTTCATACAACACAGCAGGTGTTGTGGGGAGCATTCATACAACGAAGCAGCATGCGGGAAGTGAAAGGGAGCACTTGGGGGAAACTCCATAAAATAGTACCGGAGGTTAGAATCGAACCCGGGTCCCTGGAGCAGTGACACACGCTGCTCACGTGAACATATAATGAAATGAATGAGGACAGACAATAATTAGATTAATTGAACTCATCAAAGGGCGTAGATTTAATGCGAGCAGCAGGTGTAATAAAGGGCATATGATGATTTTTTTTCTCAACCCAGTAAGTACTGTAGTCGTAATCTGAGAACACGACGGAGGCAGGTTTACAGAGTATATGGGCCAGAACTCGAATAACGGTCAGGAAGGCTATGGTTGGAATGCACATGGTGGGCGGAGGAGCCTGTTTCTGTGTTGTATGAACCCATGACTCGATGAGAAATGAGTGGCAAAAACGCCTGAAGGATTGTGAAATAATGATCATGGATGACTTTTAATGGAGAGTCCACACATACAGATAGACAGCCAAGAAGGACTTCATATCTACACTCAGATGGACTGGCAGATGGAGGAGATAGGAGTTGGGGAAAGAGAGGAAAAGCCCAAGAGAAATACAGGGAAAGGGATATTGGAAAAGGCAGATGCTGGAATCCTGAAACGCATGTCAAAACATTTAAAAGGTATAAACACATAGAAATGGGTGCAGAAGTAGGCCATTCGGCCCTTTGAGCCAGCATTGCCATTCAATATGATCATGGCTGATCATCCAAAATCAGTACCCCGTTTCTGCTTTCTCCCCAAATCCCTTCATTCTGTAACCCTAAGAAATTTAAACATGGGAGGCTTTTCATAGTGAAAAAAAAACTGCATGACATCATTTTTACCATGTGATGATTTTTCCACACGTCGGTTCAAGAGTAACTCGGGAGAGGAACTTGGTACATCGCAGAAATGAGAAGTAAACGGCAAACTTAGACATACACGTGGGAACTCCTTTAAACTCGTGAACATAAACTTGGAATCTCATAGACAACCAGGAGTTTGATTTTTTCTTTCACTCGGGATCACTGATGGGTGGACTCGCACCTTGACACAGGGCTATTAAGCTGTGCAGTATCTATGCAAATAGATCCAATTACTGCAATAGAGCTGGAAGTGGAGGGGAAAAAAATCTATTGTGGGACAGAAGCTGGTAGGTGTCAAATGGAACTAGACGGGAGGGATGGGGCACTTGAAACCAGAGTAGCAGGGTCCAGTAATATGTAGATGCCCCCACAAGTGAGAGGGCTACACTTAATATAGTCTTGGGAATTTGGCAAGGGCAAGTGAATGAAGTGTTCATAGAGGAGTCGTTTGGGACCAATGACCACTGTTCCATTAGGTTTAAGATTGTTACGGATTGGGACAATTAAACTGCTCAATTAAGGAGCGACCAACTAAAGAAATCTGATCACCTAGCTGTGCTTGTGCTCATATCAGGTGATGGTGCGACCCTGCACGATGAACTGAATGCTCCTTTCCAGCTGCCAACAGGCACTGTGCCTCTCCCCATGTAGACCGTGGCAGATGCTAGATCGTCCTTTCTGAGTGTAAACCAATGAAAAGCACCTGGCCCAGACGGAGTTCCTGACCATGTCGTGAGTAGCTGTGCAGACCAGCTAGCGGGAGTATTCGCGGACATCTTTCATCTTTCCCTACTCCGTTCTGAGGTACCCACGTGCTTCAAGAACACCATCCTCACAGTGCCAAAAAATATCAAGACCTCACACCGAAAGGACGACCGTGCAGTGACCTTGATATCCATCATTGTGACATGTGTTGAGAAGCCAGTTATGGAACGCATTAAAGTCTATGCAGCGGCCATGACCCTCTGCAGCTTGACTCCCACCACGACAGGTCCACGGACGATGGCATCGCCCTAGCCCTTCACTCATCCCAAGAATATCTGCATAAGAGAGACACCCACGTCCAGGCTCCTATTCATAGACTGCATTTAGCATCATTATACCATCCAAGCTTATCACCAAACTCGTGGGATTTGTTATCGGCACTCATCTCTGCCACTGGATCATCAACTTCCTGACCAACTGACCCCAATCTGCGAGGATAGGGGAGAAATCATCCTCCACACTAATGCTCTACACAAGGGCTCCACAAGAATGCGTTCTCAGCCCCCTTCGTTACTCCTTGTACACCCAAGACGGTGCAACCATGTAAAAATCAAATTCCATTTTTAAATTCGCAGACGACACTACCATTGTGGACTGGATAACACACAATGAAGAGACGGAGTATTGGAAGGCGATTGAGAACATCTTGTAGTGGTGTCAAGACCACAACCTTTCTCCCAATTTCAGCAGGACGAAGGAGATAGTAATAGACAAAGGAGGCGAATCAGTGCACATACCCAGTTTGCATTCTCGGTGCCGAAGTAGAGATATTTAAAAAACTTAAACTCCTAGAAAGTCAATATCACCAACATCACCTGAAACACCCATATTGATGCAAACGACCAGGAAAACACAACATCAGTTCCTGAGAAGCCTTAGGAAGTTTGCATGTCCCTACACTCTCGCCAACAGATCCACCATAGAATGCATTTTATCAGGATGCATCACGGCTTGGTTGGAGAACTGCTCCTTCTAAGACGCAAGAAATTGCAGTGAATCGTGAACACAGACCATCACACAAACCAACCTCTATTTCCCATCTAACTGACTCCCATTTGTACCTCACCATGCTTCAGCAAGGCCAGCAGCATAATTAAAGACAAGTCGCACTCTGTTAATTCCCTCTTCTCCACTCACCTTTCAGGCAAAAGGTAAAGTTGTGTGAGAAATGAAAAATATCAGGCATTTTTTGTGCTTGACATAATGGAGGATTTCTGCCTTAGTGAGACCTGCTTGTCATATTTTGCAAGAGCTGCAAAGACCATGAAGATCATGTCTCCAGAGAGTCTGTGGCCTGGGAAGGGGTTGAATCGAGGTTGATGTCCAGATGGCCTTTAATTGTTAATATGTATGAGATTTTGTTGAAGGAACTTGGTCCTGTTGCAAATGCAGGGTTGGGATTGGTTGGGGAAATGATGGGTTACAATAATGTTGCAGAGTCTTCCCGCCGCTAATTATGATTGGTCCAGGGAGGGGCCTTACCCAAGATTTTTACTTTACCTGGGAGAATGTTTCTTGACTTAACAGAATTATTTCCCCCTAAGTGCTTTGTGTTGAAGCTATGTTATGTGATGTTTTATGGTTCGGTTAGGGTGCTGTCATTCAATGTATTTTTGTAACTCTTATCGATAATTGGCTTCTAGGGGTTGCCCCCCCACCATGTATTTTCATGCCAAAGGTGTGTAAAGGTATAAAAGAGGGGAGAGCACATCAGGGTGTGCTGATCCTTTGGGGTTTGTTCCATTTGCGCGAGGCTGTTGGGCTCGTGTAAGTAGAGACAAGGATTGGACCCGTGGTATTGGACTAGGTATTGTATTGGTATTGGTATTGTGTAGTAAAAGAGAGATGGATTGTCAGTGCTCGTTTTCTAAGGGGGATAAATTTAGGAATCAGAATTACATTGGGGACTCGTCCGGGATCTCAACGGATTTGCAAACATAAATATGCGGTCAGGGAATTGAGTAGTGTCGGATTGCGGGAGGAGAAATCAGAACCACGGTGTGACTTCCACATCGGTTTTCCCCACTCCGCTCATCTGACGATGAATTGGTAATTCACGCGCTCGTGATGTAGTAGTTTGGCGAGCATTGAGGGCAAGGGTTTGAAGCCCTGGAGGGTTTGAGTCCCCGCCTAGGGGGTTTGAGGTCCATAGCCAGTGGGAGTTGGGCTCATAAGGTTCTTCTCTAGCGGGTTAAAGGCCCCACACCATTGGCAGTCAACTGCTGTTACAATCGCTGCCTGCCATTCTGAAAGGGACCCGTTAATCCCTTCTCTTTGTTTCCTGTCTGCCAACCACTTCTCTATCCATGTCAGCACTCTACCCCCAATACTATGTGCCCTAATTTTGCCCAATAATCTCCTATGTGGGACCTTATCAAATGCTTTCTGAAAGTCCAGATAAACTACATCCACTGGCTCTCCCTTGTCCAATTTCCTAGTTACATCCTCAAAAAAATCCAGAAGATTAGTCGAGCATGATTTCCCCTTCGTAAATCCATGCTGACTCGGACCAATCCTGTTACTGCTATCCAAATGAGCGGCTATTTCATCTTTTATGATTGATTCCAGCATCTTCCCCACCACCGATGTCACTTTGGCGAACCCCGAGTGGTCTAGCGGGGAACGTCGGAATCGCGCGTTCAACTTGTCCACTGTTTTCTTGTTAACTCGTGAAAAAAATCCATGTTTGATTTTTTCCTTTCAAGTTAAAAAACTTTAAATCGGCAGTCAACATTATAATCTGCTACCTCCAATTTAACAAAAGTGAAGCTGTTTAATTGTTGCTGCGCTGTGTGTGTTGGGGAGAGTGCTGCTGTAAATGCTTTTCAATTTTATACTGGAAAAATATAAAATTTTTCTTTGTGCCCGCTCTCAAGATCAAACCAGTATTTATATATGGACCTCGCTCGCTCGCAACTGGTTGAAGGCCAACACGGGGCCTGATTCCCTGAAACCACATTTTTCCGAAAGTCAGGCGAAGTAGTAAAGTCGGATGTGTGTGTGTGTGTGGCTTTACTGTGTGTGACTGTGGTGGTGTATCAGCTGCTGCGGGTCCGGCGGCCGCTCGCGGAGACAAAAAATCTGAATGGAGTATAACAAGAACAAAGGGGAGGCTAACCAGAGAATCTATGAGGGGAGACAAAATATCTGCTCCTAAGAAGATTTGTTATAAAAAGTGGAATATTAATATTTTGGCGTGAGTAACAGGACAATGAAGGAAGGAGAGAGTACATTAAAATTCTCTAGATTTATGGAAACGAGCTTCAGAGGTTGCCCCAAAGCACATAACGAGGAAGGTGAATTTTTCAACAAGTGCGAAGGACTTGAGAGCAATGGTAAAGAAAGCAATTGATCTGACAGATCCAAATGTATATGAAGAACAGAGCTTGTGTGTGTGTATTGTTGTTGTGAGTTTTATCAGACCCCGAGGACAGCTGTTGCCCAGTACGCCAGCATCTGCAGAGTGAGGTATGTGAGTATGTGGTCCCTCAAGTGTATGCAGAAGACACAACCTCAGGTAGGATGTGTTTGCATTGATGCCATCCAGGTAAAACTCACCAGAAACATTGCCTTCGATACAGCAGTGCCATTAAAACAACAGCAATTCATAGTATATTCGATAGTAGATAGGAAACTAGTATCCACAGTATAAGAATAAGGAGGTAAGCCATTTAGAACGGGGAGACGAGGAAACACTTTTTCTCACAGAGATGGTGAGTCTGTGGAATTCTCTGTCTCAGAGGGGGTGGAGGCAGGTTCTCTGGGTGCTTTCAAGAGAGAGCTAGATAGGCTCTTAAAAATAGCGGAGTAAGGGGTTATGGGGAGAAGGCAGGAATGGGGTACTGATTGGGGATGATCAGCATGATCACATTGAATGGCAGTGCTAGCTCGAAGGGCCAAATGCCTACTCCTGCACCTATTGTCACTGCCTATTATCTATAGACAAGCTGATTTGAGGATTGCTGGAACAAGACATCTTTGTAAAGTGCAAGTCTATTTTTACGCGACACACTAATCCTTGAGTGTCGTATTTTGTTATTCCAGCTTTGATTCCAGCGGAAGCGAAGATTGTTTTTATTGTAAACCTGCAGATGCCTTCTTCTCATTACCTCTACAAGAACAGCCAGTTTTATTTGCATTTACTTAAAGGGGACAACAATATATACGTGGACAAACTACCTCAGGGATTCATTAATCCTCTACCTTGTTTTCTAGATATCTTCAAGGTCAGTTAAGCACCTTACGTTTTATAAGAAAATCCACTTTAGTTCAATATGTGGATGACTTGTTGGTGGCTAGTTTAGATAAGCAGAGCAATTGTGAGGATACTGCTCAATTATTGAACACTTGGCAACCTTAGGATATGGGGTCTCTCTGTCCAAAGTATTAATGGCCTCAACAAAAAGTAAATTTTTCTGGGAGTGATAATTTCGGCCATGGAAAGGAAGTCTAGAGGGTTGTGGACTTTGTGAATTTCCTGTAACTAAAAGAGGCGACGCAGATGAGACAGTGGCTCGGCATGTTGAACTACTGCTGACCATGGATCCCTAAATTGCACAGACACAAGGAATTGACCCGTATACCAGCCTAGAGGGCGAATTTCAGTTGTCCAAAGAAGCTCAGAAAGCTTTTGAGAATTTAAAGAGATCTTTAATGCAGTCTCCAGCACTAGGAAGGCCACTATGTTAGACCCTTCCAACTTTACTGTACCAAACTTTCCGAATGTTCAACTGCAGTCCTCACCCAAAAACATGGGAATAAGCAAAGACCAGTGGCGTATTATTCTTCGAAGCTTGACCCAGTAGCGGGAGGACACCCCAATATGCATCCAGATATTAACAGCAATCTATAATAGTCTACAGTCTGCTGCAAACCTGACCTTACAGCAGGAGATAGTAGTGTGCAGTTCCCATTCGGTGGCAGCCTTGTTGGGACAACTGCAATCTCAGCATCTGACAATGGCCCGTCAAAACAAATATGAAATCTGTCTACTGAATAATCCAAAACTCCAATTCAGACACTGTACAACTATCAATCCGGCATCTTTCCTCATTTCACCATCAGGAATCAGGACATGGATGTTTGTTCATAATACAAGAAGAGACATCTGTGAGGGAAGATCTAAAGGACGCTCCTATAGCAGACTCTGATATGACACTACACGTAGATGGAAATGCATCCATGGCCCCCTGGGACAGAGAATTTCTGGGTACGCTATTGGAGACCAGGATGGGAACAATGTAGGGGCAGCTGTCTTTGAGTAACCCTTTTCAGCCCAACAGGCTGAGCTGTTTGCTTTAATCAGAGCATATATTGTTGGAAGAGATCTGAAAGTAAACATATATACAGATTCTAGATATGCATTTGGGGTGGTACATGACTTTGGACAGCTGTGGGGGAATAGAGGATTCCTAACCTCAGCAAATGAACTCAAATATCTCATAAGCAATTGGTGGTTGATTTATTACAGGCTGTGCTCCTACCTAGGCAGGGTTGGGAATTTTGCGACTCACTGTGGTGCGAGAGCAATTGGTGATGCTCTTTCGGCTACTTGGTGGCCACAAGTATTCAAAGTCCCCAGATGTGAGTAGCTGCTGTATTATTTGTCAGAAATATAATCCTGGGAAAGGAGTGGGTGTTGTGAGGATGGAAGAACACTTTTGCCATTGGGCCCTTTGAAACTCTTCAAATGGATTATATCGAGCTAAAGAGACAATGCCAAGGGATATAGGTTCCTGTACTTGGATGTCGATGTATTTAGGGAATGGTGGATTGAGGCCTAACCAACGCTTGATAACAAAGCAGGGTACTGTTGTGTCTGGGGGATCTGGGGAGGTGCCTTTATGCGAGAAAAATTATCTCAGATTCGGTATTCAATTTGGATAGCTCTGACAATGGTCTCCATTTCATTGGGCAAAATTAATAAAAGAATTCTGTGAACAGCTGGGCATCCAGCAACAATGCAATATTCTGTGCTTACCGACCACAGGCTGCTGGACTTGTAGAGAAGGTAATCAGACCTGAAAACTAATTAGCTAAATTAAAGGGTAGACAGGATTAGTTGGATTCAAATTGTACTCCCTATAGCTTTGTTTATCTCCATCTACAAGTTAATCTCTAAGTTTGCGGATGAAACGAAGCTGGGGGGCAGTGTTAGCTGTGAGGAGGTTGGATGGGAGACTGCAAGGTGTCTTGGATAGGTTGGGTTAGGTGGGCAAATGCATGGCAGATGCAGTATAATGTGGATAAAAGTGAGATTGTCCACTTTGGTGGCAAAAAAACAGAAAATAGACTATTATCTGAATGCTGGTTCCTCGACTAGGAAAAGGGGAGATGCAATGAGACCTGCGTGGTAATGTCATGGCGTACACCAGTCATGAAAGTAGGCATGCAGGTGCAGCAGGCAGTGAAGAAACGTATGGTATATTAGCATTCATAGCAAAATGATTTGAGTATAGGAGCTGGGAGGTTCTACTGCAGTTGTACAGGGTTTGGTGAGACCACACGTGGAGTATTGCGTACAGTTTTGGTCTCCAAATCTGAGGAAAGACATTCTTGCCATAGGGGAGTGCAGAGAAAGTTCACCAGACTGATTCCTGGGATGTCAGGACTTTCATATGAGGTATAAAAGACTGGACAGACTCGGCTTGTACTCACTAGAATTTTTAGAGATTTAAGAGGGGGGATTTCTTATAGAAAATGTACAAAATTCTTAAGGCGTTGGACAGGCTAGATGCAGGAAGATTGGCGGAGGGTTTTCTGATGTTGGGGACTCCAGAAAAGGGGTCACAGTTATGGCGGGCGCGGTGAGGGGGAAAATCTTTAGGACCAACAGATGAGAAAACATTTTTTCACACAGAGTGGTGGTGTCTCTGGAACTCTCTGCACAGAAGGTAGTTGAGGCCGTTCAGTCGGCTATATTTTAGAGGGAGTTAGATGTGGCCTTGTGGCTTTCGGGGATCACGGGGTATGGAGAGAAGGCTGGTAGAGGATACTGAGTTGGATGATCAGCCATGCTCACATTGAATGGCGGTGCAGGCTCAAAGGGACGAATGGCCACTCTGCACCTTATTGTCTATGTTTCTATGTCTACGTTTCTATGTTTCAGACGCGTGTCACGCCTGCAGGGAAATCAAAGACTAAATTTGTGATCACTTGACTATACATTTCTATCGCTGCAACTGGAGTTTGGAATATCAGTATTTGTGGATGGGGCCAACATGTGAGGCAGAGAAATGACTTGTTTAATCCTGATGTGGGAAGTTGAGGCATGTTGAGGGATAAATAAATCAGCATATTCACCATGGTTTGAATGACAAGGGTATAGAGGCCACTGAGAACACCCGTACAAAATATGATCCCTGAAGTCAGCAGCACACACAGACAACATTTAGCAATTCTTGTTATTAGCTGCAGCATTGAATGAAAGTGCAGGGAGGCCTTGTTACAAATTTATATGGGTGGGGAGTTGATTAAGCCTTTAGTTGGAGGAGTGTGCGGCAATTCTGATCTCCATACTGTGGGGTGAAGGATGCTTTCGCGCTGGAGAGGATGCAGAGGAGATTCATCAGGATATTGCTCGGAAATGATGGCGCGGCTTTCAATTATCGGCAGAGGTGTGATGTAAGTCAGGAAAAATGGGGTTGGGGCAGGCAGGGATTACGAGGGTTCTGTTTTAAGTACAAGTGTTGGTGTGGTGTGGTTTTAGATGGAAAAACATACTTTTCCCCATAGTAGAGGTGGTTGACACCTGGGGGCATCGATTTAATGCAGGGGAACCATGAGGTTGTACAGGATGATCTTCAGGAAGAATCTTTCAGCAATGATGGCTGCAGTCTGGGACACCTGTCTGAGGTGGTGTGTTGGAGGCAGGTGCTCTGTATAACATTGTAGGGGCACCTTGATGTCCATTCGAATAGTAAATGTATAGTAGCTGACAGACCAGGTGCACAGAAATGGGATTTATGTAGAGAAAATGGGACAGGTGGAGACGGGTCAAGAGCTAAATTTCTGCGCAGAATCTGATTTGGACTCCTCTCTGATATTGCTGACAACTTTGGCGGCAACTCAGATCATTTGGTTTCCAAAAAGAGTGTGTTCTTAGAGTGCTGTTTTATCAGACAATTCCTGCATCTGTTCGTTGCTGTCCCTGTAGATGTTCAACTCTCTAGGCTCGGCACCCTTCCTATTCCACTTGCCGTATGAATCTCATTTCTTGCATCAGGTGCACACCACTGCCAGGGCAATACATATATGTGTCACAGAAGGGCACAATCCTTTTTGTTCTTTGATGCAGAGGCAACTGAATCACCCCTGTCCCACCTTCAGCCTTGGTAGTCATGGATGTCGACAGACGTTCCCAAGCACTGCAGCTCTGAAAAGGTTTGTACACAATATTAGGATCAAGTCAAGTCATTTTATTTGAGGGCGTATAGCACATTTAAAAACAAACTCTCATTGACCAAAAGTGCTTTACATGTAATGCAGGTACTAACTTGCTACATACAGTGGTACATAGATCAACAATACATACATAGACACATACATACAGCGCTCCCTCAGAGGACCTCAAGAAAGACTTGAGAGTAGAAATAAGTTTTAAAGTCTAGACTTAAATCTGACTTGATGGAGGGGAGCAGAGCAGTTTAGATGGGAAGAGGGATGTGTTCCACAGTCTAGGAGCTGCAACCGCAAACGCCCCGCACGGTCGCCCCTGTGCTTATGCATAGACTGCACGGGATGTTGTGTAACCCCAAGTTGGCGATCTGAGGACTGGAGGTGGTGTGGTGGGAAGCAGATTTTGATGTAGGTGGGGGCAAAGCCCGTTAAGATATTTTATTAATGGTAAAAAAAAGTCTTTGTCTTAAACATTAAAAAGGAGCTTGAAATTGATTCGGAAACTGCACTGTGGAGAGAGAGGCCAGAATCGGGGTGATGTGGTTCCTTTTTCGGGTGCCCGTCAGGAGTCTCGCTGCGGTCCGTTTTGGTACCAGTTGCAGGCGGGACAAGGGATGATTGGCTGATGCCAGTGTTGTGTAAAGGGAGTTGCAGTATCGAGGACGGGCGGAGATAATGAGTGGATGATCTTTTTGAGGTCGTCAAATCGGAGGAAAGGTTTTATTTTTGCGCGCGCCGGCATTCGTCCGAAGCTTGGATTTGCTAGCTATTACCACGCATTGACTTGTTTGTCAAAATTCAACGCGGAGTCAAAGATATCATGCAAGTTTTTTGACGTGAGGTTTGAGTAATGGTGGTGAGGCTTCCAACGGCTGCTGCTATCATTTTTGATGAATTCCGAGGGGCCGAGTAGGATGGCACCTCAGAGTTACTCTCGTTTAGTTGGAGGATGCTCTGGGCCATCCAACACTTTATATCTTCGAGGCAGTGGGTAAGGACTGAGTAGATTTGATTGTTGGGGTTTGAGGGGGAGATAGAGCTGTGTTTCATCTGCACAGCAGTGGAAGGAAATGCGTGCCTTTAGATGACTTGGCCTAAGGGAAGCATGTACAGGGAGAAACGAATGGGGCCTCTAAAATGCAGCACTGAGGTTGAGAAGGAGCTGGATTGCACAGTCGCCGGAGTCAATGGCGAGAAGGAGTGAAGCAAGGTCATTATGTACCTTCAACAAGGCAAAGACTGTGCTGTGGTGGGCCCTAAACCCTGATTGGAAACTTTCCAGGGATGGTATTTTGGTGTAGGGTAAGGCATGAGTTGATTTAAAATTACCTTTTCAAGGACTTTTGAATGGAAATGGCAGTTTGGAAATGGGTCTGTAGTTGCTAGGCAAGGTGGGGGGTCTAGGTTAAGTTTTTTCAGGAGGGGCTGGACCACCGCGTGCTTGAAGCAGGTAGGAACAGTGCCAGTGGCCAGAGAACTGTTGATGATGGCTAGGATGCTGGGACCGGCTGTTGCAATGAAATCCTTCAGAAGGGCAGAGGGGACAATGTCGAGGGGGCAGGTAGTAGGTTTCATGGTGGTGACCAGCTTCAAAAGGGAGGATTTGAGTATGGATTGGAAACAGTCTAATTTTGAAGAACAGCCCAATGAGACAGCCAGGTCACGGATGGGAGGGGAAATATTCGTTCTGAAGTTCTCAACTTTGCTGGTAAAGAAAGTAGTAAATTTTTTGCACTTAGCAGGGGTATCCAGCTAAGCTGGTACTGGGGGCGGGACATATGATAGAGGTAATGGTTTCCAAAAAGATTGCTGATTTATCAGACAATTCCTGCATCTGTGACATGCTGTCCCTGTATATGTCAAACTCTCTGGGCTCTGCCCTTCCCTATTCCCACTTCCGTATGAACCTCACTTCTTTCAATAGGTGCAAAAAAAAAAAAACACGCACTTTCAGGGCAAACATATATGTGTCACAGAAGGCTCACAAACCTTTTTGGTACTTTGATGTAGAGGCACTGAATCACCTTCCCTGTCACCACCTTCAGCCATGATGTCGACTGACGTTCCCAAACTCTGTAGCTCTGAAATACACATATTAATAGAACCATCAGGTGACGATTGAATGTGAAGGAAAGAAAAGAATTGCCTTGTGAACCGACACACAGCATTACAGTGCAGCAGAGATGTGGAAAAATCCCATCCAAACAAGGTTATATCAAGTTTAATCCTGATCAAGGGCACTCCCGGTGGCGCTTACGGCGACTAAGACGTGCGCCATTTAGCTCCGCTCCGCTGAAAACCGCGAAAACGGACGAAAATACATAAAAAACACACTCGCGTGAGTGACGTCATCAGAAATTGAATCCGGTATTTTAAATGACCGGTAGACGTTACCCCAGAAGACTTTTATAGTTCCTAACGGCTCTCTAAATCACCTCGGAAGAAACCCCTGTGAAAACTGTGGAAAGTGAAGCAGCCTCTGAAGAAGAAGCCTCCACTTCAAGTATGGAAGCAGCTAGACAACCTTTGGTGGAAGAAATCAAAACTTTATTGGGTGAGCAACTTGCAGTTGTAAAGTCGGAAATCGCTGCTGGGAGAGCAGAAATCTGTGAAAGATCGATAAGATAGATGTCCGGATAGGGAAGTGAATTCCTCTATGAAGAGGGAAATTAAAAGTCTCGAAATTGATATCAGCCATAAGTTGGAACCCATTCTCGTTACTTCTAAACAACATAGTGAAGCCATTCGAGAATTGGAAGCTGCTACTACCGAAAAATGCTCAGACAACACACAGACTGATGGCTGAACTGGAAGTATTTCTGGGCAACTTGCCAAGGTGACTGAAAAATGTCTTGATTGGAAGGGCGTTCTAAACGCCAGAATTTAAGGATTGTTGGGGTGAAAGAAGGAAATAGAACAGATACTGGTTTTAAAAACCCTCGTAATTTTGCGGCCCAATTGCTCCAAGAAGCACTGGATGAAAATCGCAAAACTGGATCGGGTGCACAGAACTCTGAGAGCCCGGCAGGACCCACAGCTCAACCAAGGCAGCTGATTCTGAGGATAGATCACTCCACGTTTTAGAAGACATCTTGAAGAAAGTTGGCAACATCAGAAATCTGATCTTTGAAGGGGAAAACATACGAATCTTAGAGATTATCCTGCTGAAGTCGTCAAGAAAAGAGCACTCTTTACCAAGTCGAGAGTCATTCTGAGGGTTTACAGATCTCAGATACGGTCTACTGTATCAGCCAAACTGAGCATTACATATAAAGTGAAGGAACACCTCTTTACCAATCTGGATAATGCATTACAAGTTTACCAAGATGCTGCTGATTCCGTCAAGGATAAGTAACTATCTGATTGAGTTTATCTCACGATGCCAATCAAGAGGACCATTTTGTATCTTCACTGGTCATACTGTGTGTTTTTTAATTCATTCCAACTGTATCCACCTATACAGTGGTTATAAAAAGGGTTAGGGTTTATACCTGGCTTATAATTCATTTCTATTTGTATGTATTTACAGATACAGAAGTGAAATGGAGCACTTGGGGGAAACTCCATAAAATTGTACCGGAGGGTTAGATTCGAACCGGGTCCCTGGAGCAGTGACAACACGCTGCTCACGTGAACATATAATGAATGAAATGAGGACAGACAATAATTAGATTAATTGAACCCATCAAAAGGGCGTAGATTTAATGCGAGCAGCAGGCGTAATAAAGTGCAGATGATTTTTTTTTTTCTTAACCTTAACCCTTGTGCCTGGATGGTCATGTTTGACCAAACCTTCTGCATTTTTTGAAGCGGTAACTAGGGAAATTGATGAGGTAAAGCAGTGGATGGTTGTCTATATGGATTTCAGTTTAAGGCCTTTGCAACGGTTCCCCATGGGAAGGTTGGTTAAGAAGGTTCAATCTTGGGTGTTAATGGCGGAGTAGCAAGATGTTTTTGATTCAACAGTGGCTGAATGGGAGATGTCAGAGAGTAATGGTGGATGGCTGTTTGTCAGATTGGAAGCCGGGACCAGTGGGGTCGCCTCAGGGATCTGTGTGGGTCACTGTTGTGTTGTCAGGTACATCAATGATCTGGATGATGGGGTGGAAAATTGGATAAGTAAGTATGGCAGCTGATACTAAGATAGGTGTGTTGTGGAGATGGAAAAAAAAAGTATATTTTCAAAGACTACAGAAGTAGTTTTGGTCCATTTGGAAAAGTGGGCTGAAAGATGGCAGATGAGTTTAATGCTGATAAGGGTGAAGTGCTACATCTTGGCAGGAAATAATCAAAATAGGACGTACATGTCAATGGTAGGGAATTGAGGAATGCTGTGGGAACAGAGGGATCTAGGAATAAAAACTGTGCATAGTTCCTGAGGTGGAATCGCATGTAGATAGGGTGGTAAAGAAAGCCTTTGGTGTGCTTGCTTTATAAAACAGAGCATTGGAATTAGGAGTAGGGATGTAATGTTAAAATTGTACCAAGGCATTGGTAATGACCAATTCTGGGTATGGGTACAATTTTGGTCGCCTAGTAATAGGAAGAATGTCAACAAAATAGAGAGAGTACAGAAGGGAGATTTACTAGATGTTGCCAGGGTTCCAGCAACTATGTTACAGGAAAGGTTTGAAACAAGTTAGGTCTTTATTCTATGGAGCGCAGAAGGTTAAGGGGGGACTGGATTGAGGTCTTTAAAATGATGAGAGGGATAGACAGAGTTGGAGGGATACGTTTTTCCATTGAGGGTAGGGAAGATTCAAACTAGAGGGCATGACATGAGAATTAAGGACAGAGGTTTTGGAGGTAAAACGGAGGGGAACTTCTTTACTCAGAGGGTGGTGGCTGTGTGGAATGAGCTTCCAGCAGAGTGGTGGAGGCGGATCGATTTTAACATTTAAGAGTAAAGTGGATAGGTTATGGACGATTGAAGGGAATGGAGGGGTATGGTCTGAGTGCAGTGATGGGGATTGGGGAAAACAAATGGTCGGCACGGACTGGAAGGGCCGAGAGGGCCTGTTTCCGTGCTGTTAATTGTTATATGATTTTATGGTTATATGGTTAACCAGTAAGTACTGTAGTCGTAATCTGAATACACGGACGGAGGCAGGTTTACAGAGTATATGGGCAGACTCGAATAACTGTCAGGAAGGCTTGGTTGGAATGCACATGGTGGGCGGAGGTGTCTGTTTCTGTGTTGTATGAACCCATGACTCGATGAGAATGAGTGGCGAAAACGCCTGATGTATGTGAAATAAGGTCATGGATAACTTTTAATGGAGAGTCCACACTTACAGATAGTCAGCAAGAGGACTGCATATCTACACTCAGATGTCTAAGCAGATAGAGAGATTAGGAGTTGGGGTAAGAGAGGAAAAGCCCAAGAGAAATACAGGGAAAACGGGTATTGGTAATCTCAGATGCTGGAACACTGAAACGCATGCCAAAACATTTCAAAAGGTTATAAACACATTGAAATAGGTGCAGAGTAGGGCTTCGGCCCTTTGAGCGGCATTGCATTCAGTATGATCATGGGCTGAATATCCTAAATCAGTACCCGTTTCTGCTTTCTCCCCAAATCCCTTATTCTGTAACCTAAGAAATTAACATGGGTGACTTTTTATAGTGAAAAAAAAACTGCAAAGACATCTTTGGTACATGTGATGATTTCCACACGTCGGTTCAAGTGTACTCGGAGGAACTTGTTACATTACGAAATGAGAAGTATCGGCAAACTAAGACTTACCGTGGGAATCCTTTAAACTGTGAACATTAAACTTGGAATCTCTTAGACAACCAGGAGTTTGATTTTTTTCTTTCACTCGGGATCATGAAGGGTGGACTCTCACCGTGAGACAGGGCTTATTTATCTGTGCAGTATCTATGCAAATAGATCAAGTACTGCAATAGAGCTGGAAAGTGGAGGGGAAGAATAATCTATTGTGGGACAGAAGCTGTAGGTGTCAATATGGAACTAGACGGGAGGAATGGGGTACTTGAAACCAGAGTAGCAGGGTCCAGTAATTATGTAGATGCCCCCACAAGTGAGAGGGCTACACTTAATATACTCTTGGGTAATTTGGCAAGGGCAAGTGAATGAAGTGTTTCATAGAGGAGTCGTTTGGGACCAATGACCACTGTTCCATTAGGTTTAAGATTGTTACGGATTGGGACAGAGAGGGGCCCACGTGTTAAACTGCTCATTTAAGGAGCGACCAACTAAAGAAATCTGATCACCTAGCTGTGCTTGTGCTCATATCAGGTGATGGTGCGACCCTGCACGATGAACTGAATGCTCGTTTCCAGCAGCCAACAGGCACTGTGCCTCTCCCCAGGTAGACCGTGGCAGATGCTAGGATCGTCCTTTCTGAGGGGTGTAAACCAATGAAAAGCACTGGCCACAGACGGAGTTCCTGACCATTGTCGTGAGTAGCTGTGCTGCAGACCAGCTAGCGGGAGTATTCGCGGACATTCTTTCATCTTTCCCTACTCCGTTCTGAGGTACCCACATGCTTCAAGAACACCATCCTCCCAGAGCCAAAAATATATCAAGACCTCACTCCGAAAGGACGACCGTGCAGTGACCTTGATATCTTCATTGTGACTACGTTTTGAGACTAGTTATGGAACGCATTTTAAAGTCTATGCAGCGGCCATGACCCACTGCAGCTTGACTCCCACCACAACAGGTCCACGGACGATGGCATACCCTAGCCCTTCACTCATCCCAAGAATATCTGCATAAGAGAGAACACCCACGTCCAGTCTCCTATTCATAGACTGCATTTAACATCATTATATCATCCAAGCTTATCACCAAACCCTTTTTCGTTGGGATTTGGTTATCGGCACTCATCTCTGCCACTGATCTCGACTTCCTGACCAAACTGACCCCAACTGCAAGGATAGGGGAGAAATGGTAAATCATCGTCCACACTAATGCTCACACGAGGGTTCCCACAAAGGATGCGTTCTCAGCCCCTTCGTTACTCCTTGTACACCCAAGACAGTGCAGCCATGTAAAAATCAAATTACATTTTTTCAATCGCAGACTACACTACCATTGTGGACCGGATAAACACATGATGAAGAGACGGAGTGTTGGAAGGAGATTAAGAACATCTTGTAGTGGTGTCGAGACCACAACCTTTCTCCCAATTTCAGCAGGACGAAGGAGATAGTAATAGACTTAAGGAGGCGAATCAGTCCACATACCCCAGTTTGCATTCTCGGTGCCGAAGTAGAGATAGTTAAAAATCTTAAAAACTCCTAAAAGTCAATATCACCAATCATCTCCTGAAACACCCATATTGATGCAACGACCAGGAAAACACCAACATCAGTTCCTGATGAAGCCTTAGGAAGTTTGGCATGTCCCCTTACACTCTCGCCAACAGATCCACACAGAATGCATTTTTATCAGGATGCATCACGGCTTGGTTGGAGAACTGCTCCTTCCAAGACCGCATGAAAATTGCAGTGAATCGTGGACACAGACCATCACACAAAACCAACCTCTATTTCCCATCTACTGACTCCATTTGTACCTCACCATCTTCTGAGCAAGGCCAGCGCATAATTAAAGACGTCGCACTCTGTTAATTTCCTCTTCTCCACTCCCTTTCAGGCAAAAGGTAAAGTTGTGTGGAAAATGAAAATATCAGGCATTTTGGGTGCTTGACAAAATGGAGGATTTCTGCCTTAGTGAGACCTGCTTGTCATATTTTGCAAGAGCTGCAATGACCATGAAGATCATGTCTCCAGAGAGTCTGTGGCCTGGGAAGGGTTGAATCGAGGTTGATGTCCAGTGGCCTTTAATTGTTAATATGTATGAGATTTTGTTGAAGGAAAAACCCCACCCTTGGTCCTGTTGCAAATGCAGGGTTGGATTGGTTGGGGAAATTGATGGTTACAATAATGTTGCAGAGTCTTCCCACCGCTAATTATGATTGGTTCCAGGAGAGGGGCCTTACCCAAGATTTTTACTTTACCTGGGAGAATGTATGTTTCTTGACTTAACAGATAATTATTTCCCCTAAGTGCTTTGTGTTGCAAGCTATGTTTATGTGATGTTTTATGGTTCGGTTAGGGTGCTGTCATGCAATGTATTTTGTAACTCTTAACGATAATTGGCTTCTAGGGGTTGCCCCCCCACCTGTATATTTCATGCCAAAGGTGTGTAAAGGTATAAAAGAGCGGAGAGCACATCAGGGTTGTGCTGCTCCTTTGGGGTTTGTTCCATTTGCGCGAGGCTGTTGGGTGGCTCGTTGTAAGTGAGACAAGGATCGGACCCGTTGTGATATTGGACTAGGTATAGTATTGGTTTTGGTATTGTGTAGTAAAAGAGAGATGGATTGTCAGTGCTGTTTTCTAAGGGGGATAAGTTTAGGAATCAGAATTACATTGGGGACTCGTCCGGGATCTCAACGGATTTGCAAACATAAATATGCGGTCAGGGAATTGAGCAGTTGTTCGGATTGCGGGAGGGAGAAATCAGCGCCACGGTGTGACTTCCACATCGGTTTTCCCACTCCGCTCATCTGACGACGAATTGGTAATTTCCACGCGCTGTGATGTAGTACTTTGGCGACCATGAGGGCAAGGGTTTGAAGTCCTGGAGGGTTTCTTGAGTCCCGCCTAGGGGGTTTGAGGTCCATAGCCAGTGGGAGTGGGGCTCATAAGGTTCTTCTCTAGCGGGTTAAAGGCCCCACACCATTGGCAGTCAACTGCTGTTACAATCGCTGCCTGCCATTCTGAAAGGGACCCGTTAATCCCTTCTCTTTGTTTTCCTGTCTGCCAACCACTTCTCTATTCCGTGTCAGCACTCTACCCCCAATACTATGTGCCCTAATTTTGCCCCAATAATCTCCTATGTGGGACCTTATCAAATGCTTTCTGAAAGTCCAGATAAACTACATCCACTGGCTCTCCCTTGTCCAATTTCCTAGTTACATCCTCAAAAAAATCCAGAAGATTATTCGAGAGCATGATTTCCCCTTCGTAAATCATGCTGACTCGGAGCCGATCCTGTTACGCGTATACAAATGAGCGGCTATTTCATCTTTTATGATTGATTCCTGCATCTTCCCCACCACCGATGTCAGGCTAAATGTGTCTATAATTCCCTGTTTCTCCTGCCTTTCTTAAACTCTGGGGCAACATTTAGCTACCCTCCAATCCACAGGAACTGATCGTGAACGAAGCGGATATGTGCTGAAGATCAGTATTTAGCGGGTTGAAGGGTTTCCCTGAAAAACCACATTTTTAAAGTCAGCGAAGTAGTAAAGTCGGATCTTTGCTTTAACTTGTGGTCAGTGAGTGCCGTCGCGGAGACAAAAAAGAATGGAGTATTAACAAGAACAAAGGGGAGGCTTAACAGAGACAAAATATCTGCTCCTAAGAAGATTTGTTAAAAAAGTGGGAATATTAATATTTTGGCGCGAGTAACAGGACAAGAAGGAACATCAGAGTACATTAAAAAATTCTCCTAGATTTATGGAAACGAGCTTCAGAGGTTGCCCCACACATAACGAGGAAGGTGAATTTTTCTCAGCAATAGTGCGAAGGACTTGGGAGCAATGGTAAAGAAAACAATTGATCTGGTTAGAATCCGAATGTATATGAAGAACAGAGCTTGTCTAACCAATGTACTGTTGATTATATCAGACCCCGAGGACAGTTGTTGCCCAGCTACGCCAGCATCTGCAGAGTGAGGTATTTGAGTATGTGGTCCCGCAAGTGTAGGCAGAAGACACAAACTCAGGTAGGATGTGTTTGAATTGATGCCATTTATAAGAAAATCCACTTAGTTCAATATGTGGATGACTTGTTGGTGGTAGTTTAGATAAAGCAAGCAATTGTGAGGATACTGCTCAATTATTGAACCACTTGGCAACCTTAGGATATGGGGATCTCTCTGTCCAAAAAAAATAAAAAACAAAAAAAAAAAAAAAAAAAAAAACAAAAAAAAAAAAAAAAAAAAAAAAAAAAAAAAAAAGTATTAATGGCTCAACAAAAAGTAAATTTTCTGGGAGTGATAATTTCGGCCATGGAAAGAAGTCTAGAGGGTAGTAGACTTTTGTGAATTTCTGTAACCAAAAAAGAGGCGACGCAGATGAGACAGTGGCTCGGCATGTTGAACTATTGCTGACCATGGATCCCTAATATTGCACTAGACACCAAGGAATTGACTTGCCGTATACCAGCCTTGAGGGTGAATTTCAGTTGTCCAAAGAAGCTCAGAAAGAAAGCTTTTGAGAATTTAAAGAGATCTTTAATGCAGTCTCCAGCACTAGGGAAAGGCCACTATGATAGACCTTCCAACTTGACTGTTACCAATCGTTCCGAATGTTCAACTGCAGTCCTCACCCAAAAACATGGGGATAAGCAAAGACCAGTGGCTTATTATTCTTCGAAGCTTGACCAGTAGCGGGAGGCAATCCAATATGCACCCAGATTATTAACAGCAATCTATAATAGCCTACAGTCTGCTGCAAACCTGACCTTACAGCAGGAGATAGTAGTGTGCAGTTCCATTCGGTGGCAGCCTTGTTGGGGACAACTGCAATCTCAAGCATCTGACAATGGCCCGTCAAAACCAAATATGAAATCTGTCTACTGAATAATCCAAAACTCCGAATCAGTCCACTGTACAACTTTTAAATCCGGCATCTTTCCTAATTTCACATCAGAATCAGGACATGGATGTTTGTTCATAAATACAAGAAGAGACATCTGTGAGGAAGATCTGAAGACGCTCCTATAACATTGACTGATATGACACTAGAATCACCCTGTGACAACTGTAGATTGGAAATGCATCCATGGCCCCTGGGAAGAGAATTTCTTGGGTCCGGGTCTAAGCTATTGGGAGACCAGGATGTGAACAATGTAGGGGGCAGCTGCATTTGGGTAAACCTTATTTTAGTCACAGCCTGCAAGCAGCTACTTTGCTTTTTAATCAGAGCATATACTCTGTTGTTGGAGATCTGAAACTAAAACATATATACAAGATTCTGATATGGCATTTGGCGATGTTCGGTACATCTAAACTGACTCCCATTGGACAGCTGTGGGGAATAGAGGATTCCTAACCTCAGCAAGAACTCAAATATCTCATAAGCAATTGGTGAATTGATTTATTACAGGCTGTGCTCCTACCTAGGCAGGGTTGGGATTTTGCGACTCACTTGTGGTGTTTTGCCCAGAGCAATTGGTGATGCTCTTTCGGCTACTTGGTGGCATCCAAGATTACAAAGTTGGCCCAGAAAGTGAGTAGCTGCTGTATTAATTGTCAGAAATATAATCCTGGGAAAGGAGTGGGTTGTGAGATGGAAGAACACTTTTGCCCATGGGCCCTTTGAAACTCTTCAAATGGATTATATCGAGCTAAAGATGTGCCAAGGATATAGGTATGTACTTGTGATTGTCGATGTATTTAGCAAAATGGGATTGAGGCCTAAACCAACAACTTGACAACAAAGGGGGCTCCAGTTGTCAAGGTGCTTATTGCGAGAAATTTTCCCATCCCCAGATTCGGTATTCTCCTATTCGGATTAGCTCTGACAATGGTTCTCATTTCATTGGGCAAATTAATAAAGAATTCTGTGAACAAAGCTGGGCATCAAACATACAAACTGCACTGTGCTTACCGACCACAGGTTGCTGGACTTGTAGAAAAGGTAATCAGACCCTGAAAACTAATTAGCTAAATTAAAGGGGTAGACAGGATTAGTTGGATCAAATTACTCCCTATAGCTTTGTTTATCTCCATCTACAAGTTACATCTTACAAGTTTGCGGGTGAAAATGAAACGAAGCTGGGGTGGCAAGTGTTAGCTGTGAGGAGGATGCTAGGAGGCTGCAAGGTGACTTGGATAGGTTGGGTGAGTGGGCAAATGCATGGCAGATGCAGTATAATGTGGATAAATGTGATAAATGTGGATAAAAACAGGAAAGTAGACTATTATCTGAATGCTGGCCGACTCGGAAAAGGGGAGATGCAATGAGACCTGGTGTCATGGCACACCAGTCATTGAAAAGTAGGCATGCAGGTGCAGCAGTCAGTGAAGAAAACAAATGGTATGTTAGCATTCATAGCAAAATGATTTGAGTATAGGAGCAGGGAGGTTCTACTGCAGTTGTACAGGGTCTTGTTGAGGCACACCTGGAGTATTGCGTACAGTTTTGGTCTCCAAATCTGAGGAAAGACATTTTTGCCATAGAGGGAGTACAGAGAAGGTTCACCATACTGATTCCTGGGATGTCAGGACTTTCATATGAGGAAAGACTGGATAGACTCGGCTTGTACTCACTAGAATTTAGAAGATTGAGGGGGGTTCTTATAGAAACGTACAAAATTCTTAAGGGGTTGGACAGGCTAAATGCAGGAAGATTTGATCCCGATGTTGGGGAAGTCCAGAACAAGGGGTCACAGTTTAAGGATAAGGGGGAAATCTTTTAGGACCGAGATGAGAAATACATTTTTCACACAGAGTCTCTGGAACTCTCTGCCACAGAAGGTAGTTGAGGCCAGTTCATTGGCTATATTTAAGAGGGAGTTAGATGTGGCCCTTGTGGCTAGAGGGATCACGGGGTATGGAGAGAAGGCAGGTACGGGATACTGAGTTGGATGATCAGCCATGATCACATTGAATGGCGGTGCAGGCTCGAAGGGCCGAATGGCCTACTCCTGCACCTATTTTCTATGTTTCTATGTCTACGTTTCTATGTTTCAGACGCGTGTCTCGCCTGCAGGGAAATCAAGACTAAATTTGTGATCACTTGACAAGAGCCCAGAGACCACTGAGAAACACCCGTACAAATCCATAGATCCCTGAAGTCAGCAGCACACAGAGACAACATTTAGCATTCTTGTTATTAGCTGCAGCATTGAATGAAAGTGCAGGGAGGCCTTGTTACAAATGTATATGGAGTTGATTAAGCCTTTAGTTGGAGGAGTGTGCGCAATTCTGATCTCCATACTGTGGGAAGGATGCTTTTGCACTGGAGAGGATGCAGAGGAGATTCATCAGGATATTGCTCGGAAATGAATATTTCAATTATCGGCAGAGACTGGAGTGATTTAAGTCATCTTCCTTGAAACTGGGGTGGACAGGCAGTGATCTGATAGAGGTACAGAAAACTACGAGAAGTAGCGTCGATGGAAAACATACTTTTCCCCATAGTAGAGGTGGTTGACACCTGGGGGCATCGAATTAATGCAGGAACCATGAGGTTTACAGGATGATCTTTCAGGAAGAATCTTTCAGCAGTGATGGCTGCAGTCTGGGACACACTGTCTGAGGTGGTGTTGGAGGCACGTACTCTGTATAACATTGTAGGGAACCTACATGTCCATTCGAACTGTAAATGGATAGTAGGCGACAGACCAGGTGTGCAGAAATGGGATTAGCGTAGAGAAAATGACAGGTGGCAGACGGGTCAAGAGCTCATTTCTGCGCAGAATCTGATTCTGGACTCTGATATTTTGACAACTTTGGCGGCAACTCAAATCATTTGTTTCCAAAAAGAGTGCTGATTTATCAGACAATTCCTGCATCTGCAACGTTGCTGTCCCTGTAGATGTCAACTCTCTAGGCTCAGACCCTTCCCTATTCCCACTTCCGTATGAATCTCATTTCTTGCATCAGGTGCACACCACTACCAGGGCAACATATATTTGTCACAGAAGGCTCACAAACCTTTTTGTTCCTTTGATGTACAGGCAAACTGAATCACCTTCCCTGTCACCACCTTCAGCCATGATGTCAAAAGACGTTCCCAAGCTCTGCAGCTCTGAAATACACAATATTTAGTCAAGTCAAGTCAATTTTATTTCTATAGCACATTTAAAAACAACTCTCATTGATCAAAGTGCTTTACATTAATGCAGGTACTAACTTGCTACATACGTGGTACATACGTAGATCAACAATACATACATAGACACATACATACAGCGCTCCCTCAGAGGACCTCAAGAAAGGCTTGAGAGTAGAAATAAGTTTTAAGTCTAGACTTAAAAGAGTTGATGGAGGGGCAGTTTTGATGGGAAGAGGGACGCTGTTCCACAGTCTAGGAGCTGCAACCGCAAACGCGCGGTCGCCCCTGTGCTTATGCCTGGACCGCGGGATGTTGTGTAACCCCAAGTTGACCGATCTGAGGGACCTGGAAGTGGTGTGGTGGGAAAGCAGATTTTTGATGTAGGTGGGGGCAAGCCCGTTAAGGGCTTTGTAAACATAAAAAAGGAGCTTGAAATTGATTCGGAACTGCACTGTGGAGAGAGGCCAGAATCGGGGTGATGTGGTTCCTTTTTCGGGTGCCCGTCAGGAGTCTCGCTGCGGTGTTTTGGACCAGTTGCAGGCGGGACAGGGATGATTGGCTGATGCCAGTGTAAAGGGAGTTGCAGTAATCGAGGCGGGCGGAGATAAATGAGTGGATGATCTTTTCGAGGTCGTCAAATCGGAGGAAAGGTTTTATTTTTGCTATCGTCCGAAGCCGGAAGAAGCGAGCTTTTACCACGGCATTGACTTGTTTGTCAAATTTCAATGCGGAGTCAAATATCACGCCAAGGTTTTTGACGTGAGGTTTGAGTAATGGGGTGAGGCTTCCAAGGCTGCCTGCTATCATTTTGATTAATTCCGAGGGGCCGAGTTGGATGACCTCAGACTTACTCTCGTTTAGTTGGAGGATGTTCTGGGCCATCCAACACTTTATATCTTCGAGGCAGTGGGTAAAGCTGAGTAGATTTGATTGTTTGTTGGGTTTGAGGGGAGATAGAGCTGTGTTTAATCTGCACAGCAGTGGAAGGAAATGCCGTGCCTTTGGATGACTTGGCCTAAGGGAAGCATGTACAGGGAGAAAAGAATGGGGCCTAAAATGCAGCGCTGAGGTCGAGAAGGAGCTGGATTGCACAGTCGCCGGAGTCAATGGCGAGAAGCAGGTCATTATGTACCTTCAACAAGGCAGACTCTGTGCTGTGGTGGGCCCTAAAACCTGATTGGAAACTTTCCAGGATGGTATTTTGGTGTAGGTAAGGCATAAGTTGATTTAAAATTACCTTTTCAAGGACTTTTGAAAGGAAAGGCAGTTTGGAAATAGGTCTGTAGTTGCTAGGCAAGGTGGGGTCTAGGTTAAGTTTTTTCAGGAGGGGCTGGACCACCGCGTGCTTGAAGCAGGTAGGAACAGTGCCAGTGGCCAGAGAACTGTTGATGATGGCGAGGATGCTGGGACCGGCTGTTGCAATGACATGCTTCAGAAGGGCAGAGGGGACAATGTCGAGGGGGCAGGTAGCAGGTTTCATGGTGGTGACCAGCTTTACAAGGGAGGGTAGAGTAACGGGTTGGAAACAGTCTAATTTTGAAGAACAGACCAATGAGACAGCTAGGTCACGGATGGGAGGGGAAATATTCGTCTGAAGTTCTTAACTTTGCTGGTAAAGAAAGTAGTAAAATCTTTGCACTTAGCAGGGGAATCCAGCTAAGCTGGTACTGGGGGCGGGACATATGATTAGAGGTAATGGTTTCCAAAAAGATTGCTGATTTATCAGACAATTCCTGCATCTGTGACATTGCTGTCCCTGCATATGTCAACTCTCTGGGCTCTGCCCCTTCCCTATTCCCACTTCCGTATGAACCTCACTTCTTTCAATAGGTGCACACGCACTTTCAGGGCAACATATATGTGTCACAGAAAGGCTCACAAACCTTTTTGGTACTTTGATGTAGAGGCAACTGAATCACCTTCCCTGTCACCACCTTCAGCCATGATGTCGACTGACGTTCCCAAACTCTGTAGCTCTGAAATACACAATATTAATAGAACCATCAGGTGACGATTGAATGTGAAGGAAGACATTGCCTTGTGAACCGTCACACAGCATTACAGTGCTGCGGAGATGTGGAAAACATCCCATCCAAACAACGTATATCAAGTTTAATCCTGATACGGGCACTCCCGGTGGCGCTATGGCGACCTAAGACATGCACCATTTAGCTCCGCTCCGCTGAAAATAAGAAAACGGACGAAAATACATAAAAACGGACAAATGAAACCGCTTACCGGTAGACGCTTGTTGTCGCATGAGTGACGTCATCAGAAATTGACTCCGGTATTTTAAATGACCGGTAGACGTTACCCCAGAAGACTTCTTATAGTTCCTAACGGCTCTAAATCACCTCGGATGAAACACCCTGTGAAAACTGTGGAAAGTGAAGCAGCCTCTGAAGAAGAAGCCTCCATTTCAAGTATGGAAGCAGCTAGACAACTTTGGTGGAAGAAATCAAAACTTTATTGGGTGAGCAACTTGCAGGTGTAGTCGGAAATCGCTGCTGGAGAGCAGAAATCTGTGAAAAGATCGATAAGATAGATGTCCCCATAGAGGAAGTGAATTCCTCTCTGAAGATGGAAAATTAAGTCTCGAAATTGATATCAGCCATAAAGTTGGAACCCATTCTTGTTACTTCTAAACAACATAGTGAAGCCCATTCGAGAATTGGAAGCTGCTACTACCGAAAATGCTCAGACAACACACAGACTGATGGCTGAACTGGAACGTATTTCTGGGCAACTTGCCAAGGTGACTGAAAAATGTCTTGATCTGGAAGGGCGTTCTAAATGCCAGAATTTAAGGATTGTTGGGGTGAAAGAAGGAAAAGAACAGGGTAAAAACCCTCGTAATTTTGCGGCACAATTACTCCAAGATGTACTTAACCTGGATGAAAATCCCAAACTGGATCGGGTGCACAGAACTCTGAGAGCCCGGCCAGGACCCACAGCTCAACCAAGGCAGCTGATTCTGAAGATAGATCATTCCTACGTTTTAGAAGACGTCTTGAAGAAAGTTGCCAACAACAGAAATCTGATCTTTGAAGGGGATAACATAACGAATCTTCAGAGATTATCCTGCTGAAGTCGTCAAGAAAAGAGCACTCTTTACCAAGTCGAGAGTCATTCTGAGGGATATACCAGATCTCAGATACGGTCTACTGTATCCAGCCAAACTGAGAGTTACATATAAAATGAAGGAACACCTCTTTACGATCCGGATAACGCATTCAAGTTTACCCAAGATGCTGCTGATTCCGTCAAGGATAAGTAACTGTCTTATCTCACGACGCCAATCAAGAGGACCATTTTGCATCTACACTGGTCATACTGTGTTTTTAATTCATTCCAACTGTATCCACTTATACAGTGGTTATAAAAAGGGTTTGGGTTTATACCTGGCTTATAATTCAATTTATATTGTATGCATTTATACTGTGTTTATACTTAATATGCCGTTATAAGATTGCCGACACAGAGTCGGTTAATACTTCAAACAGAGAACCTGAGAGACGGTATGATAGAGAGAGAGGGAACAAGGCAGAGAGGGGGAGGGGTAGGGTAGAGTTGTAGAGAGAGAGAGAGAGAGAGAGAGGGAGGGAGAGAGGGAGTAAAGTAGTGTTATAGAAAGTCAATGTAAGTGAGAATCAGTCGGAGAAGTTCTGGGAAGTTTTGGGGGACTGGGAGTGATGGGGTGGATGAGAAGGACAGGGAGAAGGAGGAAGAGAGAGAGAGTGTGGGTATGTGCTGGGGAGTATTGAGCAAGTCTTGGCAAGTTTGGGGGAAGTTCAGAGATTGAATTGGAAAGTGTGGGAAAGGTGGTGGAGGCAGAGAGGGAGGGAGAGAGAGAGATGGCTTTGTCTATGGAAACTACATCTGTAATCAACAACCTACCACAAGCTCACCGACTCTGAATCCGTTAATAGCTTAATATACTAATACAAGTAAGTTACGCAATAAGTTTCATATATTAATCTAATATCCAATATTTAACTACCAGATTTATTGTATGCTTTTATATTGTGTTTATATTTAATATGCTATTATAAAGTTGCCGATACAAAGTCGGTTAAAATGTCAAACAGAGAACTTGACAGATTGCATGACAGAGAGAGAGGGAGTATGGCAGAGAAAGGGAGGGGTAGGGGTAGAGCTGTACAGAGTTAGAGGTAGAGGGAGGGAGAGGGGACGTGGAAGTGTTTGAGAGCCATCGTAAGTGAGAATTAGTTAGGGGAAGTTGTGGAAAGCTTGGGGAGTGTAGGGACCGATTGGGGAAGGCGAGAGGGGCAGGGAGAGGTAAAGAGAGAGAGAGAGAGAGAGAGGGGTAGAATAAGTGTTGGGAGGTATTGAGCAAGTTGTGGTAAGTTTTGGGGAAGTTTAGAGTTTGTATCGGAATGTGTAGGAAAGGCGGTGGGAGGCAGAGGGTGAGAGAGACACAGAGAGAGGCTGCAGAGAGGCTGCAAACGAGACTCCAGGATGGTATGTTGCCTCCCTGGTGCAAAGGTCAGGGATGTCACTGAACGGCTGCAGAACATTCTGGAGGGGGAGGGTGAACAGCCAGTTGTCGTGGTGCATGTTGGCACCAACGATATAGGTAAAAAAAGGGATGAGGTCCTACAAGGTGAATTTAGGGAGCTAGGAGATAAACTTAAAAGTAGGACCTCAAAGGTATAATCTCCGGATTACTACCAGTACCACGGGCCAGTCAGAGTAGAAATAGGAGGATAATGCAAATGAATACGTGGCTTGAAAAGTGGTGCAAGGGGGAGGGATTCAAATTTTTAGGGCACTGGGACCAGTTCTGGGGAGGTGGGACCGGTACAAACAGGACGGTTTGCACCTGGAATGGAATGGAACCAATGTTCTTGGGGAGTGTTTGCTAGTGCTGTCGGGGAGGATTTAAACTAATGTGGCAGGGGGATGGGTACAAGAGCAGAGAGGCAGGAGGGTGTAAAATGAGGGTAGAAGCATTAGGTAGCAAGGTGAAAGGTAAAAGTGGCAGGCAGACAAAACCAGGGCAAAAAATCAAAAAGGGCCACTTTTTCAGCAAATTGTATAAGGGGTAAATGCGTTGTAAAGACAAGCCTGAAGGCTTTGTGTCTCAATGCAAGGAGTATTCGTAATAAGGTGGACGAGTTGAACGTGCAGATAGATATTAATGATTATGATATAGTTGGGATCACGGAGACATGGCTCCAGGGTGACGTAGGCTGGAGCTGAACATCCAGGGATATTCAATATTCAGGAGGGATAGAGAGAAAGGAAAAGGAGGTGGGGGGTAGCGTTGCTGGTTAGAGAGGAGATTAAAGCAATGGAAAGGAAGGACATTAGCTTGGAGGATGTGGAATCGGTATGGGTAGAGCTACAAAACACTAAGGGGCAGAAAACGCTGGTGGGTGTTGTGTACAGGCCACCTAACAGTAGCAGAGAAGTTGGGATGGTATCAAACAGGAAATTAGAAATGCGTGCGACAAAGGCAAAACAGTTATAATGGGTGACTTCAATCTACATATAGATTGGGTTAATCAAATTGGCAGGGGTGCTGAGGAAGAGGATTTTTTGGAATGTATGCGGGATAGTTATCTAAATCAACATGTACAGGAACCAACGAGAGAGCAGGCTATTTTAGACTGGGTTTTGAGTAATGAGGAAGGGGTAATTAGCCGTCTTGTTGTACGTGCCCCCTTGGGCAAGAGTGACCATAATATGGTTGAGTTCTTCATTAGGATGAGAGAGTGACATTGTTAATTCAGAAACAATGGTTCTGAACTTAAAAAAGGTAACTTTGAGGGTATGAGACGTGAATTGGCCAAGATTGACTGGCAATTAATTCTAAAAGGGTTTGACGGTGGATATACAATGGAAGACATTTAAAGACTGCATGGATGAACTACAAAAATTGTTCATCCCAGTTTGGCAAAAGAATAAATCGGGGAAGGTAGTGCATCCGTGGATAACAAGGGGAAATCAGGGATAGTATCAAAGCAAAGGATGATCGTACAAAGTAGCCAGAAAAAGCAGCATACCAGAGGACTGGGAGAAATTCAGAGACCAGCAGAGGAGGACAAAGGGCTTAATTAGGAAAGGAAAAATAGATTATGAAAGAAAAACTGGCAGGGAACATAAAACTGACTGCAAAAAGTTTTTATAGATATGTGAAGAGAAAGAGGTTAGTTAAAAACAAATGTAGGTCCCTTGCAGTCAGGAAACAGGTGAGTTGAATCATGGGGAACAAGGATATGGCGGACCAATTGAATAACTACTTGGTTCCGTCTTCACTAAGGAAGACATAAATAATCTGCCTGAAGTAGCAGGGACTGTGGGTCAAAGGAGGAATTGAGTGAAATCCAGGTCAGTCGGGAAGTGGTGTTGGGTAAATTGAATAGATTAAAGGCCGATAAATCCCCAGGGCCAGATAGGCTGCATCCCAGAGTACTTAAGGAAGTAGCTCAGGAAATAGTGGATGCATTAGTGATAATCTTTCAAAACTCTTTAGATTCTGGAGTAGTTCCTGAGGATTGGCGGGTAGCAAATGTAACCCCTCTTTTTAAGAAGGGAGGGAGAGAGAAAACGGGGAAACTACAGACCAGTTTAGTCTAACATCGGTAGTGGGGAAAACTGCTAGAGTCAGTTATTAAAGATGGGATAGCAGCACATTTGGAAAGTGGGTGAAATCATTGGACAAAGTCAGCATGGATTCACAAAAGGTAAATCATGTCTGACGAATCTTGTGGAATTTTTCGAGGATGTAACTAGTAGCGTGGATAAGGGAGAACCAGTGGATGTGGTATATCTGGACTTCCAGAAGGCTTTCGACAAGGTCCCACATAAAGAGATTAGTATACAAACTTAAAGCATACGGTATTAGGGGTTCAGTATTGATGTGGATAGAGAACTGGCTGGCAAACAGGAAGCAAAGAGTAGGAGTAAACGGGTCCTTTTCACAATGGCAGGCAGTAACTAGTGGGGTACCGCAGGGCTCAGTGCTGGGACCCCAGCTATTTACAATATATATTAATGATCTGGATGAGGGAATTGAAGGCAATATCTCCAAGTTTGCGGATGACACTAAGCTGGGGGGCAGTGTTCGCTGTGAGGAGGATGCTAGGAGACTGCAAGGTGACTTGGATAGGCTGGGTGAGTGGGCAAATGTTTGGCAGATGCAGTATAATGTGGATAAATGTGAGGTTATCCACTTTGGTGGCAAAAACAGGAAAGCAGACTATTATTTAAATGGTGGCCGATTAGGAAAAGGGGAGATGCAGCGAGACCCTGGGTGTCATGGTACACCAGTCATTGAAAGTAGGCATGCAGGTGCAACAGGCAGTGAAAAAAGCGAATGGTATGTTAGCTTTCATAGCAAAAGGATTTGAGTACAGGAGCAGGGAGGTTCTACTTCAGTTGTACAGGGTCTTGGTGAGACCACACCTGGAGTATTGCGTGCAGTTTTGGTCTCCAAATCTGAGGAAGGACATTATTGCCATAGAGGGAGTGCAGAGAAGGTTCACCAGACTGATTCCTGGGATGTCAGGACTGTCTTATGAAGAAAGACTGGATAGACTCGGTTTTATACTCTCTGGAATTTAGGAGATTAAGAGGGATCTTATAGAAACTTACAAAATTCTTAAGGGGTTGGACAGGCTAAATGCAGGAAGATTGTTCCCGATGTTGGGGAACTCCAGGACAAGGGGTCACAGCTTAAGGATAAGGGGGAAATCCTTTAAGACCGAGATGAGAAAGACTTTCTTCACACAGAGAGTGGTGAGTCTCTGGAACTCTCTGCCACAGAGGGTAGTTGAGGCCAGTTCATTGGCTATATTTAAGAGTGAGTTGGATGTGGCCCTTGTGGCTAAGGGGATCAGAGGGTATGGAGAGAAGGCAGGTACGGGGATACTGAGTTGGATGATCAGCCATGATCATATTGAATGGCGGTGCAGGCTCGAAGGGCTGAATGGCCTACTCCTGCACCTAATTTTCTATGTTTCTATGTTTCTATGTTTGTCTATGCAAACTGCAGGTGGAATTAACAGATTGCTATAAGGTCACCGACTTTGAACCGGTCAATAGTTTAACATATTAATATCAGAAAGCTATCTAATAAGTCTTATATATTAATCTAAATGCCAATATTCATTTATCTACTCAGTGTACAAAAAGATACTTAACCTTTTGGGAATATTGATTCCTTGACGAATTTATACACTTTTTTTTATTTTGTTCTGTTCAGTGTTTTTTTTAACTCCTTAAGAAGCAGAGTTATTTTCATATTAACATCTATGGAGGTTATCGTGAATTACACCACCAAGGGGTGGTATTAACTAGCAGCATGCCTTTATGCTGCAATTTCTGTTTTCTTTTTGTTTCACCTTTTATTTTTTCCACAAGATAGTTTATCTATTCTTGTTAACGCACTTTTTTATGGGATATACCTCCAGGGATAGGGGAAAATGGAATAGGGCTCTCCCACCCAGCAACTAAAAGATTCATTTAAAATATTGTGTTGGACCATTTGAAACAAAGGAAACCATGTAAGCTTTAAAATGCAAGACGACGCCACTAGGAAAATTGGAGGAATTACATTTCGTAGTTGGAACGTCAAGGGCGTTAATGAGCCAATTAAAAGGGGCAACGTTTTAGTCCATTTAAAATCTATTAATGCAGATTTAATATTTTTTTACAGGAGACGCATCTCAAAAATGGAGCTCCTAGCAGGCTGAATGAAGGCTAGCTGGATTGGTCAATGTTATCCCTCTACTTTTCTTTCCAAAGCAAGAGGTACTGCAATTCTAATTCGCAAAGGTACACCATTTAAACACAAATACACTATAGCCAATAAGGAAGGTAGGTACATTATATTATCTGGGGAATTACATTCAACCCCACTTACTATGGTGAATATCTGTGCTCCTAATTTTGATAACCCACAATTTTTTAATAAGTTATTTAACATAATTTCAGACTCCTGTCAGCAAAATCTGATAATTGGAGGAGACCTTAATTGTGTATTAGATCGATATTTGTTTTATGTTATATTTGGATAAATCTTCACAGCAAAGGAGAAACACTTGAAAATCAAAATCCAGTGAACTTTTAAATACTTACATAAAAAACACAAACAGTATCCCAAATATACTAAATCTCATAGAACAATTCGGTTCATTCTCAGGGTATAGAATCAACTGGAACAAAAGTGAAATTATGCCAATAAAACCTCAAGACTCTTCACATCTCCTAAAATTTCCCTTTAGAATTGCCACTGAAAAAATTAAATACCTTGGAGTTTACATGACTAGAAAATATACCTCTTTATTTCAAGCAAATTTTCCACCATTAATCACCAAATTAAATGCCCTTATTCATTTTGGAAAACGCTTCCGATTTCCCTTATAGGTAGAGTAAATGCCATCAAGAGGATTTTCCTTCCACAACTCCTTTACCTATTTCAATCGATACCGATTCACCTCCCTAAAATTAAAAAAAAACTTGACTGTGCTTACAAACTTTATCTGGATTATAAAACTCATAGATTAATAAACAACATTTATGCAAACCTAAAAGAAATCAGTGCACTGGCTCTCCCTCATTTTCTTCTTTATTATTGGGCAACTAATATTAAAATTTTAATTTACTGGATGGACGATACATGCCAACAAGTAAACTGGTTAAAATTGCAGACCAAAGATTGTTTGCCTTTCAATTTAGGCACGATTCTTCTCTCTCCAATACTTCTGAAGAAATCAATGTATGAGAAAAATCCAATAATCCATAGCACCTTACGAATTTGGAAACAGTTGAAATCAACCCTTAAATTGATACATTTCTCTCTCTTCTTACCAATCGCCAATAATTCCTCGTTTGTCTACTTTCGACGGCGTTTGCACAATGGGAGAGCCTAGGAATTAAAAAGCTGGGAGAACTTTATGAGGTGGACTTTCCTCTCGTTTGAAGAATTATAGGTGAAATACCATCTGAAAGGCAGTCATTTCTTCACATATCTTCAAATACGAGACTATGTGAAAATACACACGTAGGATTGTCACTCTATGGGCCCAGATATATTAGACGAAAGCATGAACAGAAAGGCGGATACAAATAAGTTAATATCCTATTTTTACAATACCCTTTTAAACGTACATATCCCATCGTCGGAAATATTAGGCGAGCATGGGAAGACGAATTGGGTTTAACAATTTCAAAGGATAGTTGGGATGAAAGTCTTTGATATATACATTACTGTTCTCTTAATGTTAGGCACTCCCTAATACAATATAAAATACTGCACAGACTGTATTATTCAAAATCTGAATTGAACAAGATCTTCCCAAATGTCTCCTATCTGCGATAAATGTCTCCTCCAAGAAGCGACTATAACCCATTCTTTTGCTTCCTGCACAAAATTACAAAACTTTTGGAGGGGAATTTTTGATATATTTTCCAAAATAATTAAAACTAAATTGGATCCCGATATAAAACTGATCACATTAGGTATGTCAGAGGCCTGTTCTGAGTTAATGATATTTCAAAGACGTTTCCTTAACTATGGCCTAATAACGGCGAAAAAATGAATACTTAAATTTTGGAAACAGACAACAGTCCCTACAGTGAAGATGTGGATCACAGTGAAGATCTACAGTGAAGATGTGGATCACAGATATGTCCGAGACACTACATTTGGAAAACATTAGACTTGTCTTGGCGGAAAAACCAGATCAATTTCTTAAGACATGGACACCCTTTACCGAAATCTTACAACAATAGCATGGTACAACACAAATTTAAATTTAAATCTGATGATGGGTTGGTTGAGGTGGGTGGGGGGATGAGGAGCAAGGAGCAAGAGGAGCACCTTTCTTTTTAATGTTTTTATTTCTATATCTTTCTGCTACACTGCTTTGGTAGTTTAGGGGATTTTCTTTTGTTCTTCAATCTATCTTTTCACTTTCTACTTCTTTTCTTTCATGTTTTCTTTTTCTTTTACTTTTTCATTAAAAAAACACAAACATAACCGATGTATGGAGGATTGCCAACCCATCCGGGAGAGAATACTCTTTTCATTCAGGTGTTCACAAAACGTATACACAAATTGATTATTTTCTGATGGATTCAAAACTGATCCCTTTTACACTCAATCCTAAATATCACAATAACATAATTTCTGACCATTGTCCATTAACCTTCTCCTTAAAACTAGAAGGAATGCATAACAAAAAAATGTTCTGGAGATTTAATCCACAAATACTAACTGAGCCAGGTTGCTGTGATTACCTGAATCAACACATGGAATTATTCTATGAGACACCCCTGGAATTTCGGCTACATTATTGTGGGAATCTTTCAAGGCCTTTATCAGAAGCTGCATTATTTCATACCAAACTTTAAAAAAAAAAACAGGTTGGAACAATTGGAATTAGAAAAACAGAATAAACAGCTTGATTCAGAAAATGCGATTGATCAATCTACTGTTAAACATAATAAGATAGCAGCATTAAAATTTAAATTAAATCGGATCCTCTAGGCAAAAGTTGTTAAGGTATTTCAATACACTAAGCAAAAAAAAATCGAATTTGGTGATAAACCGTACAAACTTCTGGCACGCCAACTGAGAAAAATGGAAAAAGATCACACTATTCAAAAAATCAGATCAGAAAAAGGTGAGCTGCTCACACTTCCCAAAGATATTAATGAAAGATTCCTAAAATTCTATCAAAAACATTAGCCGACTCTGCAAAGATCAAAAACTTTCTTGACAATTGCAACCTCCCATCACTTAATGAGGAGGAATGAGAAGAATTACGAGCTGAGATTACAATAAAATATATTGAAGAGACTATCAAATCACTGAATAATGGGAAAACGCCAGGTCCAGATGGGTTCAGTAATGATTTCTATAAAAAAGTCAATGATTTAATTTCCCCACGAGCCCTTTATATACATGCTTTTAAAGAACAGATCTTACCACAAACCCTTGCCGAATCAACCATTACATTGATACCTAAAAAAGATAAAAATCTTGAAGAGCCTGGATCATACAGAGCAATAGCTCTTCTAAATACAGATCAGAAAATATTAGCCAAGACTTTGGCAAGAAGACTAAGTCTGTACATACAAAAAAAAGGGTTCAAAGAATAAACCTAGCAATTATAGACCTGTTAGTTTGATGTCAGTGGTGGGTAAATTAATGAAAAGGATACTTAGAGATAATATATATATAAGCATCTGGATAAACAGGGTCTGATCAGGAACAGTCAACATGGATTTGTGCCTGGAAGGTCATGTTTGACAAACCTTCTCGAATTTTTTGAAGCGGTTACTAGGGAAATTGATGAGGGTAAAGCAGTGGATGTTGTCTATATGGATTTCAGTAAGGCCTTTGACAAGGTTCCCCATGGAAGGTTGGTTAAGAAGGTTCAATCTTTGGGTGTTAATGGCGGAGTAGCAAGATGGATTCAACAGTGGCTGAATGGGAGATGTCAGAGAGTAATGGTGGATGCTGTTGTCAGTTGGAAGCCGGTGACCAGTGGGGTGCCTCAAGGATCTGTGTTGGGTCCACTGTTGTTTGTCATGCACATCAATAATCTGGATGATGGCGTGGAAAATTGGATAAGTAAGTATGCAGATGATACTAAGATAGATGGTGTTGTGGATAATGAAGTAGATTTTCAAAGTCTACTAGAGAGATTTGGGCCATATGGAAAGTGGGCTGAAAGATGGCAGATGGAGTTTAATGCTGATAAGTGTGAAGTGCTACATCTTGGCAGGACAAATCAAAATAGGACGTACATGGTAAATTGTAGGATTTGAGGAATGCTGTGGAACAGAGAGATCTAGGAATAACTGTGCATAGTTCCCTGAAGGTGGAATCGCATGTAGATAGGATGGTAAAAAAAAGCTTTAAAGAAGGAACTGCAGATGCTGGAGAATCGAGGGTACACAAAAAGCTGGAGAACTCAGCGGGTGCAGCAGCATCTAAGGAGCGAAGGAGATAGGCGACGTTTCGGGCCGAGACCCTTCTTCAGACTGGACAGGGATCAGGGGAGGAACGAGAGATATAGACGGTGATGTGGAGAGATAAGGAACAATGAGTGAAAGATATGCAAAAAAGTATCGGTGATGAAGGAACAAGCCATTGTAAGCTGTTTGTGGTGTGAAAAATGAGAAGCTAGTGCGACTAGGGTGGGGGAGAGATAGAGATAGAGGGAATGCCAGGGCCCCAGGGCCTGAGGGAAGGTGGGAAGGGAGGAGACAGCAAGGTTTAACAGAATTGAGAAAATTCAATATTCAACCCCAAAGGATGCAGACTCCCCAAGCGGAATATGAGGTGCTGTTCCTCCAGCTTGCGGTGTTGCTCACTCTGGCCGTGGAGGAGGCCCAGGACCGAGAGGTCGGATGTGGAATGGGAGGGGGTGTTGAAGTGCTGAGCCACCGGGAGGTCGGGTTGGTTATATTGCGGACCGAGCGGAGGTGTTCGGCGAAGCGATCGCCAAGCCTCCGCTTGGTCTCACCGATATAGATCATCTGGCATCTGGCAGCAGCGGAATGCGCAGTAGATGAGGTTGGAGAGTGCAGGGAGAACCTCTGTCGGACCTGGAAGGACTGCTTTGGGTCCCTGAAAGGAGTGGAGGGGGAGGTGAAGGGACAAGGTGTTGCATTTCTTGCGGTTGCAAGGGAAAGTGCCCGGGGAAGGGGTAGAGTGATGGAGGGAGGGAAGAATGGACAAGGAGTTGCGGAGGGAGCGGTCCTTGCGGAAGGCAGACAGGGGGGGAGATGGGAAGATGTGGCGGGTGGAGGGTCACGTTGGAGGTGGCGAAACTGGCGGAGGACTATATGTTGTATTTGCCGCTGGTGGGGTGAAAGGTGAGACCAGGGGGACTCTGCCCTGTTTGCGAGTGGGGAATGGGGGAGTGCGAGGGCAGTGTTGCGGGGTATGGAGGAACCCTGGTGCGAGCCTCATCAATAGTGGGGGAGGGAATCCCCGTTCTCTGAAGAATGAGGCCATTTGTGATGACCTGGTGTGGAACACCTCATCCTGGAGCAGATGCGGCGTAGGCGGAGGAATTGGGGAATAGGGGATGGAGTCCTTACAGGAAGCAGGGTGGGAGGAAGAGTAGTCCCAGGTAGCTGTGGGAGTCAGTAGGTTTGTAGTGTAATGGTAAAAAAAGCCTTTGGTGTGTCTGGCCTTTATAAAATCAGAGCATTGGGGGGGGGGGGGGAAGATAGGAGTAGGGAAGTAATGTTAAAATTGTACAAGGCATTGGTAAGACCAATTCTGGAGTATGGTGTACAATTTTGGTCGCCTAGTTTTATAGGAAGGCTGTCAACAAAAAGAGGAGTACAGAGGAGAAGTTTACTTGAATGTTATGCCAGGGTTCCAGCAACTATGTTACAGAGAAAGGTTGAGAGGGGGGGGGGGGGGGAACAAGTTAGGTCTTTATTCTTTGGAGCACAGAAGGTTAAGGGGGACTTGATTGAGGTATTTAAAATGATGAAAGGGATAGACAAAGTGACGTGGATAAGCTTTTCCCATTGAGGGTAGGAAGATTCAAACAAGAGGGCATGATATGCGAATTAAGGGTCAGAAGTTTAGGGGTAACGTGAGGGGGAACTTCTTTACTCAGAGGTGGTAGGCTGTGTGGAATGAGCTTCCAGCAGAAGTGGTGGAGGCCAGGATCGATTTTAACATTTAAAAGTAAAGTGGATAGGTATATGGACAGGAAGGGAATGGAGGGGTATGGTCTGATGCAGGTAGATGGGACTAGGGGAACACAAATGATCGGCACGGACTGGAAGGGCCGAGGAGGGCCTTGTTTCCGGGCTGTAATTGTTATATGGTTATATGGTTATTAGTAAATTAATACATCCAGACCAAACTGGGTTGAAACCTAAGCGACATTCGTTTCATTATTTGAGAGACACTTGTTTTAATATAATGTATTCACACACAGAACGATAAATGAAGATTTAACAATTATTTCTTTAGATGCAGAAAAAGCATTTGATCAAGTAGCATGGGCCTACCTCTTTACAGTGTTGGAAAAATTCCAACTAGGAGAAAAGTTTATTTCAGAGGTAAAGTTGTTGTATAACAATCCGACCGCCAGAATATTGACTAGTCAAATTCTGACACCTAAATTTAAATTATCATGGTAATAGCCAAGGATGTGCCCTTTCACCAATGTTATTTGCCTTAGCCATAGAACCGTTAACAGAAGCATAAACGTACACTCGGCATTCATGGATACAATACTAAGCATACCAATAATCAAATTTCATTATATGCAACAATGTAATTTTAAACATCACCAATTCTCAAGAGTCAGTATCCCAAATATATTAAACCTTATAGAACAATTTAATTCCTTCTCAAAGGGTATAGAATAAACTGGAATAAAAGTGAAATTATGCAATAAAAGTTCAAGACCATTCACAACTCCAAAATCCCTTTCACAGAATTGTTTTAATTGAAAAATTCAGATACCATGGCGTCTATGTGACTAAAAATACCCCTCTATTTCAAACAAATTTCCCACCATTAATTACTAAATTAAATGCCCTCATTCAATTTTGGAAAAACACTCCCTGTTTCCTTATAGGTAGAGTAAAATGCCATAAAGAAGATTTTCCTCCCACAACTCCTATAAACCTATTTTCAATCAATACCGATTTGTAGCTCCCTGAAAGTTAAAAAAAAAAACTTGACTGTTATAACAAATTTCTTTTTGGCACTATAAAACCCATAGAATACATAAACGACACTTATGTAAATCAAAGAAAATGGAGGATTAGCACCCCCAATTTCCTTTTCTACTACTGGCGACGAATATTAAAAACAATCTACTGGATATAAGACACATGACAACAGTAAATTGGGAAAAAATGGTGAGGAATATTGTTTGCTTTTTAATATAGCTCGCGATTCTTCTTTTTCCAATGCATCTGAGTAAATCAACGTATGAAATACCCAATAATACACAGTAACTTACGCATTTGGAAACATTTGAAATAAAGCCTCAATCTGAGAAATTTCTCTCTCCTTTTAACCAATCGCTAACATCCTCATTTAAACTTCTACTTTAGAAAAGCAAGGAGCGCGATTTGCACAATGGAAAAACGGCCGTCGCGTTCTAGTTTAGGTATTAAAATGGTGGTAGAGCTTACGAGAAGGTCAGTGCATACAATTTTCCATCACTTGCGCCACAGGCAGGGGGGGGGGGGGACGCGTTTCAAGAATTACTGGAGAAATATCATTTGAAAGCAAGTAATTTTTTTTAAATATCTTCAAATCCGAGACTATGTGAAAACATTTACACAAACTGTCACTTTATGGTCCAATATACTCGAGGAATCATGAATATACAGGTAATACAAGCAAGTTTTTTTGCCCCCCCCCCCCCATGTCCTACATTTACAAATACTCTTTTAATGGCACACATCACATCTCTGAGATGCATAGGCGGGCATGGGAAGACGAATTGGGGTTATTAATCTCAAAGGATGGCAGGAGGAAAGCCTTCCTATACATACACTACTGCTCTCTCAATGTTAGGCACTCCTTGATACAATCTAAAATACTGCATAGACTCTACTATTTCAAAAGACCAAATTGAACAAGATCTTCCCAAACGTCTCTCCTCTTTGTATAAATGTCACCTCCAAGAAGCCGACTATAACCCATTCCTTCACTTTCTGTATAGAGTTACAAAACCTCTGGAGGGAATATTTGATACCTTTTCCAAAATACTTAAAATTAAATTGGAAACCAGATAGAAAACTGATTACATTAGCTATGTCAGAGGCCTGCTCTAAGCTAACGATAAATTTCAAAGACTTTTCCACAAAACGACGCCTAATAACGGCGAAAAAACTAACCTCCAAATTTGTGAAACAGACAACAGTTTCCCACAGTGAAGATGTGGATTACGGATATGTCCGAGACACTACATTTAGAAACATTAGGCTTGTCTTGGCGGAAAAAGCAGACCAATCTCTTAAGACATGTTCCTTTTACTGAATTTCTGCAACAACAAAAAGTTAAACACAATTTAAACCCAATGCTTTGGGATGGGTGAGGAGGGGGGGGGGAGGTATATCTCCATCTTCTCTTTTCTTATTTATTTTCTTTTGTCTGCACTTCTTTGGTAGATTAGGGTCTTTTTTCTTGCTCTCTCTGATTTTTTCTCTTTCCTCATTCTCTTCTTTTCTCTCTCTTTTTTTTTTCCTTTTTTCCCCCTTTTTTTTTTTGGATTTAGGTTAAAATATTAAAAAATGAAGCAATTGTATAACTGTTATGTCGATCATCTTATCCCTGTAACAATTGCTTCAAATAAAAATTAATTATTATTATAATATTTTTTAAATCCCTGATGTGGGCAAGTTGATGCATGTTGAGGAGGGGATATTGACCATGAATGACAAGAGCCCCAAGACCACTTAAAAACACCCGTAACCAAATCCATAGATCCCTAAAGTCAAGCAGCACACAGAGACAACAATTAGCATTCCCCCCTTGTTATTCAGCTGCACATCGACATGCAAGTGCAGGTAGGCCTTGTTACAATTTATATGGAGGTTATTGAGCCTTTAGTTGGAGGTGTGTGCGCAATTCTGATCTCCATTACTGTGGAGGAAGGATGCTCTTTGCACTGAGAGGATGCAGAGGAGATTCATCAGGATATTGCTCGGAAATGAATATTTCAATTATCGGCAGAGGCTGGATGATTAAGTCATCTTCTCCTTGAAACTGGGTGGACAAGCAGTGAATCTTATAGAGCTACAGAAAACCTACGAGAAGTAGCGTCGATGGAAAACAACTTTTACCCCATAGTAAGGTGTTGACCCTGGGGGGCATCGACGCTTTAATGCAGGAACCATGAGGTTGACAGGATGACTCTTTCCGCAGGAAGAATCTTTCAGATGCACAATCTGATGGCTGCAGTCCCGGACACCCCTAGTGGCACAGACACGCGAATCTGAGGTGGTGTTAGAGCAGGTGCTCTGTCACAACATTGTAGGGGCACCTAGATGTGCATTCGAACTGTAAATGGATTGTAGGCGACAGACCAAGTGCTCAGAAATGGGATTAGGAGAGAAAATGACAGGTGGCAGACGGGTTGTTTCCACCCCCCCCCCATGGCTCATTTCTTGCACAGAATTTGACTCTGGACCTCTGATATTCCTGACAACTTTGCGACAACTTTTGTTTCCAAAAAGAGTGCTGATTATCGGACAATTCCTGCATCTGTGACGTTGCTGTCCCTGTCGATGTCAACTCTCGGGCTCTGCCCCTTCCCTATTCCCACTTCCGTATAACCTAATTTTCTTGCAATCAGGTAGCACACGCACTGTCAGGGCAACATATATGTGACACAGAAGGCTCACAAACCTTTTTGTTCCTTTGATGTAGAGGCAACTGAATCACCTTCCCTGTCACCACCTTCACCATGATGTTCACAAACATTCCCAAATTCGGTAGCTCTGAAATACACAATATTAATAGAACCATCAGGTTTGATGATTGAATGTGAAGGAAGACATGGCCTTTGAACCGCCACACAGCATTACAGTGCAGCGAGATAGTGGAATACATCCCATCCAAAACTAGGTATACCCCTGCAAATTAACAGAAAATAAAAGCAGTAGACCACCTACTCTTCATGCCTGCATTTGTAATAAATTTCATACTTCCACTCATATACCCGATAGCCCCCCCAACTCATTAGGTCTCATTTCATTATTCAAATATTACAAAATGCAATCTAGTAATTTTGCAAATGCGAAATGCTGAAAGCATCCTTTCCTCTGACAATCATTCTGCAGCAACTTCTCCTGAGATCACAGTCCCCGCTGTGACCTGAGGGTGAATAACAATGGCCACTCTCCATACAGGAGGCTCAGAAAGGCTATCTACTCTGGGCAATTGAGGGCTCTACAAAAAATAACTGAAAACGGAAATAACAAGGCTATGCTGGCCTGCATTAAGAGGGCTGCAATGTTAACCCATGGGAAGTATAGAGCAGTTAACCTAACGTCTGTGGTATAACAAATTAGTGGAGGATATTGAGGGAATGATATATCTATATTGTGATGGATAGGGCCGTTTATGGATAGTTAGCATAATTGTATGCACGGCAATCCATATCTCACAAATGTGATTGAATTTTCTGAGTAACTTAAAAGATTGACGGACATGCCGTAGACTTAACTGTATGGACTTCAGTATTTGGTAATGTTCTATTGACCGGATAGAGAATTGACCATGAAAAGAAGCAGAGGGTGATGGTGGAAGTTTGTTTTACAGACTGCAGGCCTGTGTCTAGTGTAGTTTCCCCAGGGATCTTTGCTGGCCCCATTCTGTTTTTGGTTTATAACAAAGATTTGGATGAGTACACAAGGCAATGATTAGTACGATGGTATCAAATGATTCAAAGGGGTCTTTATCCGCTGGGCTGAGGAATGTTTGAATGGAGTTTAATACAGATAAGCACAAGGTTTGCATTTGGGAAGTCAAAGCAGACAGGACCTCAGTGAATGACTTGGCTCATCAATCAGAAATTGAATACAAGAGGTTGGGATGTTTATGTAACAGATGTACAATACTTTGGCCAGGTCACATTTAGTGTACTGTTTTCCATTCAGTACACCCTGTTGTAGGAAAAGAATATTACCAAACTGGAAAGGGTGCGGAAAGATTTAGAGCATGTTAAGAGACGAGGGATGATCTTATTGAGGTGATATGTTTGTGAGGGAGTGGATAGTGTCTTAGAGCTAGAGTAGGGAATGAAGATCCAGAGAACATAGATTTAAGGCTAGAGAAGAAAGCTATATATATGGAATCTGGGGAGAACATTTTCACACAGAGCGTGTTGGACATATGGAATGAGCTACCGGAGGAGGTAGTTAAGGCAGTTGATACCACAACATTTAAAATAATATTTGCACAGGTGCTCGGATCAGAAAGCATCGAAGGTTGAAGCACATGTAGCAAGTGAGTCCAGTGCAGATGGGGCATGATGTGGGCTGAAGAGAGCCTGGATTTCATTGCTGTACGAGTATGACTTTATGATTTTGATTAATGAAGTCAAACCGGGAGATGATACATAAAAACATAGAATAGTGCAGCACGGCAAACTGGCCCTTCGATCCCCATATCTGGCACCAACAATATCAATAGACAAAATTGGTGCAGGAGTAGACTCCTCAGCCCTCCAGCCAGACCTGACATTCAATATGATCAATGGCTGATCATACCACAATTCAGTACACCCGTTCCTGGCCTTCTCCCATAACCCTGACTCAGCTATCTATGAGCCCTATCTAGCTCTGAGAAAGTAATGGATGTTAATCTCTTAAAGAAACTAAAAATGAATCTGCAGTCCTGCAGTCATAGATAAAATGGCATGCCGCAATTAAATGAGGAGCATTCAAAGCCAAGTAGGAATAATTTCGTCAGGGGGGCTAGCCAAATCTTGATCTGCTTTCCAAGCAATTAAATGGGGAAATTGTAATAAGAGTTAATGCTAACCAGCCTGTAACGTATAGAATTCCTAAATATTACTCTTTATTTTTTATTCACATCTCTTCTCAAACAACCCTGCATATCTCTATCGTTTCTCTCTACAGCTCCATTCCATTTTAACCACTACCATTTTGTCATAAAACCTATGCTATTTACTTTTTTAATCTCACATGAATTTGACAAAGTCTTCGACCAGGTTATTGTCATATCAAACTACAAACATTCTTGATAATCTTTGTACGGAATTGTGGTTTCACTGTTTCACAACTAATTGTAATTAAAAAAAAACGTTCTACTATAAAATAAGTATTGATCATAAAGATCAACAAAGAGGCACCAGTATTATAATAAGATGAGTGTTTGTGCCCAGATCCCTGATGAATCCTCTAATATCACTGACCGTTGCTACCCACATTTCCCACAAAATTGAAGAAAATCCATAAGGTTGGCAGTGACATACATGGGTACAATGAAGGATATGGGAGCTGCGGGCCATTCAGTTGGGTTTGATGGACTCTGGAGTACTGTATTACACTATGGCTCTATCTTTTTATTAATCATTGCTCTGATTTTTATTGTTAACTGCTTGCGACCATTATGTACCTACCGAGGATTGTGAATTTTAACTTTCGGAGTCCCGTGAGTGACTACGTTGAAGGAACCCCGTACAACCGTTCGTTCGTCATTACATCAACGCTTTCGTGCAGACGACTGGGAGCAGCACAGCTCCTCCAACGTTGAGTCTAAAAAAGTTTCAGGTAAGTGCTATTTCTTACCTGTTCTAGGTTTCCTTCAGGAACCTCCGGGGTTCTTGTAGGATGGTCGCGAGGCCGACGAGTGAACCAGCCTAGGGCTTTGGGGAGAAAAACCTTGTCCGACCGCGGGAGCGGGGAGCTGGCGAATGTCGGGGTTGCGATCGGAGTCACTGTAAACGCGGTCAGTGACTCCACACGTTGGGTTCCCGGGGAGGGGATACCCGAGAATAGTGCGGTTCCATACTTCCGGTGGCGCTATGGAGCCCTAGAGGATAGCGCCAGCCAGCTCCGCAAAAAAATCGGAAAAAACGGGGGTTTAAAAAGACTTACCGGCTGTCTGCTACACACTGCCTGCCGTTTCTATACCGACTGTGCCGAGTGACGTCATCAGCCGCGCGACTAACTATGTCGACAACACGGAGCCCTACCGACAAGGGTAAAGTTCGATCAACCCGGCAGAGACCGGGAGAAGCCGGACTGAAGCCTCGGATTCGAGTAGGACCAGCTCCTCCCTGGAAGATGTATCCCAAAAAACAGCACAAAAACGAAGGTGAGGACTTTGAAAACTTATAAAGGAACAAAGGAAGAAATAAAGGAAGAAAATATCAAATGAACAATCAGATGGATCAGATGAAAAATCAACTGAAAGAATTTCAACAAGAAACAATGTTAAAAAATTGAAAAAAAGGGTCAAGAAAGTATCGAAGATTTGAAGAAGGAATTTCATTGAAATGTTTAATTGAAATGGAAAATAAGATGACAAAAACTTGAAAAGGTTAAAAAAGACTTTCAAATAAGATTACTCCTATTGAGAATGTACTGGAACAACAGGCGGCTGGCATGAAGAACCTTGAACAGATAGCGAGGCAAGTACTGTGTCTACAGCAAAGCTGAATTACAAGAACATGACGTCTAATGAATTTGCTGACTAAAACAACAGAGAAATGTACTGAGCTAGAAGGATATCAGAGAAGACAGAATCTGAGGATTGCAGGGATTCCTGAAGGTCGATAGAAAAACGAAGATCTCGAGAATTCACTGCTAAACTACTCCAAGATGTTTTATCTCTGGAAGAAATGCCTTTATTAGCTCGTGCTCACAGAGTCAGCAGACGTGAGACCAGTATAAATGCCCCCCAAGACAAATGATCATAAAGCTACAATATGACTTGTTCTGGAGGAGATTATGCGTAAAGCTTCGAGAATCAAGAATCTGACATTTGAAGACAAAAGGATCAGTATCTATCTATCGAGATACCCTCCAGAGGTCGCTAGAAAACGGAAAGCGTTTTAATGAAGCCAAAGCCTTATGAGGGAGTAGAAAACCTGAGATAACGGTTTGAATTACCAGCCACTCTAAGAGTTTACTTTAACAACGTGGAACATTTCTTTAATACCCCAGCAGCAGCCTTGGATTTCGCAAAGCAGTTCAAGACCTGAAAAGTATCTACAAGCAAACATACTGACTCTTACTACTTTTTAGAGACCCAACACGGACTCTCAACACCCTGTGAGATTTCATATGATAATATGGGGACTAGAAGAAATGGACAATGCCGTATGGAATGAAGAGGAAAAAACTGATTGGAAGGCGTTTTCTGGATACGACAATTAGTCTTAACATATAACTAACATAAAACAAATAACACATATACTAAAATCACAACGCGGTTTTATTATTATATGAAAAAATTTTTATTAATCAAGATTGCTCACTATTGCTAATTAATATCACTAATAATTAACAACAATGTCTCGTTAATGAATAGAGTTAAATATAGCGATGGATCTCATTTGGAATCTTTCTTTTAATAACAATTTTCATTTTGTACTTTAAATTTTTTACTTCTTGTTCTATAGTATTTTCGTATCCCCCCCTTTTTTTTAATATATAGCCTTTATATTCTTTATGTTTTAATACTGCTTAGATTTCTAAGTTAATTTTAGATATAGAATATACCTTCATATGACGATCCCTACCGCTCCTTTTTTCTTTCCTTTAATATTATACCCCCCGCTAAAATATTATTATGGAATAATAATTCCCTAAATCTAGGGGCTGGCCAATTAATAACATCAATGCCGCGGAAGTCCTTAGATGGATAGCCAAGTTAGTATGGCTAGCACAAACTACAACTACTTTTAGTTGTATGTTCTTTCTTTCTTTACACATACTATTAATTTCTTTAACTATTCTTTACTATCCTTTTATTAATCTATTGTATTTTCAGTTTGAATGGAGTTACATATGAACCAATGAGATATATTCGGTGAGGTACATAAAAGAGATTTAAAATTCATCAATTCGGTGTTCGAGTGTAAGGTTGGGTCTACAGCCTGATCCTTAGACTCTATTGTAGATCTCCACAAACCTAAAATGCAAGACTTAAAAAAGAAACACGGGGATGAGGGTTTAACCGCAGTTGGAATGTTAAAGGTATTAATGAACCAATAAAGAGAGGAAAAGTATTGGCACATTTAAAGGCAATTAAAAGCTGACGTAATTTACATTCAAGAAACCCACTTAAAAAAAAAGATGCTGAAAACAGTTGAAAGCTAAATGGATAGATAAAATATATCATTCCTCTTTTTACGCATAAATCAAGAGGTGTAGCAATATTATTTCGTAAAGGTACTTTATTTAAGCATACATCAACCATATCTGATAAAAGATGGCAGATACATTATTGTGATAGGAGAAATAAACACAGAAAAAATGATTTTTGTTAATATATATGACCAAACTTTGATAGCCCTTTGTTTTTTAAGAAAGTACTTAACAATATTCCGAATTAAACACAATATAATTTGATAATTGGAGGAGATTTTAATTGTAACATTAGACCCTTACCTAGACAGATCTTCAAAACAAAGAAAAACTAAATCACATTCCAGTGATTTTACTAAATGCATATATCCAAACGACTAATATTAAAGATGTTTGGAGAACAGAAAACCCCTACGGGTCGAGAAATACTCTTTTTACTCACCAGTACATAAAACTTACTCAAGAATAGATTATTTTCTGGTAGATGCAAAGCTTATCCCTCACTTACTTACGAACCCAAATATCATAATATTATAATTTCAGATCATGCACCATTAACATTTAAAATTAAAATAAATGGTAAAACAGAAAATTTAGGACAGTGGAAACTTAATCCACAAATTTTAAAAAATAAACCACTCAGGAATATATTACAACTCAAATTAAGATTTTTTTTGAAATAAATGATCAACCAGAATATCTCGCTATTTATTATGGGAAACATTTAAAGCATATCTTCGGGGAATTATGATCTCTTCACAAGCATTTAATAAAAAAGATTCGGAAGGAACAACAGGACTTGGAAAGGGAGATTAAACAATTAGATATACAGAATGCAACAAAACCAATATAATAATACATAATAAAATTGTAGCATTGAAATATAAATTAAATAAAATATATACAGATCAAGTTTTAAAATTTTTTATCAACATACTAAACAATTACAGTTTGAATTTGGAGACAAACCCCAAAAATTATTGGCTCGACAATTAAGGAAAATTGAAGCTGAAAAAATTATACATAGGATTAAATCACAAAATGGTGAATTATTAATACAACCCCGGGGGGGGGGGGGGGGGGGGGGGGGGGGGGGGGGGGGAGGGGGGGGGCCCCCCCCCCTAAAGATATTAATGAAAGATTTATGCAATATTATAAAAATCTATATACTGCTAAAGCGACAGTAAATAAAACAGAATAGATGCTTTTTTAAAAATATGTAACTTAAAAGGATTGGATTTACAAAATAAGAATTTTAAATGCTGATATTTCAATAAAAGAAATCCAAGAATCTATTAGATCATTAAAAAATGGTAAAACACACCGGGACCGATGGTATAGTTCGGATTTTAATAAAATTTTTCATGATCATATGGTCCCCATGTTTGAAATCATTATATGATCAGATATATAACAACAGAAATTAACCAGATACGCCTGAACGAGTCTATTGTAACACTTATAACCCAAAATAATAAAGACTTGGATGAACCAGGATCATATAGAGCAATTGCTCTATTAAAATACGGATCAAAAGATACTAACAAAAATATTAGCACAAAGATTAAGTTTCAGTTGTTAACGAACTAATTCATCCCGATCAAAACAGGATTCATACCTAAAAGATATTCCTCATACAATCTAAGACGGTTATTTAATATTATATATTCGAAAAGAAGTGATAAAAAAGATTTAGTATTATTTCGCTGGATGCAGAAAAAGCTTTTGACCAAGTGAATGGCCTTATTTATTTTCGGTGATGGAAGCTTTCAAGCTAGGAGAGAAGTTTACTACTTGGATTAAATTGTTATATGCAAACCCAACAGCTAGAATAACAACAAACCGTATGTTAATCAACTAAATTTAGTATTATCTCGAGGTGTAGACAAGGCTGTCCTCTATCACCTTTATTGTACGCCTAGCAATAGAACCTCTCGCCCAAAGGGTGAGATTACACCCGGAAATACATGATATGATACTAAAGATACTAAGAATAAAATCTCGTTATATGCGGATGATGTATTACTTTATATCACTGAACCGGAAACAAGTATAAACGAAATTTGTTAAAACTAATAACGGAATTTGGATCAATCTCAGGATACAGTATCAATTGGAATAAAAAGTGAACTTATGCCAATAACGATGAATAATTTTACATATATTTACAACAATTTCCTTTCAAGATAACAAATGAAAATATCAAATATCTTGGCATTTTTGTTTCGTTACAAAAAGATTTGATTCTTATTTAAATTTCATTTCCCTTTATTTACTGAATAAATTAAATAAGAATATTTTAACTACTGGAAAAGTTTACCTATTTCAATGATAGGTAAAATCAATGCGATAAAAATGATTTTCTCCCACAATTATTATATTTATTTCAATTAATCCCGATATACCCTCCCTAAAAATATTTTAAAAAAGTAGATTCCCTAATTACTAACTTTATAGGAAGTGGGTTGGTTAAGAAATAAAAAATCTGAATAAGAAGCCACAAAATAAAATAAAAAACAAAACTTATGTAAAGCTAAAATAAATGGGGGATTAGCATTACCAAATCTTATGTTTTATTACTTGGGCAGTTAATATTAAAAATTGAATTTTTTTTGGCTAAGAAGAAATAGATAATAAAAACCAAACTGGTTCAAAAATGGAAAAAGAAGATTGTTCTCCATTTGAAATTAGTTCTATAATATTCGCTAACACTAACGTACTAAGAAAATTTATAGTGGAAATCCGATAATAGAAAACGGAATCCGCATTTGGAAACAAATAAAGAAAACATTAAAATTAAAATCTATACCATTAGGTCTTACCATTGCCAATAATTTTAACGTATTAAACCTTCAACGATGGATAAGGGCTTTTTTTCAATGGAAAAATAAAGGAATCTTTAACATGGGTGATCTTTATAAGTAAAACTCTTTTCTTTCATTTCAAGAGTTACAACAAACTTATGGACTACACAATAATGAATATTTTAGATATATTACAAATCAGAAACTAAAGTTTCTTCTGCAAATACAGAGGGGGAACAAGAACTTAGAAATAGAAAGACTGAAATTTTTAGATGAATGCTGGAATAAACATCTAAATACCTAACAGAAAAAATGATATCGTAATATTTATAATATTTTATATTGGAAAGTGATATCCCATCAACAGAAACACATAGACAAGTCTTTGGGAAAATGAATTAGGTCAAATAATAAGACCAGAAAATATGGACGAAAGCTTACAGCAACATATATCATTGCTCGTTAAATGCAAACATGCCCTTATACAGTTTAAAATTCTACATAGACTACATTATTCCAAATCTAAATTACATAGTAAATTTCCAAAATTATCTCCTATATGATAAATGTCAAATCTCAGAAGCAAATTTGTCACATATCATTACTATATTGTATAAAAATTGTAGAATACTGGAACGAAATATTTAAGATAATTTCGAATGTTATTAATATACTATGACTTCTGATCCAAAGTTAATAATACTTGGAATACTTGAAACGGTACCAACTAATTACAATGAAACCAAAGAATTTTTATCGACTAATATTGGAAAAATTTTTAATACTAAAATTTTGGAAAGGGCCCTGCATCCCCAACAATTAAAATGTGGAATACAGAAATGTCGAGACACTTCACTTGGAGAGATTGAGGCTTGTCCTTATGGATAGGTTATGATCTCTTCAGAGGGATTTGTCTCCATATATTAAATATTTATACAGGGTCATAATGGTTTTTTCGCCGCGAGACTTGACTGAGGCCTGAAATCTTATCTAGAATGGATGAAGAAATATATATAATAAATCATGAATATAATCTCCAAGGACGGATTAATGAGTAATATTCCAATCTCCATCAAACTTTCCATACTCTCTTTTTCTATTTTCCTATGCTTAATTAGAAAAAAGTATAGAAAACACATTAATATTAAATTCTTAATATAGTACGAATATAAGGATATCAACTGGTTGTATGAAAATATTATTAATGTCTTGTACTTTCAATTAATATAAATTGTGTATTTTCAACTATATATAATTTTGGAATTTAAAGTCAATAATAATACAAACAATTCTTAATATTATGAAAATATAATGAATATCATAGAATGTTCGGTTAATATTGTGTATTATCAATTATAACATGGGGACCTGTATTTGGAAATCAGAGGAAATATGGATATCATGGGTTGTATGAGTATATTGCTAATACTAGGAATGTACTATTAATACCACATACTCCCAATTATATAAAATAAACAACCTTAATATGTATAATTAATAATATTACAAATAATATAAACAGTATCAATTTATCATTATTATCATGTAATTTTTATCGTCATATAAGAGTGTACTTTGTAATTTGTTTCTATAATAAAAAAAATTAAAAAAAAAAAAAAAAAGAATAGTGCGGTTCCAGACCGCAGTAGTCCCTAGGGGATGAGGCTTACCGGACCTCAACGGTCAGCCTGCGTTCCCGGTGGTGGGGAAACTTAACTGTATGCGGTTCCCAGACCGCAGTAGTCCCTAGGGGATGGGGCTTAACGGACCTGAAAGGTAAGCCTGGGTTCCCGGTGGTGGGGAAACTCAAGTGTTTGCGGTTCCCAGACCACAGTAGTCCCCAAGAAATGGGGTTAATATTCAAGTAAATGAGTAACCCGGTTGCCCGGGATTGATTCCCGGGGAGGGGAAATTCACTTATGGGGTTTCCTAACCACAATAATCCCCAAGATATGGGACAGTTGACAAAATAGTCAGAGTAATTAAGAAGGATTTGGTAGGTTCACCTCTGGAGTGAAGTTTTAGAGAATACTCCTTTAGGCAGAGGTGGATCAGTAGTAAAGTTATGGCAATGGGCAGCCTATGGCAGAAGCTGAACCAGCAGCACCTTTGGGAAGGCTGCATCATGGGAATTGCCAATTATGGCAGTGCCAACCTATGGGAGAGGTTGCCAACAGTAACCTTTGAGAAGGGCTGCATCATTGGAATGCCAAGTTTATGGCAGCCAGCCTATGGGAGAGGCTGTGCCGGCAGTACCTTTGCTCAGGACTGCTCATAAGAAAATGCCAAGTTATGGCAGCTAGCCTATGGAGAGGGTTATGCCAGCAGCACCTTATGCTCAGCTGCTTCATGAGAAATAGCCAAATCTAAGGCAAATACTGGTCTATGGGAAAGGCCGCACCAGCAGCAGCTTTCTTCAGGCTGCTTTATGGAGGCGCCATCGTACCATACTTCAGGGCTGCTTAAAATGGGAATAGCTGTTTAGTAGGGTATTCCCATTTACAGTGATCATGGGGGATGAGGGGTCATTGTTAGATAAGGCAAAAATAACAGGATCTGTTAAGTCTCTTAAACTATATTTGATAATTGGGCTCCCTCCATCCAGCTAATAAGTCCTATCAAATAGACTTGTAGGAATGTTGGGATTCACTTTTAATGGTATTCAATAGGATTGTGATGCCGGCCTGGGCAACAGATGGCTGTCAATGAAACTCTCCGTAACAGGTTTTACTAGTCATTAGATTAATTGTTAAATAGTATAGATGTGATTCAGCTGTGCAAGTAATACAACTATCTTGTTAAATGGTTAACTATTAAATGCCCTTAAGGTCATTGTTAACACACCACGACCTTGTTTCTCCATGTGAAATTAATAAATTAATAAAGTCACAAGGATGGACAAACGGTATCTTGTACTTTACTGCTCCAGTTGTTTGTTTTCAATTATATTACAATATGGTGCTAATTGGCCCTAAATAGGAAATTGTGTCAGCAGCGCTTTTAGCAGGCCTGCTTAAGGTCTCCCTCATGTAGGAGGAGAGCATGCTGCGTCAGTATTATTCTGACGCTGGGGCCATGTCAATGTCGGCGTATTGCTGAAGCTGCGCCAGCAGCACCTTGTATCAGGGCTTGCCTTAATGGCTCCCCTCATGTAAGAGGAGAGCATGTGGATTGGTATAGTCCTAAAGCTGATCTGAGTGTATAGCCATAGAGCATGTCCAAGGGATTCAGGGCATATGCCCAGAGGTCTATGCTGGCCAGAAAGTTAACCATCCCAAACACATATGCAGTGAATACCGCTCTAAGGGGGTCATTACAGATGGCCGGTGCGAAATCTTCTATTCAGGTAAGACCTTTCCGATAGGCAAACCTGGAGGACAAAGCACAAGCTATTGGAACGAGCAAGGGTTTCATAGATTTTATGGTGATTAATGCACCCCACGTCTTTATTGGCAGTAAGAGGTTTCACTGAATTTGGTGGCAGCATGAAGTCTGACCAGGTGTTCCACGCACTGTACCTGTGCTACTCTACAATATAAGGGACCACTAACAGCTTGGTAAAGTGTACACTTAGTTATACATACAAATGATTGAGACAGTATCAGCTATTTGAGGGGTCCTAATCATGTAAAATGGTCCTTTCTAAGCTTTTCAAGTCAGGTTAGATTGCGCAGGTCAGTAGAAAGGTCCAAGATTGTCTTTACAAGACCGTTTTCGGAAATCGGGCCACAGTTCTGTTTACGCAAGATTCCAAGTTGCAAATACATCTTCGAGTCTGAGTGGAGCAATTTGCATGATTGCAAAAAATGTCTGTTTGTGGGTATCAATATCTATAGACCCAACGGGCATCGTAGGGTTAAAGAGTGATTGGACAATGTGCATATGTGATCTCATGTTGATACATTTTATGATGAATGGCATATGTTAGTGACGAGGGTGCAAATCAGTTAAAGACCCATGGAAAGTGGTTCCATATCTTGTTGTCACAGGAGAATCATCAAGTATAGGTTAATGGCAACACAGAAATGGTGTTGAATTACACTATATTATGAAATTCTGGTTTAATGGAACACCTAACATGTTTCATGTTATTTCACTGGTTGCAAAATAATGTGGCATTACAGTGGCAAAACATACATTTTCGCTAAAAGGAGTAGGAAGGACTTTTATGGCTTCTCTCCAATTAGTTTTATCAATGAGGTTTCAAATAAAGTCATTAAGAGGGCCTTGCTTAAGGTTCCTATTGAGTGGTTAATGCACATTGATTCCCTGGTTTTGTCGCGAATAATATACCCTTAATTGGATATTTTAAACGTAATTTCTGTTTAAATCGCCTGAGGCTGGAAATCAGTTTGTTGCGTGATAAACTCTAAATTATGTTCTGCAGGTTTAATAAACTGCCCTAAGTTTCGGGTTGTTACATCTATCCTTCTATTTTCAAAAGTTTTGCATAGCACCAAACCATGAATTATTTTCCAGGAGATGAAAGAGTTTGTTATCTTATGTTCCATGGAAAATGTTTTGATTGCTAAAGTTTTGAGTTTCAATGCTAAAATTATCGTTTGTTAAAGATGGAGTTATACGGGCCATTAATTGGGTTATCAAGGTAGGGCTAATCTTCAACAGAGGTCCCAGACCAATAAAATGCCATATGCGATGTTGACATTTGTGAACACAGTTTCATCAGGAGGCTGCAGCTAAATCCTTAATTGGCTGGAGTTTATTAGGGTAATTATCCTTCTGGCACTTGGTTTAGTGCTCAGGTCAGTTCGCTACATAATTGTGATGGTACAGGATGATAACGTCTGTAATTATAATATACTAATTATATGTTATCAATACTTAGCAGACTCAGAAAGGGGGTCAGGTTCTCAAAATAGATCACAGGCATACCATGGGACCTTTTGATAAGGTAACACACATAATACAACCATTGTCAAGGTCATCAAGAGCTTGGAGTTCTGGACTTAAGCAATGTAGTTAGTCCACAATAAATAAATAAATAAATAAATTGGGAGAACTTATTGTTCAGGAGAGCCATTCAGATGACAAAAAACAGTTGTGTTATGTACTAAGGATCTGATTCCAGATCTCATTCCACCAGGGCTGCTAACAACACTCAGCAGCAAGGGTATTTATGTTCCGATTGTCGCATCGTTACGGCTAGCAGCATGTCCACAACGAACCGACTCTCCAACATCTTTAATGACCCATTGCTGAACCTGGGTTATTGTTTAACTCTATTTATGTTCTGGTTATATTTCCATCTGGGTGAGAGATGGAATATTATTGTTTCATTTAACAGTATCACATGTTTTTTTACATCTATGTATGACTGTATGCACATTATGAATGTTTCCCTTCATTTTCAATGAATGCAGGTGGTGTGTTGTGTACAACCTCCGTTTCACATGGCATGATATCACGAGCTTTATAGTCTTCACGTAGTCACTCACTTGAATCCGAAGTAAAATAGTAAGATTGAAACGAGAACTTAAACAGTTTTGAAGTTTGATCTTTATTTATTAGCTCGAGTTGAGGGACTATGTGCCCCCGCTCCCAGCCCTCATAGATCCCAGCTGTAGTTCTAGTCTTATTGTTATCTTACCATTATACTTTCAGCAGTCATTATTAATCTGTGATTTCACAACAGTTTGCTTTGAAGATTGACGCACGAACGGCTGTACGGGGTTCTTCACGTAGGTCACTCAAACTTGACTCCTCATAAAATAAAGATCAAACTTCAAAACTGGTAAGTTCTCGATTAATCTTACTATTTATCCATAACTGATAAAGAGAAGGATGAGAAAGTTAAAGATTTGAACGTTACATAAATGGGAATTCAGCAGTAAATTAGATAGTAGATTGGCAGGACAAATCATAATGGGACGTAGCATGGTAAATGGATAGCGAATTGAGGAAATCTGTTGGAACAGAGAGATCTAGAAATAACTCTGCATTGTTCCCTGAAGGTGGAATCGCATGTAGATTAGGGTGGTAAGAAAGCCTTTGGTGTGCTGGCCTTCATAAATCAGAGCATTCGAATTATAGGAGTGGGGAATGTAATGTTAAAATGTACAAGAGCATTGGAAACGCAATTGTGGAATATGGTGTACAATTTTGGTCGCCTAATTATAGGAAGGGATGTCAACAAAATAGAGAGAGTACAGAGTAGCTTACTAGAATGTTGCCAGGGTTTCCAGCAACTATGTTTCCGATAAAGGTTGAACAAGTTAGGTCTTTATTCTGGAGCGCAGAAGGTTAAGGGGGGACTTTGATTGAGTTCGTTAAAGATGATGAAAGGATAGAACAGAGTTGACGTGGATAAGCTTTTTCCCATTGAGGGTAGGTACGATTCCAAACAAGAGGGCATGGCATGAGAATTAAGGACTAGAGGTTTAGGGGTAAACGATGGGGGAACGTCTTTACTCAGAGGGGGGTGCCTGTGTGGAATCAGCTTCCAGCAAGAATGTGGTGAGGCAGGATCGATTTTAAACAAAATTAAAAAGTAAAGGTGGAATGTATTGGATGGGAAGGGAATGGAGGGGTAGATGGTCTGAGTGCAGTAGATGGGAACTATGGGAACACAAAATGTGGTCCACAGACTGGAAGGGCCAGATAGCCTGTTTCCGTGATGTAATTGTTATATGGTTTATATGGTTATCAATTAAAGAAAGGTTTTCACCTTCCTCCTAGTACACTAACAAGGCAAACAAAGATTATTTCTTCGCCATTATTCCTTATCACCACGAGATAACAGCACTAATACATGAATGTTTATAACACAGAGCAAACAATCAAAAGAATGTCCAACAAACAGTTCTTTTTTTCCGTCTTCTCTAATCTGATGCAATGTACAAACAATAGATCAACAATCAGGCCACAGTCTTAGAAATAAAAGGGAGGCCG
>CM069132.1:163300573-163451976 GCA_035221665.1 Okamejei kenojei
TAAAAAACATCTTTCCCCAGTGTAATGAAAAGCATCTACTGCTACTGCATCTGGATCGTGTTCCCAAAGACACATAAGTAGGCAACTGATGATTTTAGCAGACCTAGATGCAACAAATCTATTTCTGGCACGAGACCCAAATTGGTTTACAATATTCTTCAAATATTGCTGGCTTAAGCATCCATCTCCGTATTATCTTTAAAATTCCTGGACACTTTCATCTGCTACCCAACTTGTCCTTACCCGATGAGCTTGCTGAAATCCATATTTGGCGACCAATACACATTGCCATATCCATTGGCCAACAATCACATGACACTGACCTTGACTCCCCCCATGGTGATTAATGAATGCAACAGCCCGTTTTATGTCTAACGTATTAACACATGTAGACCTTGTTTAGCACAACAATATGACTTTAAGTCAAAAAAGCACCGCATAACTCCAAATAGTTAATACCATAAACTTAAAGAAACGCTTCTTCTGAGCTTCTCCATCTACCTCCACAACTGGAGACGAATCTGTAGCCCCCCATCCGAGAGCACTAGGCCTCCCGTTTGTAAAACCATTTCAGGGTTGTTTAAATCATGATATTCTTAGCAGCATGTGGGACATTTTCAACCCACCATTGTAAATTCCTCACACGGCTTCTTTGTTAATTGCCTATATGCCTGTTCAAAGTGACCTGCCTTTCTCCTTAAGAGCCCTTGTTTGTCCCTTGAAGATTTTTGATAATGTGAATGGACCAAATTTCCACTGCCGGGGAATGCTGCTACTACCAGTTATTTCCCATGGTTTTTGCCACTTCTCGGATGGAGGGATAAGGCTGTGAAATGAGTAATTACTAGTCATTCAAGAATGTCCAATGACCTTTTCTCTGTTGGCACAAGTAACTAACATAGTCACTGAGTTACATTACAACCCCCAAAAAAAGTTAATCTGATGTGCTGGCTGCAGCTGGGACTTAATTGGATGAATCAAAAACCCAGCTTTTCAAACAAAGCTTTAGTAACTGAAACTGAGTGCTCGACTGACATCTTTGAGTATGCACTAATGATCAGAATATCATCCAGATAAGCAATAACAATGTGTTTCTGTGCTCTTAATTGGGCTAAAACTGAGGTTTCAACAGTTTTGGTAAAGAGTCTATGAGCCGAACTCAATCCATTTGGTAAAGCTTTAAACGCCATAATAGTCCCCAGGCAATTAAATTTAAAATACCCTCCTAAAGCATGATGAATTGCTACAGAATAATAGGGCATCCTTCAAATCAATCTTAGCCCATATAACACCCTGCTGAAATAAGAATATGTTGCAGTACTGAATGTCTCCATCTTAAAATGTTTGTATTTCTACAAACGATTATTCAGATCTGTACAGGTCCAATAATCCCTGCAACCACCAACTTTTACTCTCGAAATATATTAAGAGACAAATTGATGCTATGTTCATAGTCTTTTCAATTACGCCTTTCCAGATAAATTGTCAATTTCCACATTAATCTCCATTCTTTCCTCTGCAAGAAAACACATACTAAGCATAAGCAGGGGTCTATTCTGTACAGAGGATTAACCCCTTCTTTCAAAATAATAATGGCTACCCAAACTGCTTGAATACATATCGATCAGAAGTAAATGATTAAGCCAAGCATTATAAAATTTTGCAAATCTTCCCTCCACACTGAGAGTCATCCCAGTTTTCTTTAAGTAACATAAGTCTTTACGATACCTCTGCATATGAGCGGTGGTCTCCTTCCCCGAATACAGGGAACGGCACTTGCATGCACAGCACGAAAGTATTTTCGTGACAAATACGTCTGCTTCTATAACGGAAATCGTATCCCCCTTCGGTCGAAAATAACCCCCTTCTTTGTCCAATACAAAAGGTTACATTGCTAAAATTTTAGCTTCTTCAGCCAACTCATTCAGCTGTTTTCGGCAGATTTTTCTCCAAACAAATACCAACCCAGGAGAGCTTGAACTCCACTTTCTCCCCTCCCCCCCAACCCCTGACACAGGCTTGCAAATCTAGGGTGAAATATGGGCCGAATCGCCGTTTTCCTCATGCAATTAATTTCATAGAATGAATTACATAATAAGCCCAAGTATCCTTTTGAATCTTTTCCATTTCCAGATTTATCCATTTGCCTGCCATAGGCCGTAATGGCGGCAGAAATTAATTTGAGCACCTTGAAACTTCACTCTAGGGCTCTCATACTTGGAGTCATAGACGTCCATTTCATCGGATTCACCGTAGGTACTTCCAATGAGGCACAATTTTCTTGGAGCTTTATATAATTCTGATGTTCATTCATCACAGTATTGTGAAGTTGGTGAGAATACCATATAATTTATGTTTGCAGCTAGGATTTCTTCCATAGCCTCACCACTTCCTTCAGGTATAGCAAAATCTTGTGCTATCCCTCCCAGGCACATTAGGCCTTTTCTTTTTACTTTGTGGTGTGCTTTCAAAAGCCATATAGCCACCTGCAGGGTCCCTTGCCTTCTGCAGCCCTAATCAATTGGGATATCATCCCATGAGACTTCTTCCCAGCCCAAATCCTGGGTCCGGAGTATCATATTCCCAACTTGGCCCACAGCCATATTCATCATATTCAAACCCCTCAGGATTTTTTGGGATTCATCTGGGTACTCTGACCCTTGTCTCATTATTGTTTGGAGAACTTTCTCCATATGCTACATTTTTAGCCACATAGTTTTATTGTCTGGAGGTCTTTCAATATCAGAGTCATCAGAAACCACGGGCCACTCAGATTTCTTTTCTGCATTTTTTAGGAACATTTTACCTCCGTGGTATTATTTCTGGAGAATCTGAAACTCACTATCGGGTACATCAGCGGCCAACGGTATCGGAAACCGGGTCCGCACTAACCTCGCGTCCCGTATTTTTACTTTCATCACCCCGGGAACATCTTTTTACCCGTGAAAACTTCTTTCCCGATTTCTCAATTTTTCTTTAATAATCAGTGCTCAATCATCAGCACGTTAACGTGGCTAGCTCTAAATTTTCCTTTTGGTTTCGTTTTGCTGGAGCCACCCAGCGTAACCTAAAAAACGCCCCGGTGTAACTTCACTTACCTGCGGGCCGTTCCGACCGCTGCCGAGGAGCTGCTCCTTACTGCAGCTCCTCCTCGCGCCGTCAGCGTTGACGTCATGCCGTTGCCAGCGTGAGGCGGGTTCTTCACGTAGTCACTCACGTGACTCCGAAGTAAAATATGAATTTGGCTATCTGCAGTTTGACTAGACCATTACAGCAGTTTGATGGTCAAAGAAGTCTATGAATGTTTTAACTAATATAAGAACATAACAATAAAATAATTATGTACAAAGGGAATGTTATACCTGCAATTTGGAGAAATAATTCTTAAAAAACAATATTTTGTTATAAGAAATTGGAAGTCTGTATAGACAGTAAAAGTTATTATCATATTAGATATATGTGAGTTCCTTGTGGATTGCATTTTTTCTGAGTATCTAATTGATAGAGCCAATAAAAGGGCTCAGAGTGTTTATCGTCCTATTTACGACAAATTACTAACCAAGAAGTTATCGGGTTCATTCGTAATATCCCGATATGAAAAAGGGATATATATATATATATCCCTTTTTCATATCGGATATATATATCCCTTTTTCATGTGTGATCTGTCCAAAGGTGTGTGATCTGTCCAAAGTTGCAATACATAAGTTGGGTGATCAAAATAGTCCTGAATTGCCTTAGGCAATGGACTCCAATTCTATCAATGATTCAAAAAATTAACATTGAAAGTAATAATGCTCATGACTTTAGTATCAACATAAGAGTGCAAACATTGCAAATATTACGTTATATAATTGCATGTGGATACAGATTACATTATCATATATGTTTATGAATTTACCAAACAAAGCAGACCAAGAAGAGCTGAAACCAAGGTAAACCTATAAGCATATCCTGTCGGCCATAAATTGCGTGTGGGTCAACATTGATGCAATACGTTGAAGTAGGTAAGAGTCTCTGTGTTGGTGAGACAGCACTACTTATTACACACAAAAAAAAACACATTAGGTATCAGTAAAAACTGATGGTTCTAGAGAAATATATTCTAGATGGTTAAAACATGGTTAACACTCAGTGGAACTAGACATTGAGATGTGGAAAATCACTCTATTAAGGAGGTAGATACATTCACAGGAATGGCACAGGATGGGCCGCTCGAGCAAAGATTCAAGGCCGCAGGAGGGTGTAAAATAAATATTAAAGTAAAAAGGAACCAGTCATGGTGTCAGGATTGGACACGGAGTGTTGGGTTCTCTATAATTGTTGCTTTGTTCATACTATCAAATTATATTATCAATTGATATTTTGGTGATAAATTTGCCTTTCAATGGAAAGGGCATTACTTTCATTCTTTTATAATGTGAAATAATTTATCACATAACCTGAGGTAATGTTTGGAGAAAAAATGTGTTATTTGCTCATTACTGTGTTGATTGAGCCAGATTGTCGTATGGAACGAGTCTAGAAACATAGAAACATAGAAATTAGGTGCAGGAGTAGGCCATTCAGCCCTTCGAGCCTGCACCGCCATTCAATATGATCATGGCTGATCATCCAACTCAGTATCCCGTACCTGCCTTCTCTCCATACCCTCTGATCCCCTTAGCCACAAGGGCCACATCCAACTCACTCTTAAATATAGCCAATGAACTGGCCTCAACTACCCTCTGTGGCAGAGAGTTCCAGAGACTCACCACTCTCTGTGTGAAGAAAGTCTTTCTCATCTCGGTCTTAAAGGATTTCCCCCTTATCCTTAAGCTGTGACCCCTTGTCCTGGACTTCCCCAACATCGAGAACAATCTTCCTGCATCTAGCCTGTCCAACCCCTTAAGAATTTTGTAAGTTTCTATAAGATCCCCTCTTAAATCTCCTAAATTCCAGAGAGTATAAACCGAGTCTATCCAGTCTTTCTTCATAAGACAGTCCTGACATCCCAGGAATCAGTCTGGGGAACCTTCTCTGCACTCCCTCTATGGCAATAATGTCCTTCCTCAGATTTGGAGACCAAAACTGCACGCAATACTCCAGGTGTGGTCTCACCAAGACCCTGTACAACTGAAGTAGAACCTCCCTGCTCCTGTACTCCAATCCTTTTGCTATGAAAGCTAACATACCATTCGCTTTTTTCATAAAAAACACAGAAGCTACAAAATCTTCACATAGTCACTCACGTGACTCCGAAGTAAAATAGTAAGATTAAACGAGAACTTACAGTTCGAAGTTTGATCGTTATTTTATGGGATTACGTGCCCTCCACTCCGGACCCTCATAAAATAAATGATCATCTGGTAGTTCTAAATCTATGTTGAGCCTTACTATCTTACTCCGGCTATTATGTTCTGTGTTTTTCATGCCGCTGCTTTGAAGTATGCCGATCAAGCGCCAGGCGGGGCTTCTTCACGTAATCCCTCATCGTCACTCCTCATAAAATAACGATCAAACTTCGAACTGGTAAGTTCTCGTTTAATCTTACTATTTTGTAGCGTGGCCACCCTTTTCCTGTTGTCCCTAGGAGCCAGAGAGGCTGAGAAGCGCCCTGAGCTGTTTGTCTTTTAATTAACGGTCTCTCACCGACCCTGCTCGCTGCACCAACTTTGTCGTGGTTTTAAGACTCAAACTTGGATAATGTGACACAGAAAATTCTTGAAGAAGACGAAAGTCTTTATTTGCAAATATCAGCTTGGAACATTCAGAGACGACACCACCTGTCCGTTCTCTAATTGCTCTCTGAATCCCAGAAACAAGCAGCTTTTTATTACAGTTTCTTGCCGTATATCTGCTGCTTTATCTTGTATGCTGTACTCCTTTCTCATCAATCTTTCTTCAATTCTAATTTTCTCTATCTCGCCACCATTAAATTCCGACCTTGGCTCAATCTTATTCAACTTTACATTTCCTCTCGTATCTCTCCTTCACTCGCCACCCTTAAATTCCAAACTATTGCGTTTTAATCTCCCAGCTATGTTTTAGCTGAAGCCATTTTATATTGTTACACACACCATTTTAGTTTATGTTTAATACAAGGATATTTATTAAGAATACAAAAATAAAAATAAGTAACTTGTTTATAACTTCCATAGTTTCTCCAGCATTTTGTGTACCCTCGACTTTCCAGCATCTGCAGTTTAACACTTCCGTGTAAGGTTGCAAGCTGTGAGTCACACTCCAAGGAGTCTGGACCCTAGGGTACAGAGTCTGGACCCTAGATGGAAGTTGAGGATAAGGCAAGGTCCAAATGTCTTTCCTTTTGTTTATATGCATGAGGGTTTTGTAGAAGAGCTGAGAGGTGTTGCATATGCATGATTTAGGATTGGTCAGAAAGGGGGTGTTGTAAAGTACTGTTAATTACATTGCAGAGTGTTTGTGCTGTTATCTTGTGAAGTGTAAAGCCTTGTTCAAATTGTTTAAGCTACCTGGAGAAATGTTTCTATTCTTTTGTAAACTGTCATCCTGCTAGACCTTTCTGTAGAAACAATGTAATGGTGAATTTTGTGATTGGTTTCGGGGACTGTCAATAGCTATAATCTAATCAAGGTTCAAGAGAGTTTATTGTCATGTGTCCCAGATAGGACAATGAAATTCTTGCTCGAACTTCTCTTGAGCATGAAGGAGAGTTACATAGACCTCCTAGGACTACGTGTCGACCATGCTGCGAGTCTGCGAGTGCAAACTCTTCTAAATTCGCAAATTAGGTCCCAGCCGTGGGACAGGCCTTTTAGTTGATCCAGTGCTGGACTCTGTGTTTTACTGAGCTAGACTAAGGGGTAATCTGCAGGTTACATTATATGTGACTTGCAATCTGATGGCGTTTGTGTAAAGTACTCTCTCACTCTAGATATGACCTGAGAGGAAAGACCATGACCTCTGGCCTACTTATGAAGAGTCATGCGTAAGGTTATAGAGATTTTGCGTATTAATAGTTTTTTATTTTATTTTAGGACCAAAGGAGGTACCATTGCAAAAGGTTGACTGATGAAGAAATCCTAAAGCAGATTCATTCATCCTCTCCAACTTGTCCGCCATCTCCAGCCACTTCAAGTGCCATGCCTCCCTCATTAGCCAATATGCCATCCGGACCCGTATCTACCACATCTCCTGCACCTGGATCAACAGGTAGCCAGCCATTACTACCTTCACCTGGATCAACAGATAGCCAGCCAGCACTTCCTGTGCCTCGATTGACATGTACCCAGCCAGCACCACCTGTGCCTGGATCGACATGTACCCAGTCAGCACCTCCTGCGCTTCTGTTCAACAGCATCAGTGACATTGGTATTCTCCTTAATTCTACCACAACCAATGAAGAAGCTGCTAAAGCTATTGCCAACCTCTCAGATGCTCAGAAGCTGTACCTTGGAAATGGAACTGGAAAAACATGATTTATGTCTAAATGGCAATATATGCTGGCTTGCCATGAGTGTCTGTTCCCTTCATCACTACACCAGGACTTCCATGATCAATGACAAGCTGTCTGCATTCGCCTTAATGTAGCGATGTTACAAAACCTACCTTAAGCGGTGCTGCAGATCTGTCACTGGCTGTGCGCAACTTTGGCGCTGGGGGGGGGGGGGAGGGGGCGGGATTAAAATGCAGGTTTGCATAGCTTGTCGGAGAGGGATTTCCTCGGGCTGCTAGTCGATGAAGAAAAATCGATCGGACTTCCGATCCCGGTTTTTTATTAAAATAAATCGCTGGACAATTTAATAGTTGGATTAAAGTAAAACTTCTAACGCCAACAACGTGACACATCGCAAAAAACAGGACAAAACAAAGGGTAAGTCATTTATTTTATATATAATCTTGCTTCTTGGGGTGGCTTTAATCTAATTTCCATTGTGAAAATGTTATTTGGGCCCCCGTACGAATCGCTGGAGTAAGTACAGAGTTGCTTATTGGTTACAATCTGAGGAATATGATGATGCTACTGATTATGGTATACCAATGTACCAGCCAGCAACTGATCTTCTCCATAAAGACTTGGTCCATTGCTAGAAATTGTAATTTATTTACCTATCTGTTACGGGCTTGTAACAATAATATTAAAGTGCTGATCTTGAGAATATCTCATTTTTGAATTTTCAAGGCAGTCTGGGTGTTTAATTAATATTTCCGTCACAACGGTCAATTTTGTAATTAGCTACAATTAGGTAAGTAACTAATTATATGCTTTAATTTCAGGTCATCCAAGTAATGAGTTTTGTTGCCTGCAATACTACACCAGGACTTCCATGAGCAATGACAGCAAAATGAAAATGCAATGTGATTGGCATGATGCTGCCAAATCAAGTCGAGTCATCAAGGTAAGTCGAGTCAAGGTAAGTCGTCAAGTCAAGGTAAATCCAGTCTATTTGTCACATACACGTACAAGATGTGCAGTAAAATGAAAGTGGCAATGCCTGCGGATTGTGCAAAACAACGGAACAGGTGCTCCTGAATGTATATTGCCATTTACCACTACTTCTACTAATGCAAGGGCATTCGTTGGCCTTACCCTAGATACCAACCCTGGTTCCACAAATCCTGTCATGCCACCCCCCTTTTTGAAAAGCTTCGTACGGGCCTGTAAGAGGTGTACAAATCATGAGAGGAATAGATCAACTGGATGCACTGAGCCTCTTAACCACGGAATCAAGAACCGTTGATGCTGCCTCACCCGTTGAGTTTCTCCAGCAATTTTGTCTACCTTTGATTGTTCCAGCATCTGCAGTTCCTTCTTAAACATAGGAATCTGAGAGGTGACTTTTTCACACAAAGGTTGGTGAGTGTGTGGAATGTGCTGCCAGAGGAGGTAGTTAAGGCAGGGACTATTGCAAGATTTAGTCCTATTTAAGAAACATTTGGATATGGGCCGAACGCAGGCAGGTGGGACTAGAGTAGATGTGACATGATAGCCAGTGTGGGCAAGTTGGGCTGAAGGGCCTGTTTCCAGGCTGTCAGACTATATAACTGACTCTATAACTCAATCCCTCTAAATATCTTCTATCCAGACACCCTGTCCAAGTGTCTTTTACCTTTGTTCTTGTCCCAGCCGCAACTACCTCCTGTGGCATAAAAACATAGAAAATAGGTGCAGGAGGAGGCCATTCGTCCCTATGAGCCAGCACAGCCATTCATTGTGATCATGGCTGATCGTTCCCTATCAATAACCCGTGCTTGTCTTCTCCCCATATCCCCTGACTCCACTAGCCCCTAGAGCTCAATCTAACTCTCTTAAAACCATCCAGTGATTTGGCCTCCAATGCCCTCTGTGGCAGGGAATTCCACAAATTCCACAACTCTCTGGGTGAAAATGTTTTTTTCTCACCTCAGTCTTAAATGGCCTCCCCTTCATTCTAAGACTGTGGCCCCTGGTTCTGGACTTGCCCAACATTAGGAACATTTTTCCTGCATCTAGCTTGTCCAGTCCCTTTATAATTTTATGTTTCTGAATATTTTATGAATACAAGCCTAGTCTTTTTCAATCTTTCCTCATATGACAGTCCCGCCATCCCAGGGATCAATCTCATGAACCTGCGCTGAACTGTCTCAATCACAAGGATGTCCTTCCTCAAATTAGGTGTCCATACACCCACTACCCTCTGTGAAAATGATGCCCCTCGGGTTCCAATTAAATTTTCACCCTCTCACCTGAATCCCATGTCCTCTGGTTCTTGATTCCCCTACTCTGGGTAAAAGACCACATCTACCGTATCTATGCCTCTCATGATTTTGTACACCTCTATAAGATCTCCCCTCATCCTCCAACGCTCCATGGAATGGAGACCCAGGACGCTCAACCTCTCCCTATAGCTCATACCCTCTAGTACTGGCAACATCCCGGTAAATATTCTCTGCGCCACTTTCCGGCTTAATGGCAAAAGCGGCCGGGCCTCGGGTACAGAGACCAGCCCTGTTGCTCAGAAGGGTAAGGAAAAGAAGAGGAGGGCAGCAGTAATAGGGGACTCTATAGTTAGGGGGTCAGATAGGCGATTCTGTGGACGCGGTCAGGAGACCCGGATGGTAGTTTGCCTCCCTGGAGGGTGTTTATGTTAAAGACATGTTCTGTTCTCTTTTTATTCGTATGGCTGTATGGTGGTTCCAAACTTCACTGTACCAATTAGACAATAGACAATAGGTGCAGGAGTAGGCCATTCGGCCCTTCGAGCCAGCATCGCCATTCAAAGTGATCATGGCTGATCATCCCAAATCAGTACCCCGTTCCTGCCTTCTCCCCATATCCCCTGACTCTGCTATCTTTAATAGCCGATTGATAACATGCAGCATGCACCAAGCGGCTACTTGGAAAGCTGCAGGAGAACATTAAGTGGGCCCGAATGAAAATCAAACCAAGTAAGTCTCGAAGCATCTCCGTAGTTAAGGGGGTGCTTAGAGACACAAGTTTCTGCATCAGTGACGACCTAATACCAACAGTGTCTGAGCAGCCAGTAAAAAGCCTGGGCAGATGGTACAAACGCAAGTCTCAAGGACAAAGAGCAGGTGCAAACAGCTAAGGCAAGAAATTGTCAACGGCCCTATAGAACATCAATCAGACCCTACTGCCTGGGAAACTGAAGCTCTGGTGCCTACAGTTTGGACTCCTTCCTCGGACAATGTGGCCACTGACCGTTTATGAAGCCCTAATAAAAACTGTGGAGAAGATGGAGCGAACCATAACTTCATACGCGAAGAAATGGCTCGGTGTCCCACGATGTCTAACTAACATCGGCCCTCTATGGCAAAGGGGTCCGGGAACTACCTCTCACTAGTCTAACAGAGGAATACAAGTGTTCCAAAGTAAGACTCCAGATGACACTGAGGGACGCTAGAGACAAGACCATCAGTGCTGTTGCGCCGCCCCTAGTAACTGGCCGGAAGTGGACACCATCTGATGCAGTACAGCAAGCTTCATCAGCCCTGAGGCACAAAGACGTCATGGGGCAAGTGCAGCAGGGAAGAGGAGGCTTTGGCCTTACGACAAGTAAACCAACTTGGCGAAAGGCCACAACATCAGAGCGGAGGACATTGGTGGTTGAGGAGGTGTGGCGACAGGAGGAGGCCGCAAGAAGTGCAAAGGCGGTCTCTCTTGCCAAACAGGGGCAATGGATGCAGTGGGAAGATGTGGAACGGAGGAAGATCAGCTGGAAAGAACTATGGGAAATGGAATCAAGCAAGATCAGCTTCATCATCAGAGCGACATACGACGTCCTTCCATCACCAAAGAACCTCAATCAGTGGTACGGCGAGGATCCAACCTGTGCCTCTGCCCTACTCCAGCGACCCTCAAACACATCATGGTAGGCTGCAAGACCAGCCTCACGCAAGGGAGATACACGTGGCGCATAATCAGGTATTAAAAAGCCTGGCAAACAGCCCTTGAGAACAGGCGGTGTGCGACCAACTCCTTGCCTCCGAGAGCAAGCAACCCCTCCCACTTAAGGGCGACAACCTTTGTCCGAGAAGGACAGAAAACACCTAAACATCCTTCCACCAGATCAGAAGAAGGAAACCTATGCAGGGCCCGTGACTGGAGGATGCTGGCGGACATCGGCCGACAACTAATCTTTCCACCTGAAATTGCTTCAACCAACCTCAGGCCAGATTTGGTGTTCTGGTCCCTTTCACAGAAGACTGCTTACATCATAGAGCTCACAGTTCCATGGGAGAACTCTGTTGTGGAGGCCTATGAGAATAAGAAGCTGCGCTACACAGAGCTTGCAGCAGAGGCAACGCAGCGTGGCTGGAACACCAAAGTTTATCCAGTTGAAGTGGGATGCAGAGGATTTGTTGCGTCATCTACCATCAGACTGCTGAAGGAGCTTGGAATCCACGGTCAGGCTCTGCGGAAGACCATAAGATAACTCTCAGACGCGGCTGAAAGAAGCAGCCGTTGGATTTGGCTCAAGCGGAAAGACCCATGCTGGGCCTCAAATACGTCATGGTGAATCTTTGAGGCAGTTTGACACGGGACACGCGCTGAGGGCTGATCATCCTGCAGCGGGCCGCCCTTGTGGAGGGTGTATAGTGTTAAAAGGCCGAAACACCCAGTGATGCAAGGGTACACTACTGATGATGTGTCCTGTGCCCAACTGTCCTGAAGGTTATCCAGGCCAAGATATACGTATACGTTCCCCGCCCCCCCGAGCGTCTACCACTCTCAGCAATCAATGAATGTCCTCACCGCTCCCCACCTACTGGCACAAGGGACTACTTAACATCTTGTCCTGTGTATTTGATTCTGAAAATCTGGACTTATCCAGTGACTGCTGTGAAAGGACAGCTGACAACATGGGAAAGTCCATGTGACAGCTTTGAGAGACAGCTGACAGGAGGGAACAGACCCCAATGGGGCCGTCATGGGCTAGCTACCTATGACAGCAGTCCCCAACGCTGTTTCAGCTAGTTGGAGACACCCGCTAAATGCTACAAAAAGTAAATTAAAGGAAATACCCCTAGAGCCTGCGGGAGCGGGGGCGCAAGATGGCTCACTGATTGATAACACGGTCACAGACCCAGGAACAGAAATGACCACGGACAAGGAGAGCATGGCACATGAGATACCACAACAGCTGCGGGACACAAACCTCAGGTGTGCATCTGTGGTTGGGAGAAAAGAACATCAATGATGGGCTTGAAGATCCACCAAGGGAGGAAAAAGTGCATGAGAGAGCAGAGACATGGGCCTCGCATTGACCAGTACTTCTTACGAAGCAACCAGTCAAATCAGTCGAATGAAGCACAGCGACGGGACACAAACCAAAGTTCGCAGAGCATCAGCACCCATGTCACTGAAGAGGGTGATACAAGCACAGAAATGTCGGTGGAGGAGCCCACGCAACAACTACAAAGACCTCCATTGGAGGGAAAGATCAAAGGGCACAAACCTGGAGTGAAATGGCCCAAAGCTGTTGAAAAGAAAGAGTGGGAGACGGTCAACAGTGACCTTATACATATCTTGGAGCAACAAGTGGGCACAGCAGTGGAAAAGCTTGAAAGGATGGGCAACACAATCTACAGCTATGGAGAAGAACGGTTTTGGGTGAGTAAAGGGAGAGGTGGAAAGAAATTACCAACACCAATCAAGTCCAGGAGGCAGCAGGAGATCGAGAGGCTAATCAGAGAGAGGAGACAGTTGAAAATGCAATGGGGAAAAAAGCAACTGACGCAGAGAGAGAAGGTCTCATGCTACTCCAAGAGGACATCAAGAGCCGATTGGCAACCTTGCGAAAAGCAGAGAACATGAGGAAACTTCGCAAGAAGAAAGAACACACAAGAACACGGTTCTACAAAGACCCTTTCAAGTTCATCAAATACCTCTTTGCAAAGGAAAAAAGTGGAACTTTGAAAACATCAAAACAAGAATTGGAGGAACACCTGGAAAAGGCCCACCAAGACACGAAAAGGCATGAGCAGTTAGTCATCCCACATGACATCCCGCCTATTCAACCATCTGAATTCAACCTGGACACCAGCCCTCCGAAATGGAAAGAGGTAGAGAACACTGTCTGGCGAGCAAGAGCAGCATCAGCTCCGGGGCCAAACGGAGTACCATACAAGCTCTACAAGAACGCACCGGATGTGTTACGCTTTCTATGGAAGCTCATGAGGGTGGTGTGGAAGAAGCAAACAATACCTAAGGTGTGGCGAAGGGCCGGCGGCGTACTAATGCCTAAAGAAAAGGATGCATCAGACATCAGCCAATTCCGGCCAATATGTCTCCTCAACGTCGAGAGAAAAATCTTTTTCAGCATTGTATCACAAAGGCTATCCACCTATCTGGCAACAAACAAGTACATTGATACATCTGTACAGAAAGCAGGAATTCCAGGATTTTCGGGCTGCTTGGAGCATACAAGCATGATCTGGCACCAGATCCAAGCAGCTAAGAAGGACAAGAGAGACCTACATGTGATCTTCCTCGATCTGGCCAATGCATTTGGTTCAGTTCCCCATGAACTCCTTTGGGAATCTTTTGCCTTTTTCCATGTACCAGAGCTCATCACCACACTGGTCAAGAACTATTTCCAAGACCTGCAGCTGTGCTTCACAACAGCTGAATTCAGTACAACATGGCAGCGCTTGGAAGTAGGCATCATGGCAGGCTGCACAGTCTCACCCTTGGCCTTTACAATGGCCATGGAAGTCATCATCAGGGCCTCAAAATGGGTTGTGGGCGGTGAACGAACCAGTGCTGGGCTCCGTCTGCCACCCATCAGGGCATACATGGACGATATGACAACAATAACCACTACTGCAGCATGCACCAAGCGGCTACTTGGAAAGCTGCAGGAGAACATTAAGTGGGCCCGAATGAAAATCAAACCAAGTAAGTCTCGAAGCATCTCCATAGTTAAGGGGGTGCTTAGAGACACAAGGTTCTGCATCGGTGACGACCTAATGCCAACGGTGTCTGAGCAGCCAGTAAAAAGCCTGGGCAGATGGTACAACGCAAGTCTCAAGGACAAAGAGCAGGTGCAACAGCTAAGGCAAGAAATTGTCAACGGCCTGGAGAACATCAATCAGACCCTACTGCCTGGGAAACTGATGCTCTGGTGCCTACAGTTTGGACTCCTTCCTCGGACAATGTGGCCACTGACCGTTTATGAAGCCCCAATAACAACTGTGGAGAAGATGGAGCGAACCATAACTTCATACGCGAAGAAATGGCTCGGTGTCCCACGATGTCTAACTAACAATGGCAAAGGGGTCCTGGAACTACCTCTCACTAGTCTAACAGAGGAATACAAGTGTTCCAAAGTAAGACTCCAGATGACACTGAGGGACTCTAGAGACAAGACCATCTGATACTAGTTGCGCCGCCCCTAGTAACTGGCCGGAAGTGGACACCATCTGATGCAGTACAGCAAGCTTCATCAGCCCTGAGGCACAAAGACGTCGTGGGGCAAGTGCAGCAGGGAAGAGGAGGCTTTGGCCTTACGACAAGTAAACCAACTTGGCGAAAGGCCACAACATCAGAGCGGAGGACATTGGTGGTTGAGGAGGTGCGGCGACAGGAGGAGGCCGCAAGAAGTGCAAAGGCGGTCTCTCTTTTTTTTTTTTTTTTTTCGAATTTATTATTTTTATTTTTAAATTTTCAAATAATCTATGAACGGGGACCATATTCTAATAAATAATTCAGGTTTGTCGATTAAAACAAATCTAATTTTTTCCAGATTTAAGGTCTCCGATATCTCCATAATCCACATTTTAGTTGTAGGGAATGCAGGGTTTTTACAAAATTTTAATATTAGTTTTTTCCCAGTTATTATACTATAATCCAGGAAATTTCTTTGGTTTATTGTTAGTTTTAGGTATTGTTCAGATATGCCCAATAGTATTAATTTAGGATCGGGATCCAGTTGAATATTAACCACCCAAAATGATTTAATTTTTATGCAATTTACAAAAGTATGGGTTAAATTAGCCTCAGAGTATTGACATTTATCGCTGATAGGAGAGATATTAGGAAAAATTCTGTTTAATTTTGTTTTAGAATAATACAATCTGTGTAATTTTTTTAATTGTATTAAAGGATGTCTGGCGTTTAACGAACATTGATGTATATGTTGTAGGCTTTCATCCCAAATATCTTTCGTTATGGGTTGAACTAATTCATTTTCCCATGCTTGTCTATGTGATACCGTCGACGGATTCTCACGATCTAACAGAATATTGTAAATATATGATATTAATTTGACTGTATTGGGATGTTTATTCAAACATTCATCTAGAATCTCTAGCTCTCTAATTCTGTATTCTTGTGTATGTGATTTAACATAATCTTTCAATTATAAATATCTAAAAAAATTATTTGAATGTAATCCATAATTCTGTTGTACCTCCAGAAACGAGAGGAACATACCATTCCTATAAAGTTGTCCCATCTTTTTAATTCCATAGTTTTTCCATTGTGTGAAGCCTTTATCCAATACCGAAGGCTTAAATGAAGGGTTATTTGCAATAGGGAGCGAAAGTGATAAATTATCTAATTTTAATGTTTTTTTTATTTGTTTCCAGATTCCAATACCGCTATGTATTATTGGATTTTCACTATAGATCTTTTTGTTCAATTTTGTAGGGGATAGGAGAATCGGACCAATTTCAAATGGCAGACAGTCCTCCTTTTCCATCTTTAACCAATCTGGTTGTTGATCCATATCTTCCAACCAGAAATTTAAGTTTTTGACATTGACTGCCCAGAAATAAAATAAGAAATTTGGTAAGACTAATGCTCCGTTTGTCTTAGATTTACATAAGTGTTTTTTACTTATTCTGTGATTCTTATAATTCCAAATAAAACTTGTTACAATAGAGTCAATTTTTAAAAAGAAATTTTTAGGTAGGTATATTGGAATTGATTGGAAGAGGTATAGAAGTTGGGGAAGGAAAATCATTTTAATTGCATTAATTTTACCGAGCATTGAAATAGGCAGCGTTTTCCAGTATTGAATATTCTTATGCAATTTATTAAATAAAGGCACGAAAATTTGATTTAAATAAAGAAGTATATTTCTTGGTCACATAGATTCCTAAGTATTTAAATTTTTTCATTCACTATTTTAAAAGGCGATTGTTGCAATATGTATACATTAGGTTCCATTATTGGCATAATCTCACTCTTCTTCCAGTTAATTCTATATCCCGAAAATAAACCAAATAGAGTTATAAGATTTAACAGATTAGGGATACTAATTTCTGGCTTTGTAATATATAGTAGTACATCATCTGCATATAGAGAAATTTTATTAACTGTATTTTTAGTATTATACCCATATATTTCTGGATGAGCTCGAATTCTATCTGCTAGTGGTTCTATAACAAGAGCAAATAGTAACGGTGATAACGGACATCCTTGTCTACAACCTTTAGTTAAATCAATTTTTTTTTATAACATTTGATTTGTCATTATTCTGGCTGTTGGATTGGTATATAAAAGCTGAACCCAAGTACAAAACTTCTCACCTAATTGAAATTTTTCCATCACCGAAAATAAATAGGGCCATTCAATTTGATCGAATGCTTTCTCAGCGTCTAGCGAGATGACTGCTAAGTCTTCATTAGCTATTCGATTTGAGTATATAATGTTGAATAATCGTCTCAAATTATAATATGAATAACCTTTTGGAATAAAGCCAGTTTGATTGGGATGTATTAATTTATAAATCACTAAGCTTAATCTGTGTGCTAAAATTTTGGTTAAAATTTTCTGATCGATGTTTAATAGAGCAATTGCTCTATATGAACCTGGATCTTCAAGGTCCTTATCCGTTTTTGGAATAAGTATTGTAGTAGATTCATTTAAGGTTTCTGGGAGTTTCTGTTGCATGAATGCTTGCGTATATAATGTCTGTAGGCGTGGCGAGATCAAATCATGAATTTTTTTTATAAAATTCACTATTTAAACCATCTGGTCCAGCGGCCTTTCCATTTTTTAAAGAATTAATAGATTCCTCAATATCTTTTACTGATATTTCGGTCCCTAATATTTCCCTCTCTTTCAAATCTAAACCAGTAAGGTTACAATTCTGTAAAAATAATTCCATTCCTACAGAACCCCCTGTTGTTTTGTTTGAATAAAGTGTTTGATAGTATTGAGAGAATCTATCATTAATATCCTTGGGGTAATGTTAATATTTCTCCCGTATCTGATTTAATTTTATATATTGTTTTTTCCTCTTCCTGTTTCCGGAGCTGGCGTGCCAATAATTTTTGTGGTTTATCTCCAAATTCAAAGTGTAATTGTTTAGTCTTTTGGTAAAGTTTTATGAATTGGTCCGAATATATTTGGTTTAACTTATATTTGAGTGCAGCAATTTTATTATGTATTATTATAGAAGGTGCGATTGCATTTACCATATCTAATTGCCTTATTTCCATTTCCAATGCCAGTTGTTTGGCACGGTTCTCTTTATTACGAAAGGCTTGCGTGGAGATTAACACTCCTCGCATAAATGCTTTAAATGTTTCCCAAAGAAGGGAAGCAGAGATTTCAGGGCAGTCATTTGTCTCAAAAAACATATTTGTCTGTTTGATAAGATATTCATAGCATGCTTTATCATTTAAAATTTGAGGATTAAGTCTCCATTGTGTCTGCTTGTCGGTCATACCACTTAGTTTGATCATAAATGTTAAGGGAGCATGATCCGAAATTATAATATTATGATATTTCGAATTATAAGTAAATGGGATGAGTTTAGAATCTACTATCCTTGAATAAGTTTTATGTACTGAAGAATAAAATGAGTATTCCCTTCCACATGGGTTTTCAATTCTCCAAACATCCTTGATATTGGTGGTATTAATATATGAGTTTAATAATTCACTTGATTTGGATTTTGCTTTTCTTTGTCTTGTTGATCTATCGAGATAGGAATCTAATGTACAATTTAAATCTCCACCAATTATCAAATTATGTTATGTTGAATGGTATTAAGTATATTCTTAAAAAACATTGGATTATCAAAATGTGGTCCATAAACATTAAGAAAAATCACTTTTTTTTAATATAATTCACCCACCAGTATAATATACCTACCATTGATGTCCTCTATAGTTGATATATGTTTAAAAGATATACCTTTACGAATTAAAATTGCGACACCTCTGGCCTTATGTTTCGGCGATCCAATTTGCTTTCAATCTATGTTGTGCGTCTTTTTTAAGGTGGGTCTCTTGAAGGAACATTATATCTGCTTTGAGTGATTTTAAGTGTGCTAATACCTTACCTCTCTTGATTGGTTCATTAACTCCCTTGACATTCCAACTACAAAACGTAATTCCTTGACCCCCGTTTTTTCTATTTACATCTTGTATCTTGCTTTTAGGGTGGTCTATAAAAGAGCAGATAGGTCAGCACCGTAGACCCGACCTTCCACCCGAACCCTGGACCGACGAGTTGTAATTCTAATTCATATAGATCCTCCTTACGGACACATCTCCACAAATAATATTTGTAAATAAATTCAAGATTAATGTAATAATTAGGAAAGAAATACAAAAAGTAGAAAAATAGAAAATTAATAAAATGTGAAGTCTAATATAGATAAGGGGTGAACATCACAAATTCCACTTAATAAAATATCTAAATTATAACTTTTTATTTGTTAATTTTTTATATTTAACATGTCATGTATTTAACTAGTTATTCCAATAATAATAACAAGTATTTTTGATGATTAATAATTGTTAGTAAGAAATTAGTACTAAATATTTAAAAAATAATATGTCCCTAATTGGGGGGACAACCCGATTGTCGTTATCAGCTTTCATTAGTCCTTGGATATAACGAATTAAAGTTCCATTTGTTCTCAGCAAGATGATGGTATTATATGTAAATTATTCAATCCTCTCTCGAACCCACAATCTTCTGGGCATACGCCAGTGCTTTCTTGTGATCAGTGAAAAAGTGTTCCTTCTTCAGATAAGTGACTCGCAGTCTTGCGGGGTACAACAATCCATATTTCAAATTGTCTATCTTCTTTAAAATCCCTCTTGTCTCATTGTATAACGCTCTCCTTCTGACCACTTCTGCAGGGTAGTCTCGAAATATGCTTATTTTGTCTCCATCAAACATAAGATTTCTTGTGCCAGCAATTTTTTTCATGATATCCTCCAACACGTGATCATATTGGACCTTCACTATCAGCTGCCTAGGGGGGGCGTTCGGACCGAGCGACGTCCAAGAACTCTGTGTGCCCGCCCTAATAAGGGCTTTTGGTCTAAATTCAAGACTGTTTTTAATAAGTCTGCAGCAAAGTCCCGGAGATCTTCCTTTCCTTCTTTACCCTCTTGAACGCCCACGATCCTCAAGTTCTGTCTTCTCTGACGGCCCTCCAAGTCAATACATTTTTTAGTTACTTTGAGCAGTAAATCTGATAAACGCTTGTTCTCGGCAAGGAGTGTGTCTGTTGTTCCTTCCAGATGAGTTATGACGTCAGCCTGTTTCTCCATTTGTTGCTGCATAGTAGTGAAGGTTACTTCCAGATTATCTTTAGTGTTGGTTTCATTCGTCTTAATTTTCTCGTATACTTCCTTAATTTGTAAGTCGAAATTTGCTGACATTTCCTCCTTCAAATTAGTCAGTTTCATATGCACCAGATTAGTCATTTTATTTTCAAACACTAAGAAATCTTCTTTAAACTCTGTTTTAAGACTTTTCAAAAACTCTTTAATATTCAATTAGTTTTTAAAACTTATCAATTATTCTTTTATACTTGCAATTTCCATTGTAATGCTGTTGTGAAGTTCATCCATTTCTCTTTTCTTTATATATATCTTCTGGGTCACTGAAACGTCCTCCTGGGAGGAGGTTAAAACTGAGCCCGAGGCTTCAGATCGGCCTGCTTCCTCCTTCGGTTGTTTTCCTCTTGTTGTTTTTCTAGTCGGTTCCTTTATGGGGGAGTGTTTTACCGACATTAGGAATCCAGTCGAGGTCTGATGACGTTACACAGGCTGCCGGAGCGATTTCTGCAGGTCAGTTCGATATTTAGATCCCGTTTTCTTTTGGTTTTTTCGCACGGAGCTAGCTGGCACTCACCCTACTCCACCATTAGTGCCACCGGAAGTCACTCTTTGGATTTCTAATCTGACGTTTAACCTCCTCCTTCACCCAGTCAATCACACGGCAGATTATTTGATTAGGAAATGGACCTAGAAACTCCTCCAGGATCCGTTGACCGTGGGGAGGCGAGACCAGCAATAAAACGGAGAAATACATCAAATCGCCCGTCTGTCATGCTTTGGAATTCAGTGAGGAGTTTCAGGATATTCCCTGGATCTGCAGTCAGGAATTGTGCGAGTGCGGCTACAAACTCTTGGATGGTGAGGTGCGGGAAGGTGTACACCACGCTCTGGGCTGAATCCTCTCTCTCGAAAAGTTCCATTGGAAACCCAGACAGGAACTGGGAAGGCTGCAGATTGTACTCGATCTAACCTTCATCTGTGAAGACGATATTTTTCTTGGACACTCCAGTGAAGGCCATCTGACCAACCCTCAGTAACACCTCACGGGGGCTCTCAATCTCACGGCCGTGGTTTTTCAGGATGTGGTAAATAAAGTAGCAGTGTAGTTGGATGATGGTCTTGGGAACTCGCTGCAGGTCCCGGTGTGTTTGTGTGAAGAATGGGCCCAGTGTCAGGCCGAGGATCCAGCAGTAGGAGGGGTTGTAGCTCATGGTGTACAGGATCTCGTTCTCCTCCACATGTTTGAAAACAGCTGCTGCCACTGACTGATCTTCAAAATATCTGGTGAAATATTCCTTCCGTTCCTCACCAACAAATCCCAGGATTTCAGCCCAGAGACTGATCTCTACCTTTTCCAGTAAATGTAACGCAGTGGAGCGGGTGGTCACTAGCGCTGAACACCCTGGGAGCAGCTTGTGCTGGATTAAACTGTACACAATGTCAGACACTTCACACCGGCGCTCAGGGTCTGGACACTTGTGCTGAGGTTCTGTGTCTCTCCGACTGTCAGCAAAATCAATTCTGCCCTTGAATTCATCCAAACCATCGAATATAAACAGCAATCCCTCTGGGTTCTTCCAGACCTCTCCTAGCATATTCCCAAAGTAAGGCTACTGATCCAGAATTAGTTGCCTCAGGTTTATTCTGCAGTCAATTGTGTTTAATTCCCGGAATTTAAAAACTGAAGACAAATTGGAATTGTCGGTATATTTTCCCCATGGCCCAGTCATGAACAATCTTTTGCATCATTGTTGTTTTTCCGATCCCCGGGACACCAGCCATGGCTGCTGTACTCCCAGATATGTGCCTAAAACAAAATCTCTTCAATTTCTTTCAGAAACTTTTATGGAATAAATGATCAATCCAGATTTTTTCAAGCTCTCTCCGGAGATGTTTCTCTCTCCATTCCTCATGTTCCCGACCTCTTGCCAGCACCTCATGTTCCACCAGTCTCCGATGCCGATCAGTGGAGATGATTGTGAGCTCAGCTTATCGATCAACCAGCTGGAAAAACCTTAACCTTCTCCCTCATCAGGATCGTGTGTTCACCTTCATTGTTTCAGTCTGTGCAAACAGAGTCTCCTTGTGTTTTGTTGAACATCTGTGGACAGAGAGACAGGAAGCAAAGGGTAGGAGTAAACGGGTCCTTTTTAGAATGGCAGGCAGTGACCAGTGGGGTACCGCAAGGCTCAGTGCTGGGACCCCAGCTATTTACAATAGATATTAATGATTTGGACGAGGGAATTGAATGCAACATCTGCAAGTTTGCGGATGACATTAAGCTGGGGGGTAGTGTTAGGTGTGAGGAGGATGCTAGGAGGCTGCAAGGTGACTTGGATAGGCTGAGTGAGTGGGTAAATGCATGGCAGATGCAGTATAATGTGAATAAATGTGAGGTTATCCACTTTGGTGTCAAAAACAGGAGGATGGACTAGTATCTGAATGGTGGCAAATTAGGAAAAGGGGAGATGCAACAAGACCTGTGTGTCATGGTACACCAATCATTGAAAGTAGGCATGCAGGTGCAGCAGGCAGTGAAGAAAGCAAATGGTATGCTAGCATTCATAGCAAAAGGATTTGAGTATAGGGCCAGGGAGGTTCTACTGCATTTGTACATGGTTTTGGTGAGACCACACCTAGAGTATTGCGTATTGTATTGGTCTCCAAATCTGAGAAAATACATTCTTGCCATAGAGGGGGTACAGAGAAGGTTCACCAGACTGATTCCTGGGATGTCAGGACTTTCACACGAGGAAAGACTGTTTAGACTTGGCTTGTACTCGCTAGAATTTAGAAGACTGAGGGGGGATCTTATAGAAACTTACAAAATTCTTAAGGGGTTGGATAGGCTAGATGCAGGAAGATTGTTCCCGATGTTGGGGGAGGTCCAGAACAAGGGGTCACAGTCTAAGGATAAGGGGGAATTCCTTTAAGACCGAGATGAGAAAAAACATTTTTTCACACAGAGATTGGTGAGTCTCTGGAATTCTCTGCCACAGAAGGTAGTTGAGGCCAGTTCATTGGCTATATTTAAGAGGGAGTTAGATGTGGCCCTTGTGGCTAAAGGGATCAGGGGGTATGGAGAGAAGGCAGGTACAGGATACTGAGTTGGATGATCAGCCAAGATCATATTGAATGGCGGTGCAGGCTCGAAGGGCCGAATGGCCTGCTCCTGCACCTATTTTCTATGTGTCTATGTCTGTATCTATTCTGGTGAAGGAGAAACAGCCAACATGTGTTCAGCAAAAATCGTAGGGGCTGATTCAAACTGAATCTTTGAAAAATCTGGGATAGAGAGGTTGAAAATGAATATTGGCCGGGAAATATTTCAACAACCGAAATGTAATTCCGAATGTGTTTGCTTACAGCTACATTGGCCGCTTTATTACAGAGTGAAGACCGTTTCCCAGAGCATCTAGTCCACGCCCTATTATGGATAATGGCTACAGGGCCTGAATATGTAGCAATGTTACAAAATTTTGAGGTTTTAAAAATCAAGTCTGCAATTTATCCGATCAGATAAAGCATAAAAAGAAGTTTAATTTGACACCTGATTCACTTTCATATCTTCAGTATTAACAAAGTTATGGCCATTTTCATACTTGGAAATTAGCATCTTGTTCCCTATTGCTTTTCCATTAACTTAACACAATAGCTGTGATCGAGGACAGTCAAAAGCCCATAACTTTCTATAAAGCAAGAGAACTGAATGAAATTTTCAGTTATTATAGATTGAAGCATTCTGAAACAAATATAAAACATCTTACTTGGATGACTTGAAATTAAAGCATATAATTAGTTAATTACCTAATTTTAGTTAATTACAAAATTGACCGTTGTGACGGAAATAGTAATAAACACCCAGACTGCCTTGAAAATTCAAAAATGTGATATTCTCAGGATCAGCACTTTAATATTATTGTATTATATGCTGTAAATCCGTAACAGATAGGTAAATAAATTACAATGTCTAAAAATAGACCATGTCTTTATGGAGAATATCAGTTGCTAGCTGGTACGTTGGCATATCATAATCAGTAGCATCATCATACTCCTCAGATTGTGACCAATAAGCAACTCTGTACACCTTGTTTATCCTCAACTTTTCAATTTTGACATTGTAAACTACAAGTTTTTGTTCTTCAAACCACACATGGCATGACTTTCTGCCCACTACTTTCCCATTAAGAATGCCCTGTTGATTCCATTTCTTAAGAAAAGGATTTTTTTTTAAATAGCCTAAGTATCCAAATAACAAACTAATCCCATTCACACAAGAATTCACAATATAACATGATTTTTAAATCTCACTGTCATGAATTTATATGCCACATGGAAGGAATTTAATGTTTAATTCCCATAAATTAATCTAGAAACATCCACTCAATATAATTAAAATGATTATTTTTTTGCACAATACATGGGACTAAATCTGATATTTAGTATAAAAACATTGACTATGGGTAGACAATAACACAAAATATAGACGATTTAGATGCTTTTATGACATGATTGTCCAAAAAAAAAGAGCATTTAAATCATCTTGCGAGTGGGTTTTTCTGGAACGCGATCAATTGGAACGTTGCATTTGCGGTGAATTTGAACCCCATATCGGCAGGAAAAAACACTGCCGGTTCGTATGGGGTCCAAATCACATTTTCGCAAATGATGATTAGATTAAAGCCATCCCGAGAAACAAGTTTATATGTAAAATAAACGACTTACATTATGTTTTGTCCCGTTCATGTGATCCGTCACGTTGTAGGCATTGAAGCTTTTTATTTTAATGTAATTATTAAATTGTCTCGCAATTAAATAAATTAAAAAATCGGGAACGGAAGTCCGATCGATTGTTCTTCAGCAGCTTAGCAGCCCGAGGAAAGCCGCCTCCGAAAAGCAGGAGAAAACGTCATTTTAATCCCGCTCCCCCCCCCCTCAAAGGCGCCAAAGTCGAGCACACGGCCAGTGGTAGAACTGCAACGCCGCTGAAGGTAAGTTTTGTAACATCGCTAGAATATGGGCATTTGCCTTCACTGATCACCTGCGGAGAATGATTGACAGCATCCGGTCGTTGGATTCCCCATGGAGGAGTCTGAGGAAATACTGCGGAGGGTAACAGTCGACGGGATTAACCACAATTTGTTGGGCTTCGCCTGGATCCGTTTAATTTAGTTTTACTTTGAATTAGAGGAAACAGGCCATTCGCCCAACCAAGTCCACACCGATCATCGATCACCTGCACGACTCCTTTTCTTCGCACTCGGGACAATTTGCCAGAAGTGAATTAACATACAAACTGCACGTCTTCAGAATTTGGGAGGAAACCGGAGCACCTGGAGAAAACCCACGGGTCACAGGGAGAAGGTACAAACTCCACACAGACAGCAGGTGTAGTTAGTATCGAGCTGGGGTCTCTGGCGCTGTAAGGCAGCAACTCTGCACCACTGTAACACCACTGTGCCACATGTGTATCAGGACAGTGATACTCACCTCGGATAGTCAGATTGTGAGAAGGCAGCTTGTGAATGGACCTATTCCAACCAACAGCTCATTTCATGGAGTTTCCCAGCCCATTTCCTGGAATATCTGGACTGGAGACGGGATTGGACTCATTATACCTGCTCTGTGTGTTCCAACAACAAGGCCACATGACATTCACCTCTGCCCAACCCCCCACAGCTCATTGTCCATGCTGGTCTAATTCTGTATTCCATTATCCAGTCCGTGTCCACCACACCATCATGTAAATATTATATCCAAACCCAACTATTCAATTATATTCACTTCACCACCTTGTTGCAGGTTCTCCCGTCGATCCATATAGATTACTGTTCTCAGGACGCAGCCAGCACCATTGAACACAATCTCTTTCCTTCTCTAGGCTGAGCCAGTGTTGGCTCTACAAGCCTCCATCACAATCTTACTCTGCATCGCTGCAGCCTGCTCTACTCATAGCAACCGGCATCTGAACTCAGGCAATTCCCAGGAACTCCAAACAAGTCCAGGTTCTGCTGTAGATCTCCGCATTGCAACACATCCTGCACTGCAGTTGGAGGTTTCGACTTTTTCTTCAGTCGAGTAAGTTTTGGGAATTCTCGAGATTCTCCGGCAGCGCTGCCGAGTGTGGAATTCGGTGACTTGCTGAATGATTGACAGCATCCGGTCATTGGATTCCCCATGGAGGAGTCTGATTAAACATCGAGACTCCACAAAATGACCGAGGATTGGGACAATAACTAATAGTTTCTAAGGAAGGCCCAGCACCCAAGTTCTGACAGATTCTGATCAGGCAGCTAAAGGCAGACATTCAGTTTCAGAGTGTAAGGCAGGCTATGGGTCCATCCATTCGCTTACCTTTCAGGTGAGCAGGCACTTTAGATCAACTCTGCCCTGTGTCCATATAGGCGAACTGGTCATTCCCTGTTCAAACAAATTAATGTATTAACATGATGGCATACACCCTCGCAGTATGAATATTGACTTCTCTAACTTAAAGTAACCTTTGCATTCCCTCTCTCTCTCCGTACACCCTCCTCACAGCTCTCTGACTTCTGACTGTCCTTGATTACATTTTATCTCTTTGCTTTGTTATTCGCTTCTCCTAGCTAATAATTATCTATTCTACATTTTCATTGATATCCATCCTCTTTGTCCGTTTTCACACCTTACACTACATTGTCTCGTATCTCCCACTCCCCTGACTCAGTCTGAAGAAGGGTCTTGACACGGAACGTCACCCATTCCTTTTATCCTTAGATAATGTTTGTCCCACTGAGTTACTCCAGCGTTATGTGTCTATTGTGCTTAACTTGTGTGAATTCCTTTTTGTTCCATATTGTAAGATTGCATTTACAGCTGAAATTTAACGCAGAGTGTATCGTTCACCACACCACGAGCCAAGATCTCCTTCAATATTCTGCTCAGCTTCGGTAGCGTGTGACGTATTTCCGCAAGTGATTCCCACATCACCCTTCGTGCCCCGGAACCCTTCTCCATCACCAGATTCAGGAGCAGTTGGGAGCCGGCCGCACGGTTTCCCTTTTCTGCGAGCTCAGTCCCACTCTGTAATGAACAATGGTGAACGTATTGAGGAGCGGAGGAAGGCAAGCAGCAAGCGGGAGAAAAGGGTTAACTCAGAGACAGGACCCTGAGCTGCACTGTCACCGTGCAATTATTAGGCTAGCCATGACCCGCCCAGGCCACTGAATGACCCAGCACTGTCAGTTTCAGTGGTGAGTTTCCCAGGGTAGGTGCTGATTAATTACAGGAAGCTGCTAAAATATACAGGAATTTCTGATTAACTACAGGAAGCACTCACCACAGGGTCAGTGTTGAGATTCCCCTGGGTGAGTGCTGATTAACTATAGGAAGCGCACATGCTCAATGAGGGATCTGGTGTCATAGAAACAGAGAAACATAGAAAATAGGTGCAGGAGCATGCCATTCGGCCCTTCGAGCCTGCACCACCATTCAATATGATCATGGCTGATCATCCAACTCAGTATCCTGTACCTGCCTTCTCTCCATACCGCCTGATTCCTTTAGCCACAAGGGCCACATGCCTCCCTCTTAAATATAGCCAATGTACTGGCCTCAACTACCTTCTGTGGCAGAGAATTCCACAGATTCACCACTCTCTGTGTGAAAAATGTTTTCCTCATCTCGGTCCTAAAAGAAATCCCCCTTATCCTTAGACTGTGACCCCTTGTTCAGGACCTCCCCAACATCGGGAGCAATCTTCCTGCATCTAGCCTGTCCAATCCCTTAAGAATTTTGTAAGTTTCTATAAGATTCCACCCTCAATCTGCTAAATTCTAGCGAATACAAACCGAGTCTATCCAGTCTTTCTTCATATGAAAGTCCTGACATCCCAGGAATCAGTCTGGTGAACCTTCTCTGTACTCCCTCTATGGCAAGAATGTCTTTCCTCAGATTAGGAAACAAAAACTGTACGCAATACTCCAGGTGTGGTCTCACCAAGGCCCTGAAAAACTGCAGTGGAACCTGCCTGCTCCTATACTAAAATCCTTTTGCTATGAATGTTAACATACCATTCGCTTTCTTCACTGCCTGCTGCACCTGCATGCATACTTTCAATGACTGGTGTACCATGACACCCAGGTCTCGCATCTCCCATTCTCCCTAATCGGCCACCATTCAGATAATAGTCTACTTTCCTGTTCTTGCCACCAAAGTGGATAACCTCACATTGATCCACATTATACTGCATCTGCCATGCATTTGCCCACTCACCCAACCTATCCAAGTCACCTTGCAGCCTACTAGCATCCTCCTCACAGCTAACGCTGTCCCCCAGCTTCGTGTTATCCGCAAACTTGGAGATGTTGCATTCAATTCCCTCGTCCAAATCATTAATATATATTGTAAATAGCTGTGGTTCCAGCACTGAGCCTTGCGGTACCCCACTGGTCACTGCCTGCCATTCTGAAAAGGACCCGTTTACCCCTACTCTGCTTCCTGTCTGGCAGCCAGTTCTCTATCCACATCAATACTGAACCCCCAATACCGTGTGCTTTAAGTTTGCATACTAAACTCTTATGTGGGACCTTGTCAAAAGTCTTCTGAAAGTCCAGATATAATACATCCATTGGTTCTCCCTTATCCACTCTACTAGTTACATCCTCATAAAATTCTATAAGATTCGTTAGACATGATTTACCTTTCATAAATCCATGGTGACTTTGTCCAATGATTTCACCACTTTCCAAATGTGCTGCTCTCCCATCTTTAATAACTGACTCTAGCATTTTCCCCACTACCGAAGTTAGACTAACTGGTATGTAATTCCCCGTTTTCTCTCTCCCTCCCTTTTTAAAATTATCACTAATGCATCCACTATTTCTGGGGCTACTTCCTAAAGCACTCTGGGATGCAGACCATCTGGCCCTGGGGATTTATTGGCCTTTAGTAAATTCAATTTACCTAACACCACTTCCCGACTAACCAGGATTTCACTCAGTTCCTCCATCTCATTTGACCCCCGATCCCCTGCTATTTCCAGCAGATTATTTATGTCTTCTTTAGTGAAGACAGAACCAAAGTAGTTATTCAATTGGTCTGCCATGTCCTTGTTCCATATGATCAATTCATCAGTTTCTGACTTCAAGGGACCTACATTTGTTTTAACTCATCTTTTTCCCTTCACATATCTATAAAAACTTTTGCAGTCAGTTTTCATGTTCCCTGCCAGTTTTCTTTCATCATCTATTTTCCCTTTCCTAATTAAGCCCTTTGTCCTCCTCTGCTGGACTGAATTTCTCCCAGTCCTCTGGTAGGCTGCTTTTTCTGGCTAATTTGTATGCTTCATCTTTTGTTTTTATACTATCCCCGATTTCCATTGTTATCCACGGATGCACTACCTTCCCTGATTTATTATTTTGCCAAACTGGGATGAGCAATTGTTGTAGTTCATCCATGCAGTCTTTAAATGCCTTCCATTGCATATCCACCGTCAACCCTTTAAGAATCAATTGCCAGTCTATCTTGGCCAATTCACGTCTCATACCCTCAAAGTTACCTTTCTTTAAGTTCAGAACCCTTGTTTCTGAATTAATTATGTCACTCTCCATCCTAATGAAGAACTCAACCATATTATGGTCACTCTTGCCCAAGGGGCCACGCACAACAAGACTGTTAACTAACCCTTCCTCATTACTCAATACCCAGTCTAGAATAGCCTGCTCTCTCGTTGGTTCCTCTACATGTTGGTTTAGAAAACTATCCCGCATACATTCCAAGAAATCCTCTTCCTCAGCACCCCTGCCCATTTGATTCATCCAATCTACATGTAGATTGAGGGTACACAAAAGGCTGGAGAAACTCAGCGGGTGCAGCAGCATCTAAGGAGCTAAGGAGATAGGCAACGTTTCGGGTCGAGACCCTTCTTCAGACTGCTGCACCTGCTGAGTTTCTCCAGCCTTTTGTGTACCCTCGATTCTCCAGCATCTGCAGTTCCTTCTTTAATACATGTAGATTGAAGTCACCCATTATAACTGTTTTAGCTTTGTTGCACGCATTTCCAATTTCCTGTTTGATGCCATCCCCAACTCCTACTACTACTGTTAGGTGGCTTGTACACAACTCCCACTAGCGTTTTCTGCCCCTTAGTGTTTCGCAGCTCTACCCATATCGATTCCACATCCTCCAAGCTAATGTCCTTCCTTTCTATTGCGTTAATCTCCTCTCTAACCAGCAACGTTACCCCACCTACTTTTCCTTTCTGTCTATCCCTCCTGAATATTGAATATCCCTGCATGTTCAACTCCCAGCCTTGGTCACCCTGGAGCCATGTCTCCGTGATCCCAACTATATCATATTCATTAATAATTATCTGCACATTCAACTCATCCACCTTATTTTACTTTGGAGTCACGTGAGTGATTTCATGAAGAACCCCGCCAGTCATGACGCTTGGCTCAGTGACCGGCTGGGAGGAGCAGCACTTCTCCAGTGGTAAGTTTAAAAAACCTCAGGTAAGTGTCAAAATTGTTGGAGGTCATTTCTGCGCTTGTTACAGGTGGACAAGTCCATGCATGGAGAAATCGTTGAGAGCAAGGCGAGCCATTGCAAAAGTAACTAAAGACCGCGGGAGTGCGGGTAGCGGGCGGCCGCCTAGTTAATCTACTGAGTCGCTAATAACAAGACCAGCGACTACAGACTTGGTGTCTGAGGGCACAGTGGCTGTGCTGGAAGGGCTTAAGGCCACTAGAAAGTCTGTACGACCGATAGACTCGGACGAGTCCGGTCGGGAGGGTTCTCCCTCGAGAATGGATACCGTATCACAGATATCCAGGATGGAGCTCCTACTGGAGAGGTTGCTCCATCAAGAGCGCCGGCCTCTCCAAGAGCCCGCGCCAGCAGCACCTACAGGGCTGCCTTGTGTCTCCTTCTTGGAGGATGAGAGCATAACGGGTCAGTACGATTCTGAAACCGAATCTGTGGGCTTAGCATTGGAGGCTGCCCCAAGAGATGAAGGGCACGAGCCAGACGTTCCATTCCTGGTCACAAGATTTGCCGTCCCAATAGATTCCGGAGAGCTGCTGGGGGAAGAGCTGGCTGCGAGTATAAATTACTTGGCCTTACACCAGCTTCAGGTACTAGCCAAGGATACAATGGCCAAGAAGTACGAAACCGTGGTGAATTGTATCGTGCTTAAAGTGCCGGCCGTAAACCATGCCATCTGGGGCCATATGGGAGTAGGCACCAGGGCGCAGGAGATAAAGCTGCAAAGGGTGCTGAAGCTGCTCGCATCGGGCATTAGGGCTTTCGGTAGGTCGGTGGATGGTGGGCACCTGACTGAGGTTCAGCAGGATGCCCTGGCGCTCATATGCAATGTGCACTTTGAGATAAACTGCCTTAGGAAGAGCGCCATCCGCCCTACCATTAACCCGAGGTAATGCCTTGTGTAAGCCTAGTAACATCCAGCTACCGAATCTGCTGTTCGGGGAAGACCTCGCAAAGCGGGTGAAGGAGCTGGACAATGAGGCAAAAACCGTCGGGCTCATCAAGGCACCAGTGACCAGCAGAACCCTTCGGAGGCAGTACCCCTAAAAGCGGTTTGCTGAAACCGGGTCTGGTCAAGGACCAAGCCGGCCATTCAATGTGCGCCGCTGGTGCACTCCCGCAGGAGTACGGGCAAACATGCCTTTTCCCTCCAGAACCAGGGGACAAAGAACTCCACCGGTAGCCATGGAGGTAAGTGGGTATGGTTCTTGTCGAAACATATTGAGTGAGAATTACCGACCAGTTGGGGGAGGTTACACTGGTTTCTGAAAGAATGGTATGAAATAACATCAAACTTGTTAATACTGCAGAGTATACAAGGGTTTCGAATTCAATTTATTCCCAATTTGTGTCCATCCACACAGCATGTACCAGAGCGGGCACTAATTTTCTCACAAAAAGAGAATTTGGAGGTTCAAGCTGAAATTGGAAAATTATATTTTAAAGGTGTAATTACCATATAACAATTACAGCACGGAAACAGGCCCTCTCGGCCCTTCCAGTCCGTGCCGACCATTTGTTTTCCCCTAGTCCCATCTACCTGCACTCAGACCATACCCCTCCATTCCCTTCACGTCCATATACCTATCCACTTTACTCTTAAATGTTAAAATCGATCCTGCCTCCACCACTTCTGCTGGAAGCTGATTCCACACAGCCACCACCCTCTGAGTAAAGAAGTTCCCCCTCACGTTACCCCGAAACCTCTGTCCCTTAATTCTCATGTCATGCCCTCTTGTTTGAAACTTCCCTACCCTCAATGGGAAAAACGTATCCACGTCAACTCTGTCTATCCCTTTCATCATTTTAAAGACCTCAATCAAGTCCCCCCTTAACCTTCTGCGCTCCAAAGAATAAAGACCTAACTTGTTCAACCTTTCTCTGTAACATAGTTGCTGGAACCCTGGCAACATTCTAGTAAATCTCCTCTGTACTCTCTCTATTTTGTTGACATCCTTCCTATAACTAGGCGATTGTACACCATAAAGTAATTGAGAAGACATTTTAAAATGGAAACATTTTTAGGACTACTCCCAAGCAATTGGTTTCCAGAGGGTGTTATATGGCATGTATTGACTTCAGGATGCATATTACTCTGTGCCTGTTCATAAAGAGTATTGGAGATATTTGAAAGTTGGCTGGATGGGGCAATTATGGCAATTGAAAGCACTGACTAATGGGTTAACCTCAGCCCCTAGATTATTTACAAATCTGCTAAAACCAGTACTGGGGTTACTCTGGGCTCAGGGTCATATTGTAATGGCTTATTTGGATGACATCTTAATAATTGGAAAAACCCAGGTGGCAGCTGAGTTATCGGTTTCAGCTGTTTAGCTCATGGTTGGGGTTTATCATCCATCCAGCTAAATTAAAATTGGTGCCGGTTAATGTAATTGACTATTTGGGATTCACAGTTAATTCAACTCACATGTCTGTGTCTCTGCCCAAGGGCAAGAAATTAGATTTAATTGAAAGCTGTATCAAGCTCTTCGGGGAGCAATCACCTTCAATTAAACAGGTGGCCAGTTTGATTGGCAAATTGGTAGCTGCCTTTCCAGCTGTGCAGTATAGACCTTTGCATTACCAACATTTACAGAGGGCAAAAGTACAGGCACTCAGAATACATGCAGGTCATTTCAACCAGCCCATGCAATTACCATTTGAAGCCATTGCTGAAGTACAGTGGTGGATAAGAAACATTTCAAATTGTTCTAGCAAAATTCTGATGGAAGCACCTTCAGTTGTTTTGCAGACTGATGTTAGTGCCCTAGGTTGGAGTGCTACTGATACCATTTCCTAGCTGTGGAGGCAGATGGAATATGCACGAGGCATTTATTCTCCAATCACATGGAATTAATTATTTAGAGCTTTTAGGAGCATTTTATGGGCTCAAGGCTTACTGTATCACTAAGCATCACTTACATGTTCAGCTTCAGATTGACAATACCACGGCGGTGGCGTATGTTAATCACATGGGTGGAATCAAGTCGAAATCTTGTGACAGATTGGCTAACCTTATTTGGCACTGGTGCATTAAAAAGAACATTTGGATATCAGCTGTCTACTTGCCAGGCAGATTCAATATGGTGGCAGACACCAGGTCATGCAAATTCAATGACAACACAGAGTGGATGTTGAACCATGATGTATTTAATGAGATTGTTGTTCGGTATGGGATGCCAGATATCGATTTGTTTGCATCCAGACTCAACCACCAGGTACAGAAGTATGTTTCATGGGAACCAGATCCAGGGGCATTAGTGGTAAATGTGTTCTCGCTACACTGGGGCGGAATCTTCTTATATGCATTTCCCCCATTCTGCCTCATCAGTCGGTGCTTGACCAAGATCAAGCAGGACTCCGCTTCAGGGGTTTTGGTGGTACCCAACTGGCCTACACAGCCATGGTTCCCTCACATTTCGGACATTATTACACAGCCTATTATGGTGGTTCCAAAACGTCATGATCTATTGGTGCACCCTGTGACTGGAGATCAACACCCGTTGTATGATCGTGTTAATTTGTTAACAGCAGATTCTAAGAAAGCCATACCTGGGTCTGGGACTATCCAATCGTACTGTGGATGTCATCACATCGTCATGGTGGGATAGTACGAAAAAGCAGTACATCTCTCATGTCAGGAAATGGGAGGAGTTTTGTTTACATGGGAACATTACATACCACACAGCTTCCATCCTAGATGTGCTCGTATTTCTGTCCAAGTTATATTTAGTTGAAGGGTTGAGCTATAGTGCCATCAATAGTGCCAGGAGTGCCCTATCATCGTACCTATGCCGGGGGTCAGAACTTCAGTCTGTAGGATCTCATCTGTTAATATCCAGATTTATGAAGGGTGTTGTTAATTCCAATCCCCCCAGGCCTAGGTACTCTGAAATCTGGGATGTGAGCATGGGACTCACGCTGCTTCATCAGTAGGGTACAGCCACATCCTTGTCATTGCCAAAGATTACCCTAAAGTTGGTCATGCTCATGGCGCTGGTATCAGCACAAAGGGTTCAGACTTTGCACAAACTGCGTCTGGACAGGATGGTGTCATCAGGGAATGATGTTATATTTTACATCTATGACCTAATTACAATGAGCGATTACGTGCCCACCGCTCCCGGCCCTCAAAATCCTAAAGGTCAACTGGAAGGTCTGGTTTATAATCTTACTATGTTACTTCAGTTACTGTTATCTGTGATTTCACACCGCTGCTTTGAAGATTGATGCGCAAGCGGGGTTCTTCATGTAATCGCTCATTGTAACTCCTCATAACATAAAGATCAATCTTAAAACTGGTAAGTTCTCATTTAATCTTACTATTACGAATGCTCCTTGCATTGAGACACAAAGCCTTCAGGCTTGTTTTTACAACACTCTTATCCCTTATACAATTATCTTGAAAAGTGGTCCTTTTTGATTTTTGCCCTGGATTTGTCTGCCTGCCACTTTTACCAGTGTCAGCTGGGTTACCGGTGCTGAGGAGAAGCCAGTGAACACGGGACATGTGCTCTCAGAAGAGATTTGGGGGCGAAGCAACAGTGAGGGAGTGAAAGATGTTTGATGTAGAACAATTACATGGGGAATTCAAGTTTCTGGATCAATGGAACCTCTTTCGGGGAAGGAGTGACCTGTATAAAAGGATGGGTTGCACTTGAACCCTAGGGGGACCAGTATCACGGCGGGGAAATTTGCAAAGGCTACTTGGGGGACTTTAAACTAGATAGGTTGTGGGGAGCGACTCAAATAGAGAAAGCTAGGAGCGGTGTCTGAGGCAGGAAGCAGAGAAGGGAAGCACTCAGACCCAACATGTACGGGGGGAAAGAAGAAAAAAATAATAAACAGAGAATAAGTGGTGGTGGGTGTCTTAAAGGTGTGAGCAGAGAGAAAGAGGGGTATAGAAACATAGAAACATAGAAATTAGGTGCAGGAGTAGGCCATTCAGCCCTTCGAGCCTGCACCGCCATTCAATATGATCATGGCTGATCATCCAACTCAGTATCCCGTACCTGCCTTCTCTCCATACCCTCTGATCCCCTTAGCCACAAGGGCCACATCCAACTCACTCTTAAATATAGCCAATGAACTGGCCTCAACTACCCTCTGTGGCAGAGAGTTCCAGAGACTCACCACTCTCTGTGTGAAGAAAGTCTTTCTATCTCGGTCTTAAAGGATTTCCCCCTTATCCTTAAGCTGTGACCCCTTGTCCTGGACTTCCCCAACATCGGGAACAATCTTCCTGCATCTAGAACCCCTTAAGAATTGTAAGTTTCTATAAGATCCCCTCTTAATCTCCTAAATTCCAGAGAGTATAAACCGAGTCTATCCAGTCTTTCTTCATAAGGTCCTGACATCCCAGGAATCAGTCTGGTGAACCTTCTCTGCACTCCCTCTATGGCAATAATGTCCTTCCTCAGATTTGGAGACCAAAACTGCACGCAATACTCCAGGTGTGGTCTCACCAAGAGGCTATGCTGCTTTTTCACTGCCTGCTGCACCTGCAGATCTCGCTGCATCTCCCCTTTTCCTAATCGGCACCATTTAAAAATAGTCTGCTTTCCTGTTTTTGCCACCAAAGTGGATAACCTATACTGCATCTGCCAAACATTTGCCCACTCACCCAGATCCAAGTCACCTTGTGCCCCCCAGCGAGTGGAAAGGAAAAGTGTCATCCGCAAGCGTTACTGGAGCAATAGTGAAAAGGACCCGTTTAGGACATTAGGGGAGGAGTGGGAATCGATATGGGTAGACTCTAAGGGGCATAGTGGGGAAGCAGGCCACCTAACAGGCCACTAGTATTGGAGTTGGGGATGGCATCAAACAGGAAATTAGAAGTGCGTGCAACAAGGGTAACACAGTTATAATGGGTGACTTCAATCTGCAAATAGATTGGGTGAATCAAATTGGCAGGGGTACCGAGGAAGATGGTTTCTTGGAATGTATGCGGGATAGTTTTCTAAACCAGCATGTGGAGGAACCAACGAGAGAGCAGGTTATTCTAGACTGTGTATTGATAATGAGGAAGGATTAGATAGCAGCCTTGTTGTGCGTGGTCCCTTGGGCAAGAGTGACCATAATATGATTGAGTTCTTCATTAGGATGGAGAGTGACATAATTAATTCAGAAACAAGGGTTCTGAACTTAAACAAAGGTAACTTTGAAGGTATGAGCCGTGAATTGGCCAAGATAGACTGGCAGGTGAGTCTTAAAGGGTTGACAGTGGATGTGCAATGGAAGGTATTTAAAGACTGCATGGATGAAGTACAAAAATTGTTCATACCAGTTTGGCAAAAGGATAAATCAGGAAAGGTGGTGCATCCGTGGATAACGAGGGAATTCAGGGATAGTATTAAAAACTAAAGATGAGGCATACAAATTGGCCAAAAAAAGCAGCCTACCAGAGGACTGGGAGAAATTCAGAACCCAACAGAGGAGAACAAAGGGCTTAATTAGGAAAGGGAAAATAGATTACGAAAGGAAACTGGCAGGGAACATAAAAACTGACTGCAAAAGGTTTTATAGATATGTGAAGAAAAGGAGACTAGTTAGAACAAATGTTGGTCACCTGCAGTCAGAAGCAGGTGAATTGATCATGGGGAACAAGGACATGGCAGACCAATTGAATAACTACTTTGGTTCTGTCTTCACTAAGGAAGACATAAATAATCTGCCGGAAATTGCAGTGGACCGGAGGTCAAATAAAATGGCGGAACTCAGTGAAATCCAGGTTAGCCGGGCAGTGGTGTTAGGTAAATTGAACGTATTAAAGGCTGATAAATCCCCAAGGCCAGATGGTCTGCATCCCAGAGTGCTCAAGGAGGTAGCCACGGAAATAGTGGATGCATTAGTGATAATTTTTCAAAACTCCTTAAATTCTGGAGTAGTTCCTGAGGATTGGAGGATAGCTAATGTAACCCCACTTTTTAAAAAAGGAGGGAGAGAGAAAGCGGGGAATTACAGACCTGTTAGTCTAACATCGGTAGTGGGGAAACTGCTAGAGTCAGTGATTAATGATGGGATAGCAGCGCATTTGGAAAGTGGTGAAATCATTGGACAAAGTCAGCATGGATTTACAAAAGGTAAATCATGTCTGACGAAATCTTATAGACATTTTTCGAGGATGTAACTAGTAGAGTGGATAAGGGAGAACCAGTGGATGTGTTATATCTGGACTTTCAGAAGGCTTTCGACAAGGTCCCACATAAGAGATTAGTATATAAACTTAAATCACACAGCATTGGTGGTTCAATAATGATGTGGATCGAGAACTGGCTGGCAAACAGGAAGCAAAGGGTAGGAGTAAACGGGTCCTTTTCAGAATGGCAGGCAGTGAGTAGTGGGGTACCGCAAGGCTCAGTGCCGGGACCCCAGTTATTTACAATATACATTAATGATTTGGACGAGGGAATTGAATGCAACATTCAAATTTGCAGATGACACCAAGCTGGGGGGGTATAGTTAGGAGTGAGGAGGATGCTAGGAGGCTGCAGGGTGATTTGGATAGGCTGAGTGAATGGGCAGATGCATGGCAGATGCAGTAACATGTGGATAAATGTGAGGTTATCCACTTTGGTGGCAAAAACATGAGGGTAGACTATGGTGGCAGATTAGGAAAAGGGGAGATGCAACGAGACCTGGGTGTCATGGTACACCAGTCATTGAAAGTAGGCATGCAGGTGCAGCAGGCAGTGAAGAAAGCAAATGGTATGTTGGCATTCATAGCGAAAGGATTTGAGTATAGGAGCAGGGAGGTTCTACTGCAGTTGTACAGGGTTTTGGTGAGACCACACCTGGAGTATTGCTTACAGTTTTGATCTCCAAATCTGAGGAAAGACATTCTTGCCATAGAGGAGGTTCAGAGAAGGTTCACCAGAGTGATTCCTGGGATGTCGGGACTTTCATATGAAGAAAGACTGGATAGACTCGGCTTGTACTCACTGGAATTTAGAAGAGGGGGGATCTTATAGAAACTTACAAAATTCTTAAGGGGTTGGACAAGCTGGATGCAGGAAGATTGTTCCCGATGTTGGGGGAGTCCAGAACAAGGGGTCACAGTCTAAGGATAAGGGAGAATTCCTTTAGGACCGAGATGAGGAAAACATTCTTTACAGGGACTAGGGGAAAACAAATGGTCGGCACGGACTGGAAGGGCCGAGAGGGCCTGTCTCCGTCTGTACACAGAGAATGGTGAGTCTCTGGAATTCTCTGCCACAGAAGGTCGTTGAGGCCAGTTCATTGGCTACATTCAAGAGGGAGTTGGATGTGGCTCTTGTGGGTAAAGGGATCAGGGGGTATGGAGAGAAGGGAGGTACGAGATACTGAGTTGGATGATCAGCCATGATCATATTGAATGGCGGTGCAGGCTCAAAGGGCCAAATGGCCTACTCCTGCACTTATTTTTCTATGTTTCTATGAATGCTATGTTAAGGAATGGTTTGTATTTTTTGCTGTCAAAAATTTGGGTTTATAAATAGGAACCGTGATCACCAGTCATTATTTAAGTCGGCGGCTGCCTATCATTAATAATTATTCAATAATGTTAACCTTTACACCGCAGTAATCATGAAACTGTGAAATACTCATCAGGAAAATGCAACTGCAACATGAGGCATGATGTAATATGCCCAAATGCACAATTTTCATTTTTTTACAGGTGAGATTATCATCAAATTATGCTTGGGTACAGGAGAAAGGCCAGAGAGACTGAGAACTGAGTCACAAGATGGTACGGGAAGCCGGGAGTATCTGGGACTACTCAGCGATTTGTCAAGCATTGGAAATATCATGGAAGACAAGCTTAATATAATGTGCACAAGCTGTACCATAAGGTGTCATATCACCGGAGGTCACGTGCCCAAATGTGGCTAAACATGGGAATTAAGGAAAATTGGCAACCTCTTTTGCAGCAGTGAGCATGTGTCGGTCGAATACAAGCTCAGTGTTGCGGAATCCCCAGACTCCATTGTGGAGTTTGATCCACATGGGTCCAGGATATTTCATAATTTGAACACAGACTGATATAACCAATGTAAAGGAATGGTGGAGAATGAAATATCCTGGACCCATGTAGATCAAACTCCACAAAGGAGTCTGGGGATGCAGCGACATACAATCTGGGTCTCCTCCACTTACGTGATACTCTCGCCCAGTGAAGTGATCCGCGCCTATTATCATCAAGCTGAGTCCATCCACACCCTCTTCAATCGCCTGCTCCAATCGGTCCCGGTAGAATCTCGTCAACTGTAAGAACTGGTGATCATCACAGTTTGACAGGAAAGTGGAGATTGCGGAGTTTAGATCTGTGAACACAGTAGGGGAAGGAAAACATCATCTGAGAAATCGTTCACCATTGGCCCTCAGTTCAGATTGATTATCCATGAGTGCATTCGAAAAAACCTGCAGTTTTAACATCACGTATTCGCTGTGAACGGTTCCCGCTCCCACACTATTCATCGCACTGGAAAATGTTCCCTAGCTGGGCCAGAGGAAATAGATAGAAGGATAGATAGTCTCATCACCACCACTGTGCAATAGCCCAGGAAACCAGAATTAAATTGTCACCTGACCTTCCAATTTGATATCGAAAATACTTGTATTTCATGAAATCCCCCCATGTTTTGAGAGGTGGGGGACAATCCCCCCCATGTTTTGTAATCCGGATTTTAAAACTCGGTGAAAAAAAAATCTATTAAAAATCTCTGCTTTCCGCGAGACAGTGGGGGTGGGACTGATGATCAAGGGCACCGATTGGATGAGAGAGACGTCGGTCAGCTGGGGGGGGGGGGGGGGGGGACCATGATGATTCAGTGCAATGATTGGATGATGGAGATGTCCAGGTGGAGCACCGAGGCAGTCCCGCGGGGGCGCAAGGCCACTCACAAGTCTGCCAGGCCCGTAGACTCAGACGGGTCCGGGCCGGAGGGATCCCCTCAAACACTGGGGAGCATCTGCGGGTGACTTTCCCAGATGGAGCACCTATTGGAGAGGTGGCTCCAGTCTGATCTGCTCCAGAGGAGGGAGCGGTATCAGCCCGGGTCTCCACGGGAGCCCGCGCTAGCAGCACTGTACACAGGGCTGCGAAGTGTCTCCCTCTCTGGAGAGGGGAGCACACAGAGTCAGTACTATCCTGACTCAGAGCTGGGAGGCACATCAGGTGACACTCTCAGGAGCATGGGGCCGAAGTGCCTTTATTGGCTTCCAAATACGCCATTCCTACTCCAACAGGAGCACCCCTAGATGAAGAGCTGGCCACCACTATCAATTAGCTGGCATCGTATCAGCTCAAGGACCTGGTTATGGAGGAGACCGCCAGCAGATACCATACACCTGCCAACTGTGCCTCCCTCAATGTGCCAGCCGTCAACCACGCCATCTGGGGCCATATTGGAGTGGGGGTAAGAGCCCAGGAGGTCAAACTCCAAAACAATTTAAAATTATTGGCCTCAGGGATAACGGCCTTTGCTAGGTCCGTAGATGGGGGGTCGCTGACAGAGGCACAGCAGGACGCTATGGGGCTTCTCTGTAATGCCCTTTTTGAAATCAACTGTCTGCGTAAAAACGCAATACGGCCGGCACTCAACCCAAAATTTGCTGTGCTGTGCAAGGCCAGCAACGTCCAGCCGGCCAATTATCTATTTGGGGCAGACCTGCCGAAGCGGGTCCGCGAGCTGGATGATGAGGCCAAGACCATACGCCTCATGAGCCGAGCCCCAACTACACCCAGGGGCTCATCGCAACGGGCTCACCCCTATGCTGCCTTCAACACCAGGCGAAACCAGCCTTGGGGCTCTGGGAAAGGAGATGGGGTGGGCTCGAGCTGGAAGCACCAAGGCTCGAGCTGGAAGCACCGAGGTCTTTTTAAGGGGTAGGCCCCAGCCGGCCCACGGCTCGGATGCGGGGGGGGGGGCACCCACCATCAGCCCTCTTTCCCAAGGCACGAGGACGGAAGCCAGGACCACACCGACAGTAACGTCCAATGTAGGAGAACCTAGTTCCTTGTGGAACACCTTTCACATCACTAACTCACAAGTTGGGGGGAGATTGCGACATTTTTTGAATGAATGGAACTGGATCACAGCAGACCCCTTCATACTGCACAGTGTTCAAGGTTTTAAAATTGAGTTCCTTCTTGATTCATCACCAACCACACAAAATTTACCAAACCCCACATATGTGTTCTCACAACAGGAAAGATTTGCGATACAAGCTGAAATCCAGGCTTTACATACAAAAGGGGTGATTCAGATGTCGAACCAGGAATCACACCAAATTTGTATCCAACATATTCCCCAAGCGAAAGAGGGATGGAGGAAGTCGTATCATCCTGGGTGGAACTGAGAAGTGGGAACGGTGTAGCAACACTTTTAGGGGTGTATTATAGACAGGCAAATGGAGAGCGGGAATTGGAAGAGCAAATATGTAAGGAGATAGCAGATATTAGTAGCAAGCACAAGGTAGTGATTGTGGGAGATTTCAATTTTCCAAAAATAGACTGGGAAACACATTCTGTAAATGGGCTGGATGGTTTGGAGTTTGTAAAATGTGTGCAGGATAGTTTTTTGCAGCAATACATAGAGGTATCGACCAGAGAAATGGCAGTGCTGGACCTCCTGTTAGGAAATGAGGCAGGTCAGGTGATGGAGGTATGCGTTGGTGAGCACTTCGGGACCAGTGATCACAATACCATTAGTTTCAATATAATTATGGAGAGAGTCAGAACTGGACCTAGGGTTGAGATTTTTTATTGGAGAAAGGCTAACTTTTTACTCAGAGGGAATGCTTCCAGTAAGGATTTAAAAGGAGTGAATTGGGACATTTTGTTTTATGGGAAGGATGTAGAAGAGAAATGGAGGACATTTAAAGGGGAAATTGTAAGAGTACAGAATCTTTATGTCCCTGTTCGGTTGAAAGGAAATAGTAAAAAATGGAAAGAGCCATGGTTTTCAAGGGAAATTGGACACTTGTTTCGAAAAAAGAGAGATATCTACAATAATTATAGGAGGCATGGAGTAAATGAGGTGCTACGGGAGTATAAAGAATGTAAAAAGAATCTTAAGAAAGAAATTAGAAAGGCTAAAAGAAGATATGAGGTTGCTTTGGCAAGAAAGGTGAAAGTAAATCCAAAAGGTTTCTACAGGTATATTAATAGCAAAAGGATAACGGGGGATAAAATTGGACCATTAGAGTGCCAGAATGGACAGCTATCTGCAGAGCCAAAAGAGATGGGGGAGATATTGAACAATTTCTTTTCTTCGGTATTCACCAAGGAGAAGGATATTGAACTCTGTGAGGTAAGGGAAAAAAAGTAGAGTAGCTATGGAAACTATGAGATTCAAAGAGGAGGAAGTACTGACACTTTTGAAAAATATAAAAGTGGATAAGTCTCCAGGTCCTGACAGGATATTCCCTAGGACATTGAGGGAAGTTAGTGTAGAAATAGCAGGAGATATGACAGAAATATTTCAAATGTCATTAGAAACGGGAATAGTGCCGGAGGATTGGCGTACTGCGCATGCTGTTCCATTCTTTAAAAAGGGTTCAAAGAATAAACCTAGCAATTATAGACCTGTTAGTTTGACGTCAGTGGTGGGCAAATTAATGGAAAGGATACTTAGAGATAATATATATAAGCATCTGGATCAACAGGGTCTGATCAGGAACAGTCAACATGGATTTGTGCCTGGAAGGTCATGTTTGACAAACCTTCTTGAATTTTTTGAAGCGGTTACTAGGGAAATTGATGAGGGTAAAGCAGTGGATGTTGTCTATATGGATTTCAGTAAGGCCTTTGACAAGGTTCCCCATGGAAGGTTGGTTAAGAAGGTTCAATCTTTGGGTGTTAGTGGCAGAGTAGCAAGATGGATTCAACAGTGGCTGAATGGGAGATGTCAGAGAGTAATGGTGGATGGCTGTTTGTCAGGTTGGAAGCCGGTGACCAGTGAGGTGCCTCAGGGATTTGTGTTGGGTCCACTGTTGTTTGTCATGTACATCAATGATCTGGATGATGGGGTGGAAAATTGGATAAGTAAGTATGCAGATGATACTAAGATAGGTGGTGTTGTGGATAATGAAGTAGATTTTCAAAGTCTACAGAGAGATTTGGGCCATTTGGAAAAGTGGGATGAAAGATGGCAGATGGAGTTTAAACATAGAAACATAGAAATTAGGTGCAGGAGCAGGCCATTCGGGATTTGAGTACAGGAGCAGGGACTTCGTTGTAGCTTGGTGAGGACTGGAGTATTGCGTGCAGTTTTGGTCTCGCCATTCAATATGATCATGTCAGCTGATCATCCAACTCAGTATCCTGTACCTGCCTTTAAGACTCTCACATGGTGACCCCCTGATCCCTTCAGCCACATCCAACTCCCTCTTAAATATGGCCAACGAACTGGCCTCAATTACTTTCTGTGGCAGAGAATTCCACAGATTCACCACTCTCTGTGTGAAAAACGATTTTCTCATCTCGGTCCTAAAAGACTTCCCCCTTATCCTTAAACTGTGACCCCTTGTCCTGGACTTCCCCAACATCGGGAACAATCTTCCTGCATTTTGCAAGTCTCTGTGAGATCACCCCTCAATCTTCTAAATTCCAGTGAGTACAAGCCGAATCTATGCAGTCTTTCTTCATATGGAAGTCGTGCCATCCCAGGAATCAGTCTGGTGAACCTTCTCTGTACTCCCTCTATGGCAGGAATGTCTTTCCTCAGATTAGGAGACCAAAACTGTACACAATACTCCAGGTGTGGCCTCACCAAGAACCTGTACAACTGCAGTAGAACCACCCTGCTCTTGTACTCAAATCCTTTTGCTATGAATGCCAACATGCCATTTGCTTTCTTCACAGCCTGCTGCACCTGCATGCCTACTTTCGATGACTGGTGTACCATGACACCCAGGTCTCGCTGCATCTCCCCTTTTCCTAATTGGTCACCATTCAAATAATAGTCTACCTTCCTGTTTTTGCCACAAAAGTGGTTATCCTCACATTTATCCACATTATACTGCATATGCCATGCATTTTCCCACTCACCCAGTCTATCCAAGTCATCCTGCAGCCTCCTAGCATCCTCCTCACAGCTAACACTGCCCCCCAGCTTCGTGTTATCGGCAAACTTCGAGATGTTGCATTTAATTCCCTCGTCCAAATCATTAATGTATATTGTGAATAGCTGGGGTCCCAGCACTGAGCCTTGCGGCACCCCACTAGTCATTGCCTGCCATCCTGAAAAGGACCCGTTCACTCCTACTCTTTGCTTCCTGTCTGCCAGCCAGTTCTCTATCCACATCAATACTGAACCACCAATACCGTGTGCTTTAAGTTTGTATACCAATCTCTTGTGTGGGACCTTGTCGAAAGCCTTCTGAAAGTCCAGATATAACACATCCACTGCTTCTCCCTTATCCACTCTACTAGTTACATCCTCGAAAAATTCTATAAGATTCGTCAGACATGATTTACCCTTCGTAAATCCATGCTGACTTTGTCCAATGATTTCACCACTTTCCAAATGCGCTGCTATCCCATCTTTAATAATTGACTCTAGCAGTTTCCCAACTACCGATGTTAGACTAACTGGTCTGTAATTCCCCGTTTTCTCTCTCCCTCTCTTTTTAAAAAGTGGGGTTACATTAGCTACCCTCCAATCCTCAGGAACTACTCCAGAATCTAAAGTGTTTTGAAAAATTATCACTAAGGCATCTGCTATTTCTGGGGCTACTTCCTAAAGTACCCTGGGATGCAGCCTATCTGGCCCTGGGGATTTATCGACCTTTAATCGATTCAATTTACCCAAGACCACTTTCTGGCTAACCTGGATTTCACTAATTTCGTCCATCTCATTTGACCCGCGATCCGCTGCTATTTCCGGCAAATTATTTATGTCTTCCTTAGTGAAGACAGAACCAAAGTAGTTATTCAATTGGTCTGCCATGTCCTTGTTCCCCATGATCAATTCACCCGTTTCTGACTGCAAGGGACCTACATTTGTTTTAACTAATCTTTTGCGCTTCACATATCGATAAAAACTTTTGCAGTCAGTTTTTATGTTTTCTGCCAGTTTTTTTTCATACTCCATTTTCCCTTTCCTAATTAAGCCCTGTGTCCTCCTCTGTTGGTCTCTGAATTTCTTCCAGTCCTCTGGTTGGCTGCTTTTTCTGGCTAATTTGTACGCTTCATCTTTTTCTTTGATACTATCCCTGATTTCCCTCGTTATCTACTGATGCGCCACCTTCCCTGATTTATTCTTTTGCCATACTGGGATGAACAATTGTTGTAGTTCATCCATGCAGTCTTTAAATGCCTTCCATTGCATATCCAATTAATGCTGATAAGTGTGAAGTGCTACATCTTGGCAGGACAAATCAAAATAGGACGTACATGGTAAATGGTAGGGAATTGAGGACTGCTGTGGAACAGAGGGATCTAGGAATAACTGTGCACAGTTCCCGGAAGGTGGAATCGCATGTTGATAGGGTGGTAAAGAAAGCCTTTGGTGTGCTGGCCTTCATAAATCAGAGCATTGAATATAGGAGTGGGGATGTAATGTTAAAATTGTACAAGGCATTGGTAAGACCAATTGTGGAGTATGGTATACAATTTTGGTCGCCTAATTATAGGAAGGTTGTCAACAAAATAGAGAGAGTACAGAGGAGATTTACTAGAATGTTGCCTGGGTTCCAGCAACTAAGTTAAAGAGAAAGGTTGAACAAGTTAGGTCTTTATTCATTGGAGCGCAGAAGGTTAAGGGGGGACTTGATTGAGGTCTTTAAAATGATGAAAGGGATAGACAGAGTTGACGTGGATAAGCTTTTCCCATTGAGGGTAGGGAAGATTCAAACAAGAGGGCATGACATAAGAATTAAGGGACAGAAGTTTAGGGGTAACACGAGGGGGAACTTCTTTTCTCAGAGAGTGGTGGCTGTGTGGAATGAGCTTCCAGCAGAAGTGGTGGAGGCAGGATCGATTTTAACATTTAAAAGTAAAGTGGATAGGTATATGGATGGGAAGGGAATGGAGGGGTATGGTCTGAGTGTAGGTAGATGGGACTAGGGAAAAATAAATGGTCGTCACAGACTGCAAGGGCCGACAGGACCTGTTTCCGTGCTGTAATTGTTATATGGTTATATGGTTATATCCTAGACTTGACGGAACTCAATACCCATGTGCAGTATAAAAAATTTTAAATGGATAATTTTGGCACAGCCATCCAGCTGGTTTCCAAAGGATGTATATGGTATGCATAGATCTAAAAGATGCATAATACTCAGTATCCATTCACAGGGAGCACAGGAGATATTTGAAATTTAACTGGATGGGGCAGCTGTGGCAATTTAAAGCATTGCCTAATGGGCTGACTTCAGCTCCCAGACTATTTATAGTCATGCCTCCACCATTTCATATGACACAGTGTGCATAAGGGATATACTGGAGTTTCTGTCAACTTTATATTATGACCATAAATTAGGCTACAGTGCCATCAACAGTGCCAGGCGTGCACTATCCTCATATTTAGTGTTGGGAACGGGGCCCCACCCGGTGGGAACACACCCCCTTATTACCAGGTTCATGAAACATAGATATTGAAACATAGAAAATAGGTGCAGGAGTAGGCCATTCGGCCCTTCGAGCCTGCACCGCCATTCAATATGATCATGGCTGATCATCCAACACAGTATCCTGTACCTGCCTAATCTCCATACCCCATGATCTCTTTAGCCACAAGGGCCACATCTAACTCTCTCTTAAACATAGCCAATGAACTGGCCTCAACTACCTTCTGTGGCAGAGAATTCCAGACACTCACCACACTCTTTGTGAAAAATGTTTTCCTCATCTCGGTCCTAAAGGAATTCCCCCTTATCCTTAGACTGTGACCCCTTGTTCTGGACCTCCCCAACATCGGAAACAATCTTCCTGCATCTAGCCTGTCCAACCCCTTGAGAATTTTATAATTTTCTATAAGATCCACCCTAAATCTTCTAAATTCTAGCGAGTACAAGCCGAGTCTATCCAGTCTTTCCTCATATGAAATTCCTGACATCCCAGGAATCAGTCTGGTGAACCTTCTCTGTACCCCCTCTATGGCAAAAATGTCTTTCCTCAGATTTGGAGACCAAAACTGTACGCTATACTCCAGGTGTGGTCTCACCAAAACCCAACTGCAGTAGAACCTCCCTGCTCCTATACTCAAATCCTTTTGCTATGAATGCTAACATACCATTTGCTTTCTTCACTGCCTGCTGCACCTGCATGCCTACTTTCAATGACTGGTGTACCATGACACCCAGGTCTCGTTGCATCTCCCCTTTTCCTAATCTGCCACCATTCAGATAATAGTCTACCCTCCTGTTTTGCCACCAAAGTGGATAACCTCACATTTATCCACATTATACTGCATCTGCCATGCATTCGCCCACTCACCCAGCCTATCCAAGTCACTTTGCAGCATCCTAGCATCCTCCTCAGACCTAACACTACCCCCCAGCTTAGTGTCATCCGCAAACTTCGAGATGTTGCATTCAATTCCCTCATCCAGATCATTAATATATATTGTAAATAGCTGGGGTCCCAGCACTGAGCCTTGCGGTACCCCACTACTCACTGCCTGCCATTCTGAAAAGGACCTGTTTACTCCTACCCTTTGCTTCCTGTCTGCCAGACAGTTCTCTATGCACATCAATACTGAACCCCCAATAGCGTGTGCTTTAAGTTTGTATACTAATCTCTTATGTGGGACCTTGTCGAAAGCCTTCTGAAAGTCTAGATATAACACATCCACTGGTTCTCCCTTATCCACTCTACTAGTTACATCCACAAAAATTCTATAAGATTCGTCAGACATAATTTACCTTTCGTAAATCCATGCTGACTTTGTCTAATGATTTCACCACTTTACAAATGTGCTGCAATCCCATCTTTAATAACTGACTCTAGCAGTTTCCCCACTACCGATGTTAGACTAACTGGTTTGTAATTCCCCGTTTTCTCTCTCCCTCCTTTTTTTAAAAGTGGGGTTACATTAGCTTCCCTCCAATCCTCAGGAACTATTCCAGAATCTAAGGAGTTTTGAAAAATTATCACCAATGCATCCACTATTTCTGTGGCTACTTCCTCGAGTACTCTGGGATGCAAACTATCTGGCCCTGGGGATTTATCGGCCTTTAATCCGTTCAATTTACCCAACACCACTTCCCGGCCATTCTGGATTTCACTCAGTTCCTCCATCTTATTTGAACCCCGGTCCCCTGCTATTTCCGACAGATTATTTATGTCTTCCTTAGTGAAGACAGAACCAAGGTAGTTATTCAATTGGTCTGCCATGTCCTTGTTCCCCATGATCAATTCACCTGTTTCTGACTACAAGGGTACTACATTTGTTTTAACTAATCTCTTTCTCTTCACATATCTATAAAAACTTTTGCAGTCAGTTTTTATGTTCCCTGCCAGTTTTGTTCCATAATCTATTTTCCCTTTCCTAATTAAGCCCTTTGTCCTCCTTTGCTGGACTCTGAATTTCTCCCAGTCCTCTGGTAGGCTGCTTTTTCTGGCTAATTTGTATGCTTCATCTTTTGTTTTTATACTATCCCTGATTTCCCTTATTATCCATGGATGCACTACCTTCCCTGATTTATTATTTTGCCAAACTGGGATGAACAATTGTTGTAGTTCATCCATGCAGTCTTTAAATACCTTCCATTGCACATCCACTGTCAACCCTTTAAGAATCACTTGCCAGTCTATCTTGGCCAATCTCATACTTTCAAAGTTACCTTTGTTTAAGTTCAGAACCCTTGTTTCTGACTTAATTATGTTACTCTCCATACTAATGAAGAACACAACCATATTATGGTCACTCTTGCCCAATGGGCCACGCACAAGACTGCTAACTAACCTTTCCTCATTACTCAATACCCAGTCTAGAATAGCCTGCTCTCTCATTGGTTCCTCTACATGTTGGTTTAGAAAACTATCCCGCACCCATTCCAAGAAATCCTCTTCCTCAGAACCCTTGCCAATTTGATTCACCCAATCTATATGTAGATTGAAGTCACCCATTATAACTGTTTTACTCTTGTTGCACGCATTTCTAATTTCCTGTTTGATGCCATCCCCAACTCCACTACTACTGTTAGGTGGCCTGTACACAACTCCCACTAGCATTTTCTGCCCCTTAGAGTTTCGCAGCTCCACCCATATCGATTTCACATCCTCCAAGCTAATGTCCTTCCTTTCTATTGCATTAATCTCCTCCTTCACCAGCAATGCTACCCCACCTCCTTTTCCTTTCTGTCTATCCCTCCTGAATATTGAATATCCCTGGATGTTCAGCTCCCAGCCTTGGTCCCTCTGGAGCCATATCTCCGTAATCCCAACTATAGCATAGTCATTAATAGCTATCTGCACATTCAACTCGTCCTCCTTATTACGAATGCTCGCCTCATTGAGACACAAAGCCTTCAGGCTTGTTTTTACAACACTCTTACCCCTTATACAATTATGTTGACAAGTGGCCCCTTTTGATTTTTGCCCTGGATTTGTCTGCCTGCCACTATTAATTTTCACCTTGCTACCAATTGCTTCTTCCTTCATTTTATACCCCTCTTTCTCTCTGCTCTCACATTTATGAAAGCCACCACCTCTTATTCTCTGTTTATTACTTTTTTCTTCTTTCCCCCCTACATGTTGGGTCTGAGTACTTTCCTTCTCTGCCTCCTGCCTCAGAACCTGTCTACTAGCTTTCTCTGAGTCCCTCCCCCCAACCATTCTAGTTAAAAGTCCCCCCAGTAGCCTTTGCAAATTTCCCCGCCAGGATACTGGTCCCCCTCGGGTTCAAGTGCAACCCGTCCTTTTTATACAGGTCACTCCTTCCCCGAAAGAGGTTCTAATGATCCAGAAACTTGAATCCCTGCCCTCTGCACCAGTCCTTCAGCCAGGCATTTATCCTCCACCTTGCTCCATTCCTACTCTCACTATCGCGTGGCACAGGAAGTAATCCTGCGATTGTTATCTTTGCAGTCCTTTTCCTTAACTCTCTTCCTAACTCCCTAAATTCTCCTTTCAGGACCTCTTCTCTTTTTTTACCTATGTCATTGGTACCAATATGTACCATGACCTCAGGCTCCTCTCCCTCCCTTTTCAGGATATCTTGGTCACGTTCAGACACATCCAGGACCCTGGCACCAGGGAGGCAAACTACCATCCGGATATCCGGACTGCGTCCACAGAATTGCCAATCTGACCCCCCTAACTGTAGAGTCCCCTATTACTAATGCCCTCCTCTTCTTTTCCTTACCTTCTGAGCAACAGGGCCGGTCTCGGTACCGCAGGCCCGGTCGCTGTTGCTACCCCCAGGTAGGTTGTCCCCCCCAACAGCACTCAAACAGGAGTACTTATTTTCAAGGTGTACAGCCACCGGGGTACTCTCTAGTCCCTGCCTCTGCCCCTTGCCTCTCCTAATCCTGACCCACGTGTCTGCCTCCTGTGGTTTTGGAGTGACTACCTCCCTGTAACTCCTCTCTATGACCTTCTCACTCTCCCTGACCAGACGGAGGTCATCGAGCTGCTGCTCCAGGTTCCTAACACAGTCCCTTAGGAGCCGCATCTCGACGCACCTGGTGCAGATGTGGACATCTGGAGGGATATCCAACTCCATGACCTCCCACATCTGACATCCAGAACAGTAAACTGCCCTGGGCCTCATACTCCCCCTTACTCTGGATACAATACAAAATACAATATACAGTACACTACAAACTGCTGGAATCTGACTGCCAATCAGCTGCTTACTGTAGTCCACTTCCCACCAATCAGCGGCTTCCTCAAGCCTAGTTAATTGAACAGAATGTTACAGATTTAGAACGTTACGGATTTCGGTTCCTCCCTCACCAACGGCTCCTGGGCCTCTGAAAAAACAAAGCCCCGCGCTGGGTTTTTACACTCACCGCTCTGACGTCGCTCCTCCCTCACCAACGGCTCCTGGGCCTCTGAAAAAACAAAGCCCCGCGCTGGGTTTTTACACTCACCGCTCGGACGTCGCTCCTCACTCACTAACGGCTCCTGGGCCTCTGAAAAAACAAAGCCCCGCGCTGGGTTTTTACACTCACCACTCTGACGTCGCTCCTCCCTCACCAACGGCTCCTGGGCCTCTCCCAGAAGGGAATATACAATACTAAACTCCTCAGGCCACGGTATACGGACACAGGATGTTAGCCTGGTGCTAACACTACTTTGTCAGTGGGCACCAACCACCGCATTATCCTTAACCACGGTCACCCTCAAGGTGGTCATGCTGATGGCGCTGGTAACGGTGCAACGATTCCAGACATTGCCCAAGCTACAACTGGACAACATGACTACCACTGTTAACAGCATAACCTTCGTCATCTGTGGTTTAATTAAACAGAACAGACCGGGTGTACCAGGGCCCAAGCTTGAGTTCCTGGCATACCCCGAAGATCCACGATTATGTGTAGTCGCACACTTGCACCAGTACATTAAAGTCACGAGGAGCCTCAGAGGCTCTGAGTTAGCTGTCTTAATCAGCCACAAAAATCAACACCACAGGGTATCAGCACAAACCATCTCCAGATGGTTAAAGGATGTACTGGCGGGTGCAGGAGTGAATACTGACGCTTACAAATCTCACTCTACCAGGGCTGCATCAACGTCGGCAGCTAGGGCTATGGACGTGCCCCTCGACAACATCCTAGCGGCTGCAGGATGTTCCATCAGTTTTATAATAAACCCATTGCCGGACCGGGGATGTTTGCACGTACCATTTTAAATTCTGTTTAAATAGTTTCCCCCAGGTTGGGCGGGGTCACTATCATTTTGTTTTTCACATTAAACATCAGTATTGTTACCTAACTACGTTATGTCTGAATGCATTAATTTTTCTCACTCATCCATGGTCAAATCCATTCAGTGTGTGATGCCTGGACTCGAACCGGCGTGAAATCACAGAGCTTTGAAATCTTCATGTAGTCACTCACGTGACTCTGAAGTAAAATAGTAAGATTAAACAAGAACTTACCAGTTTGAAGTTTGATCTTGATTTTATGAGGAGTTACTATGAGCTATTACGTGCCCACCGCTCCCAACCCTCATATTATCAGGTCATCTGGTAGTTCTAGTTCTCCAAATCTTACTATCTTCAGGTCAACTTCGTTTATCTGTGATTCCACACCGCTGCTTTGAAGATTGACATGCATGACGACTGACGGCCTTCTTCACGTAATCGCTCATCATAACGCCTCATAAAATCAAGATCAAACTTCAAACTGGTAAGTTCTCATTTAATCTTACTAGTTTACCATATTAACTCATGGGTTTGGCCTGAGTGCCAGAAGTGAAATGCTGAAGATTAGTCAGATCTTAATGGAAAATTTTACAGTGATCTAACAATTCAGTATAATGTGGATAAATGTGAGGTTATCCACTTTGGTGGCAAAAACAGGAGGGTAGACTGTTATCTGAATGGTGACAAATTAGGAAAAGGGGAGATGCAACGAGACCTGGGTGTCATGGTACACCAGTCATTGAAAGTAGGCATGCAGGTGCAGCAGGCAGTGAAGAAAGCAAATGGTATGTTAGCATTCATAGCAAAAGGATTTGAGTATAGGAGCAGGGAGGTTCTACTGCAGTTGTACAGGGTTTTGGTGAGACCACACCTGGAGTATTGCTTACAGTTTTGATCTCCAAATCTGAGGAAAGACATTCTTGCCATAGAGGAGGTACAGAGGTTCACCCGACTGATTCGTGGGATGTCAGGACTTTCATACGAGGAAAGATTGGATAGACTTGGCTTGTACTCGCTAGAATTTAGAAAATTGAGAGGGGGGGGTTTATAGAAACTTACAAAATTCTTAAGCAGTTGGACAGGCTAGATGCAGGAAGATTGTTCCCGATGTTGGGGAGGTCCAGAACAAGGGGTCACAGTTTAAGGATAAGTGGGAATTCCTTTAGGACCGAGATGAGGAAATCATTTTTCACAAAGAGAGTGGTGAGTCTCTGGAATTCTCTGCCACAGAAGGTAGTTGAGGCCAGTTCATTGGCTATATTTAAGAGGGAGTTAGATGTGGCCCTTGTGGCTAAAGGGATCAGGGGGTATGGAGAGAAGGCAGGTACGGGATACTGAGTTGAATGATCAGCCATAATCATATTGAATGGCGGTGCAGGCTCGAAGGGCCGAATGGCCTGCTCCTGCACCTATTTTCTAAGTATCTATGTAATTCATTTTCAGTGAGTAATGCCTTTCAATGATTGATGCCAGACCTTGAACAAATGCAGCTCAAATGGACAGCTGTTGCCTGAGCACAGCATGGCTTTTAGTATTACTAACTGCAAGGGAAGGGCACGGATCAGTAGTGATGCAGCTCAATCAAACCAAACATTCAATGCAGGACAATATTGAGTTGATGCAGTTTCATTGAATTGTCCTGGTTTTCTATGGAAAGCGAGTTAAGCCTTTCTCAGATGCAATCTTAATGTGGTTCATCTCAAGTTAAAGAGGCAAATGCAACAAGTTTGAGCAATTTTGGAAGGATTGTTTCTTGAAACAAACTGCTCTAAAAGTTTGAAGAAAGGAATTGCATATACTAGTTTAAACCAAAGATAGACACAACATGATGGACTAACTCAACTGGTCAGGCAGCATCTCTGGAGAAAAGAAATAGGTGATGTTTCGGGTCGAGATCGTTCTTCAGGCTGGGTCTTAGCCTGAAGGAGGGTCCCGTCCAGAAACATCGCCTACTCCTTTTCTCCAGAGATGTTGCCTGGCCCGTGGAGTTACTCGAGCATTTTGTGTGTATCTTTGGTTTAAACTAGCATCTGCAATTCCTTCCTTCCAAACCTCCTTCCTTCAAACGTTACCGATTCCTTTTATCCAGAAATGTTGCGTGACCCGTTGAGTCAGCAGCTGGAAAGAGAAAAAAAAGAGTCTCAACCCGAAGGCACAAAAGCTGTCGCCTATTCCTTTTCTCCGGAGATGCCGTCTGACCCGCTGAGCCATCTCTTGTTTCAATAAGATTATTTGAAAATGAAATGATCCAAACCAACTCTTAAAGATAAATCGCCTTTATGTGAAACATAAACCAATTGCAAAACTTTGCCAACACGAAGGGGAATATCCTTTGGGGTCGTTCGCTACCATGCGCAGTCATGGATAAAACAGTGCAGGATATGATAACGTGGCCAATGATACAGGTGTGAGGCGAGATCCCCGAAATACAGTCTGCAGAGCGATGAATAAACAGGGGTGAGAAATGTACTAACCGTCAGCCTATATATTGAAAAATCCCAAAACTCGGGTTCAGTGAGTTTTAAAAAGAACATTAGACAAGAACCCTTAACAAATAGTGAAGTTTCACGTATGGCAGTGCACACACCTGGTGAAAATGTCCCAAAGGGCGGAAACAGGCCCTTCAGCCCACTGAGCCAGCCGTCAAACACTCACTTACCTCAAACTCATTTCTGCCCGTATTCACATCAATTTCCCACCTGAGCCCCATTCGACCACTCACTGACACATCGGGGTAAGGTGACAGTCCTTCAGGTGTTTATGCCATTCATTTCTCATTGAGTCATGGGTTCATACAACACAGCAGGTGTTGTGGGGAGCATTCATACAACGAAGCAGCGTGCGGGGAGCGAAAGGGAGCACTTGGGGGAAACTCCATAAAATAGTACCGGAGGTTAGAATCGAACCCAGGTCCCTGGAGCAGTGACACACGCTGCTCAAGTGAACATATAATGAAATGAATGAGGACAGACAATAATCAGATTAATTGAACTCATCAAAGGGCGTAGATTTAACGTGAGCAGCAGGCGGAATAAAGGGCATATGATGATTTTTTTTCTCAACCCAGTAAGTACTGTAGTCGTAATCTGAGAACACGACGGAGTCAGGTTTACAGAGTATATGGGCCAGAACTCGAATAACGGTCAGGAAGGCTATGGTTGGAATGCACATGGTGGACGGAGGAGCCTGTTTCTGTGTTGTGTGAACCCATGACTCGATGAGAAATGAGTGGCAAAAACGCCTGAAGGATTGTGAAATAATGATCATGGATGACTTTTAATGGAGAGTCCACACATACAGATAGACAGCCAAGAAGGACTTCATATCTACACTCAGATGGACTGGCAGATGGAAGAGATAGGAGTTGGGGAAAGAGAGGAAAAGCCCAAGAGAAATACAGAGAAAGGGATATTGGAAAGGACAGATGCTGGAATCCTGAAACGCATGTCAAAACATTTAAAAGGTATAAACACATAGAAATAGGTGCAGGAGTAGGCCATTAGGCCCTTTGAGCCAGCATTGCCATTCAATATGATCATGGCTGATCATCCAAAATCAGTACCCCGTTTCTGCTTTCTCCCCAAATCCCTTCATTCTGTAACTCTAAGAAATTTAAACATGGGAGGCTTTTTATAGTGAAAAAAAAACTGCATGACATCATTTTTACCATGTGATGATTTTTCCACACGTCGGTTCAAGAGTAACTCGGGAGGAACTTGGTACATCGCAGAAATGAGAAGTAAACGGCAAACTTAGACATACACGTGGGAACTCCTTTAAACTCGTGAACATAAACTTGGAATCTCATAGACAACCAGGAGTTTGATTTTTTCTTTCACTCGGGATCACTGATGGGTGGACTCACACCGTGAGACAGGGCTATTAATCTGTGCAGTATCTATGCAAATAGATCCAATTTCTGCAATAGAGCTGGAAGTGGAGGGGAAAAAATCTATTGTGGGACAGAAGCTGGTAGGTGTCAAATGGAACTAGACGGGAGGGATGGGGCACTTGAAACCAGAGTAGCAGGGTCCAGTAATATGTAGATGCCCCCACAAGTGAGAGGGCTACACTTAATATAGTCTTGGGAATTTGGCAAGGGCAAATGAATGAAGTGTTCATAGAGGAGTCGTTTGGGACCAATGACCACTGTTCCATTAGGTTTACGATTGTTACGGATTGGGACAGAGAGGGCCCATGTGTTAAACTGCTCAATTAAGGAGCGACCAACTAAAGAAATCTGATCACCTAGCTGTGCTTGTGCTCATATCAGGTGATGGTGCGACCCTGCACGATGAACTGAATGCTCCTTTCCAGCTGCCAACAGGCACTGTGCCTCACCCCAGGTAGACCGTGGCAGATGCTAGATCGTCCTTTCTGAGTGTAAACCAATGAAAAGCACCTGGCCCAGACGGAGTTCCTGACCATGTCGTGAGTAGCTGTGCAGACCAGCTAGCGGCAGTATTCGCGGACATCTTTCATCTTTCCCTACACTGTTCTGAGGTACACACCTGCTTCAAGAACACCATCCTCCCAGAGCCAAAAATTATCAAGACCTCACGCCGAAAGGACCACCGTGCAGTGACCTTGATATCCATCATTGTGACATGTGTTGAGAAGCTAGTTATGGAACGCATTAAAGTCTATGCAGCGGCCATGACCCACTGCAGCTTGCCTCCCACCACAACAGGTCCACGGACGATGGCATACCCTAGCCCTTCACTCATCCCAAGAATATCTGCATAAGAGAGACACCCACGTCCAGGCTCCTATTCATAGACTGCATTTAGCATCATTATATCATCCAAGCTTATCACCAAACTCGTGGGATTTGTTATCGGCACTCATCTCTGCCACTGGATCATCAACTTCCTGACCAACTGACCCCAATCTGCGAGGATAGGGGAGAAATCATCCTCCACACTAATGCTCTACACGAGGGCTCCACAAGGATGCGTTCTCAGCCCCCTTCGTTACTCCTTGTACACCCAAGACAGTGCAGCCATGTAGAAATCAAATTCCATTTTTAAATTCGCAGACGACACTACCATTGTGGACCGGATAACACACAATGAAGAGACGGAGTATTGGAAGCAGATTGAGAACATCTTGTAGTGGTGTCGAGACCACAACCTTTCTCCCAATTTCAGCAGGACGAAGGAGATAGTAATAGACTTAAGGAGGCGAATCAGTCCACATACCCCAGTTTGCATTCTCGGTGCCGAAGTAGAGATAGTTAAAAAACTTAAAACTCCTAAAAGTCAATATCACCAACATCTCCTGAAACACCCATATTGATGCAATGACCAGGAAAACACACCAACATCAGTTCCTGAGAAGCCTTAGGAAGTTTGGCATGTCCCCTACACTCTTACCAACAGATCCACCACAGAATGCATTTTATCAGGATGCATCACGGCTTGGTTGGAGAACTGCTCCTTCTAAGACTGCATGAAATTGCAGTGAATCGTGGACACAGACCATCACACAAACCAACCTCTATTTCCCGTCTATTGGCTCCATTTGTACCTCACCATGTTTCAGCAAGGCCAGCAGCATAATTAAAGACAAGTCGCACTCTGTTAATTCCCTCTTCTCCACTCACCTTTCAGGCAAAAGGTAAAGTTGTGTGAAAATGAAAATATCAGGCATTTTGGGTGCTTGACATTTCTGCCTTACTGAGACCTGCTTGTCATATTTTGCAAGAGCTGCAAAGACCATGAAGATCATGTCTCCAGAGAGTCTGTGGCCTGGGAAGGGGTTGAATCGAGGTTGATGTCCAGATGGCCTTTAATTTGTATGAGATTTTGTTGAAGGAACTTGGTCCTGTTGCAAATGCAGGGTTGGGATTGGTTGGGGAAATGATGGGTTACAATAATGTTGCAGAGTCTTCCCGCCGCTAATTATGATTGGTCCAGGAGAGGGGCCTTACCCAAGATTTTTACTTTACCTGGGAGAATGTTTCTTTACTTAACAGAATTATTTCCCCCTAAGTGCTTTGTGTTGAAGCTATGTTATGTGATGTTTTATGGTTCGGTTAGGGTGCTGTCATTCAATGTATTTTGTAACTCTTAACGATAATTGGCTTCTAGGGGTTGCCCCCCCACCATGTATTTTCATGCCAAGGGTGTGTAAAGGAATAAAAGAGGGGAGAGCACATCAGGGTGTGCTGATCCTTTGGGGTTTGTTCCATTTGCGCGAGGCTGTTGGGCTCGTGTAAGTAGAGACAAGGATCGGACCCGTGGTATTGGACTAGGTATTGTATTGGTATTGGTATTGTGTAGTAAAAGAGAGATGGATTGTCAGTGCTCGTTTTCTAAGGGGGATAAATTTAGGAATCAGAATTACATTGGGGACTCGTCTGGGATCTCAACGGATTTGCAAACATAAATATGCGGTCATGGAATTGAGTAGTGTCGGATTGCGGGAGGAGAAATCAGAACCACGGTGTCACTTCCACATCGGTGTTCCCCACTCCGCTCATCTGACGATGAATTGGTAATTTGCGCGCTTGTGATGTAGCAGTTTGGCGAGCATTGAGGGCAAGGGTTTGAAGTCCTGGAGGGTTTGAGTCCCCGCCTAGGGGGTTTGAGGTCCATAGCCAGTGGGAGTTGGGCTCATAAGGTTCTTCTCTAGCGGGTTAAAGGCCCCACACCATTGGCAGTCAACTGCTGTTACAATCGCTGCCTGCCATTCTGAAGGGAACCCGTTAATCCCTTCTCTTTGTTTCCTGTCTGCCAACCACTTCTCTATCCATGTCAGCACTCTACCCCCAATACTATGTGCCCTAATTTTGCCCAATAATCTCCTATGTGGGACCTTATCAAATGCTTTCTGAAAGTCCAGATAAACTACCTCCACTGGCTCTCCCTTGTCCATTTTCCTAGTTACATCCTTAAAAAAATCCAGAAGATTAGTCGAGCATGATTTCCCCTTCGTAAATCCATGCTGACTCGGACCAATCCTGTTACTGCTATACAAATGAGCGGCTATTTCATCTTTTATGATTGATTCCAGCATCTTCCCCACCACCGATGTCAGGCTAACTGGTCTATAATTCCCTGTTTCTCCTGCCTTTCTTAAAAACTGGGGCAACATTAGCTACCCTCCAATCCACAGGAACTGATCGTGAACGAAGCGGATATGTGCTGAAGATCAGTATTTAGCGGGTTGAAGGGTTTCCCTGAAACCACATTTTAAAGTCAGCGAAGTAGTAAAGTCGGATCTTTGCTTTAACTGTGGTCAGTGAGGCCGTCGCGGAGACAAAAAAGAATGGAGTATAACAAGAACAAAGGGGAGGCTAACAGAGACAAAATATCTGCTCCTAAGAAGATTTGTTAAAAAAGTGGAATATTAATATTTTGGCGCGAGTAACAGGACAAGAAGGAACATCAGAGTACATTAAAATTCTCCTAGATTTATGGAAACGAGCTTCAGAGGTTGCCCCACACATAACGAGGAAGGTGAATTTTTCAGCAAGTGCGAAGGACTTGGGAGCAATGGTAAAGAAAGCAATTGATCTGGTAGATCCGAATGTATATGAAGAACAGAGCTTGTCTAACCAATGTACTGTTGAGTTTTATCAGACCCCGAGGACAGTTGTTGCCCAGCTACGCCAGCATCTGCAGAGTGAGGTATTTGAGTATGTGGTCCCGCAAGTGTAGGCAGAAGACACAACTCAGGTAGGATGTGTTTGAATTGATGCCATCCAGGTAACTCACCAGAAACATTGCCTTCGATACAGCAGTGCCCATTAAAACAACAGGCAATTCATAGTATATTCCATAGTAGATAGGAAACTAGCATCCACAGAATAAGAATAAGGAGTAAGCCATTTAGAACGGAGACGAGGAAACACTTTTTCTCACAGAGAGTGGTGAGTCTGTGGAATTCTCTGTCTCAGAGGGCGGTGGAGGCAGGTTCTCTGGGTGCTTTCAAGCGAGAGCTAGATAGGCTCTTAAAAATAGCGGTGTAAGGGGATATGGGGAGAAGGCAGGAATGGGGTACTGATTGGGGATGATCAGCCATGATCACATTGAATGGCGGTGCTGGCTCGAAGGGCCAAATGGCCTACTCCTGCACCTATTGTCTACTGCCTATTATCTATAGACAAGCTGATTTGAGGATTGCTGGAACAAGACATCTTAGTAAAGTGCCAGTCTATTTACGACACACTAATCCTTGAGTGTCGTATTTTGTTATTCCAGCTTTGATTCCAGCGGAAGCGAAGATTGTTTTTATTGTAAACCTGTAGCATGCCTTCTTCTCATTACCTCTGCACAAGAACAGCCAGTATTTATTTGCATTTACTTACAGGGGGCAACAATATATACGTGGACAAAACTACCTCAGGGATTCATTAATTCCCCTACCTTGTTTTCTCGATATCTTCAAGGTCAGTTAAGCACCTTACGTTTTATAAGAAAATCCACTTTAGTTCAATATGTGGATGACTTGTTGGTGGCTAGTTTAGATAAGCAGAGCAATCGTGAGGATACTGCTCAATTATTGAACCACTTGGCAACCTTAGGATATGGGGTCTCTTTCCAAAGTATTAATGGCTCAACAAAAAGTAAATTTTCTGGGAGTGATAATTTCGGCCATGGAAAGAAGTCTAGAGGGTAGTAGACTTTTGTGAATTTCCTGTAACAAAAAGAGGCGACGCAGATGAGACAGTGGCTCGGCATGTTGAACTATTGCTGACCATGGATCCCTAATATTGCACTAGACACCAAGGAATTGACCGTTACCAGCCTAGAGGGCGAATTTCAGTTGTCCAAAGAAGCTCAGAAAGCTTTCGAGAATTTAAAGAGATCTTTAATGCAGTCTCCAGCACTAGGAAGGCCACTATGATAGACCCTTCCAACTTTACTGTACCAAACTTTCCGAATGTTCAACTGCAGTCCTCACCCAAAAACATGGGGATAAGCAAAGACCAGTGGCTTATTATTCTTCGAAGCTTGACCCAGTAGCGGGAGGACATCCAATATGCACCCAGATATTAACAGCAATCTATAATAGTCTACAGTCTGCTGCAAACCTGACCTTACAGCAGGAGATAGTAGTGTGCAGTTCCCATTCGGTGGCAGCCTTGTTGGGACAACTGCAATCTCAGCATCTGACAATGGCCCGTCAAAACAAATATGAAATCTGTCTACTGAATAATCCAAAACTCCAATTCAGACACTGTACAACTATTAATCCGGCATCTTTCCTCATTTCACCATCAGAATCAGGACATGGATGTTTGTTCATAATACAAGAAGAGACATCTGTGAGGGAAGATCTGAAGGACGCTCCTATAGCAGACTCTGATATGACACTACACGTAGATGGAAATGCATCCATTGGCCCCCTGGGACAGAGAATTTCTGGGTACGCTATTGGAGACCAGGATGGGAACAATGTAGGGGCAGCTGCCTTTGGGTAACCCTTTTCAGCCCAACAGGCTGAGCTGTTTGCTTTAATCAGAGCATGTATTGTTGGAAGAAATCTGAAAGTAAACATATATACAGATTCTAGATATGCATTTGGGGTGGTACATGACTTTGGACAGCTGTGGGGGAATAGAGGATTCCTAACCTCAGCAAGAACTCAAATATCTCATAAGCAATTGGTGATTGATTTATTACAGGCTGTGCTCCTACCTAGGCAGGGTTGGGATTTTGCGACTCACTGTGGTGTGAGAGCAATTGGTGATGCTCTTTCGGCTACTTGGTGGCATCCAAGATTACAAAGTCTGGCCCAGAAAGTGAGTAGCTGCTGTATTAATTGTCAGAAATATAATCCTGGGAAAGGAGTGGGTTGTGAGGATGGAAGAACACTTTTGCCCATTGGGCCCTTTGAAACTCTTCAAATGGATTATATCGAGCTAAAGAAGTGCCAAGGATATAGGTATGTACTTGTGATTGTCGATGTATTCAGCAAATGGATTGAGGCCTAACCAACACTTGATAACAAAGCGGCTCCAGTTGTCAAGGTGCTTATGCGAGAAATTATCCCCAGATTCGGTATTCCAATTCGGATTAGCTCTGACAATGGTCCTCATTTCATTGGGCAAATTAATAAAGAATTCTGTGAACAGCTGGGCATCCAACAACAACTGCACTGTGCTTACCGACCACAGGTTGCTGGACTTGTAGAAAGGTAATCAGACCCTGAAAACTAATTAGCTAAATTAAAGGGGTAGACAGGAATTAGTTGGATCAAATTACTCCCTATAGCTTTGTTTATCTCCATCTACAAGTTACATCTTACAAGTTTGCGGGTGAAACGAAGCTGGGGGGCAGTGTTAGCTGTGAGGAGGATGCTAGGAGGCTGCAAGGTGACTTGGATAGGTTGGGTGAGTGGGCAAATGCATGGCAGATGCAGTATAATGTGGATAAATGTGATAAATGTGGATAAAAACAGGAAAGTAGACTATTATCTGAATGCTGGCCGACTCGGAAAAGGGGAGATGCAATGAGACCTGGTGTCATGGCACACCAGTCATTGAAAGTAGGCATGCAGGTGCAGCAGGCAGTGAAGAAAACAAATGGTATGTTAGCATTCATAGCAAAATGATTTGAGTATAGGAGCAGGGAGGTTCTACTGCAGTTGTACAGGGTCTTGTTGAGGCCACACCTGGAGTATTGCGTACAGTTTTGGTCTCCAAATCTGAGGAAAGACATTTTTGCCATAGAGGGAGTACAGAGAAGGTTCACCATACTGATTCCTGGGATGTCAGGACTTTCATATGAGGAAAGACTGGATAGACTCGGCTTGTACTCACTAGAATTTAGAAGATTGAGGGGGGTTCTTATAGAAACGTACAAAATTCTTAAGGGGTTGGACAGGCTAGATGCAGGAAGATTGATCCCGATGTTGGGGAAGTCCAGAACAAGGGGTCACAGTTTAAGGATAAGGGGGAAATCTTTTAGGACCGAGATGAAAAAAACATTTCATTGGGCAAATTTTTCACACAGAGTCTCTGGAACTCTCTGCCACAGAAGGTAGTTGAGGCCAGTTCATTGGCTATATTTAAGAGGGAGTTAGATGTGGCCCTTGTGGCTAGAGGGATCACGGGGTATGGAGAGAAGGCAGGTACGGGATACTGAGTTGGATGATCAGCCATGATCACATTGAATGGCGGTGCAGGCTCGAAGGGCCGAATGGCCTACTCCTGCACCTATTTTCTATGTTTCTATGTCTACGTTTCTATGTTTCAGACGCGTGTCTCGCCTGCAGGGAAATCAAGACTAAATTTGTGATCACTTGACAAGAGCCCAGAGACCACTGAGAAACACCCGTACAAATCCATAGATCCCTGAAGTCAGCAGCACACAGAGACAACATTTAGCATTCTTGTTATTAGCTGCAGCATTGAATGAAAGTGCAGGGAGGCCTTGTTACAAATTTATATGGAGTTGATTAAGCCTTTAGTTGGAGGAGTGTGCGCAATTCTGATCTCCATACTGTGGGAAGGATGCTTTTGCACTGGAGAGGATGCAGAGGAGATTCATCAGGATATTGCTCGGAAATGAATATTTCAATTATCGGCAGAGACTGGAGTGATTTAAGTCATCTTCCTTGAAACTGGGGTGGACAGGCAGTGATCTGATAGAGGTACAGAAAACTACGAGAAGTAGTGTAGATGGAAAAATACTTTTCCCCATAGTAGAGGTGGTTGACACCTGGGGGCATCGATTTAATGCAGGAACCATGAGGTTTACAGGATGATCTTTCAGGAAGAATCTTTCAGCAGTGATGGCTGCAGTCTGGGACACACTGTCTGAGGTGGTGTTGGAGGCACGTACTCTGTATAACATTGTAGGGAACCTACATGTCCATTCGAATGGTAAATGGATAGTAGGCGACAGACCAGGTGCGCAGAAATGGGATTAGTGTAGAGAAAATGACAGGTGGGAGACGGGTCAAGAGCTCATTTCTGCGCAGAATCTGATTCTGGACTCTGATATTTTGACAACTTTGGTGGCAACTCAAATCATTTGTTTCCAAAAAGAGTGCTGATTTATCAGACAATTCCTGCATCTGCAACGTTGCTGTCCCTGTAGATGTCAACTCTCTAGGCTCAGACCCTTCCCTATTCCCACTTCCGTATGAATCTCATTTCTTGCATCAGGTGCACACCACTGCCAGGGCAACATATATGTGTCACAGAAGGCTCACAAACCTTTTTGTTCCTTTGATGTACAGGCAACTGAATCACCTTCCCTGTCACCACCTTCAGCCATGATGTCGAAAGACGTTCCCAAGCTCTGCAGCTCTGAAATACACAATATTAGTCAAGTCAAGTCAATTTTATTTCTATAGCACATTTAAAAACAACTCTCATTGATCAAAGTGCTTTACATTAATGCAGGTACTAACTTGCTACATACAGTGGTACATACGTAGATCAACAATACATACATAGACACATACATACAGCGCTCCCTCAGAGGACCTCAAGAAAGGCTTGAGAGTAGAAATAAGTTTTAAGTCTAGACTTAAAAGAGTTGATGGAGGGGGCAGTTTTGATGGGAAGAGGGATGCTGTTCCATAGTCTAGGAGCTGCAACCGCAAACGCGCGGTCGCCCCTGTGCTTATGCCTGGACCGCGGGATGTTGTGTAACCCCAAGTTGACCGATCTGAGGGACCTGGAAGTGGTGTGGTGGGAAAGCAGATTTTTGATGTAGGTGGGGGCAAGCCCGTTAAGGGCTTTGTAAACATAAAAAAGGAGCTTGAAATTGATTCGGAACTGCACTGTGGAGAGAGGCCAGAATCGGGGTGATGTGGTTCCTTTTTCGGGTGCCCGTCTCGCTGCGGTGTTTTGGACCAGTTGCAGGCGGGACAGGGATTTTGGACCAGTTGTAGGCGGGACAGGGATGATTGGCTGATGCCAGTGTAAAGGGAGTTGCAGTAATCGAGGCGGGCGGAGATAAATGAGTGGATGATCTTTTCGAGGTCGTCAAATCGGAGGAAAGGTTTTATTTTTGCTATCGTCCGAAGCCGGAAGAAGCGAGCTTTTACCACGGCATTGACTTGTTTGTCAAATTTCAACGCGGAGTCAAATATCACGCCAAGGTTTTTGACGTGAGGTTTGAGTAATGGGGTGAGGCTTCCAAGGCTGCCTGCTATCATTTTGATTAATTCCGAGGGGCCGAGTTGGATGACCTCAGACTTACTCTCGCTTAGTTGGAGGATGTTCTGGGCCATCCAACACTTTATATCTTCGAGGCAGTGGGTAAAGCTGAGTAGATTTGATTGTTTGTTGGGTTTGAGGGGGAGATAGAGCTGTGTTTCATCTGCACAGCAGTGGAAGGAAATGCCGTGCCTTTGGATGACTTGGCCTAAGGGAAGCATGTACAGGGAGAAACGAATGGGGCCTAAAATGCAGCGCTGAGGTCGAGAAGGAGCTGGATTGCACAGTCGCCGGAGTCAATGGCGAGAAGCAGGTCATTATGTACCTTCAACAAGGCAGACTCTGTGCTGTGGTGGGCCCTAAAACCTGATTGGAAACTTTCCAGGATGGTATTTTGGTGTAGGTAAGGCATAAGTTGATTTAAAATTACCTTTTCAAGGACTTTTGAAAGGAAAGGCAGTTTGGAAATAGGTCTGTAGTTGCTAGGCAAGGTGGGGTCTAGGTGAGGTTTTTTCAGGTGGGGCTGGACCACCGCATGCTTGAAGCAGGTAGGAACAGTGTCAGTGGCCAGAGAACTGTTGATGATGGCGAGGATGCTGGGACCGGCTGTTGCAATGACATCCTTCAGAGGGGCAGAGGGGACAATGTCGAGGGGGCAGGTAGTAGGTTTCATGGTGGTGACCAGTTTTACAAGGGAGGGTAGAGTAACGGGTTGGAAAGAGTCTAATTTTGAAGAACAGACCAATGAGACAGCTAGGTCACGGATGGGAGGGGAAATATTCGTTCTGAAGTTCTTAACTTTGCTGGTAAAGAAAGTAGTAAATTCTTTGCACTTAGCAGGGGATCCAGCTAAGCTGGTACTGGGGGCGGGACATATGATAGAGGTAATGGTTTCCAAAAAGAGTGCTGATTTATCAGACAATTCCTGCATCTGTGACATTGCTGTCCCTGTATATGTCAACTCTCTGGGCTCTGCCCCTTCCCTATTCCCACTTCCGTATGAACCTCACTTCTTTCAATAGGTGCACACGCACTTTCAGGGCAACATATATGTGTCACAGAAGGCTCACAAACCTTTTTGGTACTTTGATGTAGAGGCAACTGAATCACCTTCCCTGTCACCACCTTCAGCCATGATGTCGACTGACGTTCCCAAACTCTGTAGCTCTGAAATACACAATATTAATAGAACCATCAGGTGACGATTGAATGTGAAGGAAGACATTGCCTTGTGAACCGACACACAGCATTACAGTGCAGCAGAGATGTGGAAAACATCCCATCCAAACAAGGTATATCAAGTTTAATCCTGATACGGGCACTCCCGGTGGCGCTACGGCGACCTAAGACGTGCGCCATTTAGCTCCGCTCCGCTGAAACCGCGAAAACGGACGAAAATACATAAAAACGGACAGAAGAAACCACTTACCGGTAGACGCTTGTTGTCGCGTTAGTGATGTCATCAGAAATTGACTCCGGTATTTTAAATGACCGGTAGACGTTACCCCAGAAGACTTCTTATAGTTCCTAACGGCTCTAAATCACCTCGGATGAAACACCCTGTGAAAACTGTGGAAAGTGAAGCAGCCTCTGAAGAAGAAGCCTCCACTTCAAGTATGGAAGCAGCTAGACAACTTTGGTGGAAGAAATCAAAACTTTATTGGGTGAGCAACTTGCAGGTGTAGTCGGAAATCGCTGCTGGGAGAGCAGAAATCTGTGAAAAGATCGATAAGATAGATGTCCGCATAGAGGAAGTGAATTCCTCTCTGAAGAGGGAAATTAAGTCTCGAAATTGATATCAGCCATAAGTTGGAACCCATTCTCGTTACTTCTAAACAACATAGTGAAGCCATTCGAGAATTGGAAGCTGCTACTACCGAAAATGCTCAGACAACACACAGACTGATGGCTGAACTGGAACGTATTTCTGGGCAACTTGCCAAGGTGACTGAAAAATGTCTTGATCTGGAAGGGCGTTCTAAATGCCAGAATTTAAGGATTGTTGGGGTGAAAGAAGGAAAAGAACAAGGTAAAAACCCTCGTAATTTTGCGGCACAATTACTCCAAGATGTACTTAACCTGGATGAAAATCCCAAACTGGATCGGGTGCACAGAACTCTGAGAGCCCGGCCAGGACCCACAGCTCAACCAAGGCAGCTGATTCTGAAGATAGATCATTCCTACGTTTTAGAAGACATCTTGAAGAAAGTTGCCAACAACAGAAATCTGATCTTTGAAGGGGATAACATACGAATCTTCAGAGATTATCCTGCTGAAGTCGTCAAGAAAAGAGCACTCTTTACCAAGTCGAGAGTCATTCTGAGGGATATACCAGATCTCAGATACGGTCTACTGTATCCAGCCAAACTGAGACTTACATATAAAATGAAGGAACACCTCTTTACCGATCCGGATAACGCATTCAAGTTTACCCAAGATGCTGCTGATTCCGTCAAGGATAAGTAACTGTCTTATTGAGTTTATCTCACGACGCCAATCAAGAGGACCATTTTGTATCTACACTGGTCATACTGTGTTTTTAATTCATTCCAACTGTATCCACTTATACAGTGGTTATAAAAAGGGTTAGGGTTTATACCTGGCTTATAATTCATTTATATTGTATGCATTTATACTGTGTTTATACTTAATATGCTGTTATAAGATTGCCGACACAGAGTCGGTTAATACTTCAAACAGAGAACCTGAGAGACGGTATGATAGAGAGAGAGGGAACAAGGCAGAGAGGGGGAGGGGTAGGGGTAGAGTTGTAGAGAGAGAGAGAGAGAGGGAGGGAGAGAGGGAGTGAAGTAGTGTTATAGAAAGTCAATGTAAGTGAGAATCAGTCGGAGGAAGTTCTGGGAAGTTTTGGGGGACTGGGGAGTGATGGGGGTGGATGAGAAGGACAGGGAGAAGGAGGAAGAGAGAGAGAGTGTGGGTAAGTGCTGGGGAGTATTGAGCAAGTCTTGGCAAGTTTGGGGGAAGTTCAGAGATTGAATTGGAATGTGTGGGAAAGGTGGTGGGAGGCAGAGAGGGAGGGAGAGAGAGAGATGGCTTTGTCTATGGAAACTACATCTGTAATCAACAACCTGCCACAAGCTCACCGACTCTGAATCCGTTAATAGCTTAATATACTAATACAAGTAAGTTACGCAATAAGTTTCATATATTAATCTAATATCCAATATTTAACTACCAGATTTATTGTATGCTTTTATATTGTGTTTATATTTAATATGCTATTATAAAGTTGCCGATACAAAGTCGGTTAAAATGTCAAACAGAGAACTTGACAGATTGCATGACAGAGAGAGAGGGAGTATGGCAGAGAAAGGGAGGGTAGGGGTAGAGCTGTACAGAGTTTGAGGTAGAGGGAGGGAGAGGGGACGTGGAAGTGTTTGACAGTGCCATCGTAAGTGAGAATTAGTTAGGGGAAGTTGTGGAAAGCTTGGGGAGTGTAGGGACCGATTGGGGAAGGCGAGAGGGGCAGGGAGAGGTAAAGAGAGAGAGAGAGAGAGAGGGGTAGAATAAGTGTTGGGAGGTATTGAGCAAGTTGTGGTAAGTTTTGGGGAAGTTTAGAGTTTGTATCGGAATGTGTAGGAAAGGCGGTGGGAGGCAGAGGGGAGGGAGACACAGAGAGAGGCTGCTTTGTCTATGCAAACTGCAGGTGGAATTAACAGATTGCTATAAGGTCACCGACTTTGAACCGGTCAATAGTTTAACATATTAATATCAGAAAGCTATCTAATAAGTCTTATATATTAATCTAAATGCCCAATATTCATTTATCTACTCAGTGTACAAAAAGATACTTAACCTTTTGGGAATATTGATTCCTTGACGAATTTATACACTTTTTTTTATTTTGTTCTGTTCAGTGTTTTTTTTAACTCCTTAAGAAGCTGAGTTATTTCATATTAACATCTATGGAGGTTATCGTGAATTACACCACCAAGGGGTGGTATTAACTAGCAGCATGCCTTTATGCTGCAATTTCTGTTTTCTTTTTGTTTCACCTTTTATTTTTTCCACAAGATAGTTTATCTATTCTTGTTAACGCACTTTTTTATGGGATATACCTCCAGGGGATAGGGGAAAATGGAACAGGGCTCTCCCACCCAGCAACTAAAAGATTCATTTAAAATATTGTGTTGGACCATTTGAAACAAAGGAAACCATGTAAGCTTTAAAATGCAAGACGACGCCACTAGGAAAATTGGAGGAATTACATTTCGTAGTTGGAACGTCAAGGGCGTTAATGAGCCAATTAAAAGGGGCAACGTTTTAGCCCATTTAAAATCTATTAATGCAGATTTAATATTTTTTACAGGAGACGCATCTCAAAAATGGAGCTCCTAGCAGGCTGAAGGCTAGCTGGATTGGTCAATGTTATCCCTCTACTTTTCTTTCCAAAGCAAGAGGTACTGCAATTCTAATTCGCAAAGGTACACCATTTAAACACAAATACACTATAGCCAATAAGGAAGGTAGGTACATTATATTATCTGGGGAATTACATTCAACCCCACTTACTATGGTGAATATCTGTGCTCCTAATTTTGATAACCCACAATTTTTTAATAAGTTATTTAACATAATTTCAGACTCCTGTCAGCAAAATCTGATAATTGGAGGAGACCTTAATTGTGTATTAGATCGATATTTGTTTTATGTTATATTTGGATAAATCTTCACAGCAAAGGAGAAACACTTGAAAATCAAAATCCAGTGAACTTTTAAATACTTACATAAAAAACACAAACAGTATCCCAAATATACTAAATCTCATAGAACAATTCGGTTCATTCTCAGGGTATAGAATCAACTGGAACAAAAGTGAAATTATGCCAATAAAACCTCAAGACCCTTCACATCTCCTAAAATTTCCCTTTAGAATTGCCACTGAAAAAATTAAATACCTTGGAGTTTACATGACTAGAAAATATACCTCTTTATTTCAAGCAAATTTTCCACCATTAATCACCAAATTAAATGCCCTTATTCATTTTGGAAAACGCTTCCGATTTCCCTTATAGGTAGAGTAAATGCCATAAAGAGGATTTTCCTTCCACAACTCCTTTACCTATTTCAATCGATACCGATTCACCTCCCTAAAATTAAAAAAAAACTTGACTGTGCTTACAAACTTTATCTGGGATTATAAAACTCATAGAATTCATAAACAACATTTATGCAAACCGAAAGAAATTGGTGGACTGGCTCTCCCTAATTTTCTTCTTTATTACTGGGCAACTAATATTAAAAATTTAATTTACTGGATGGACGATACATTCCAACAAGTAAACTGGTTAAAAATGGAGAGCGAAGATTGTTTCAATTTAGGCGCGATTCTTCTCTCTCCAATACTTCTGAAGAAATCAATGTATGAGAAACATCCGATAATCCATAGCACCTTACGAATTTGGAAACAGTTGAAATCAACCCTTAAATTGATACATTTCTCTCTCTTCTTACCAATCGCCAATAATCCCTTGTTTGTCTACTTTCGACGGCGTTTGCACAATGGGAAAGCCTAGGAATTAAAAAGCTGGGAGAACTTTATGAGAAGTGGACCTTCCTCTCGTTTGAAGAATTACAGATGAAATACCATCTGAAAGGTAGTCATTTCTTCACATATCTTCAAATACGAGACTATGTGAAAATACACACGGAAGATTGTCACTCTATGGGCCCAGATATATTAGACGAAAGCATGAACAGAAAGGCAGATACAAATAAGTTAATATCCTATTTTTACAATACCCTTTTAAACGTACATATCCCATCGTCGGAAATATTAGGCGAGCATGGGAAGACGAATTGGGCTTAACAATTTCAAAGGATAGTTGGGATGAAAGTCTTTGATATATACATTACTGTTCTCTTAATGTTAGGCACTCCCTTACACAATTTAAAATACTGCATAAACTGTATTATTCAAAGTCTGAATTGAACAAGATCTTCCCAAATGTCTCCTATCTGTGATAAATATCTCCTCCAAGAAGCAACTATAACCCATTTTTTTGCTTCCTGCACAAAATTACAAAACTTTTGGAGGGGAATTTTTGATATCTTTTCCAAAATACTTAAAACTAAATTGGATCCCGATATAAAACTGATCACATTAGGTATGTCAGAGGCCTGTTCTGTTCTGAACGATATTTCGAAGACGTTTCCTTAACTATGGCCTAATAACGGCAAAAAAATGAATACTTACATTTTGGAAACAGACAACAGTCTCTACAGTGAAGATGTGGATCACAGTGAAGATCTACATTGAAGATATGGATCACGGATATGTCCGAGACACTACATTTGGAAAATATTAGGCTTGTCTTGGCGGAAAAAACAGATCAATTTCTTAAGACATGGACACCCTTTACCGAATTCTTACAACAATAAATAGCATGGTGCAACACAAATTTAAATTTAAATCCGATGCTGGGTTGGGTGAGGTGGGTGGGGGGGACGAGGAGCCAGGAATATCTCCACCTTTCTTTTTAATGTTTTTATTTCTATATCTTTCTGCTACACTGCTTTGGTAGTTTAGGGGATTTTCTTTTGTTCTTCTTCAATCTATCTTTTCACTTTCTACTTCTTTTCTTTCATGTTTTCTTTTTCTTTTCTTTTTTCATTTTCATAAAAAAACACAAACATAACCGATGTATGGAGGATTGCCAACCCATCCGGGAGAGAATACTCTTTTCATTCAGGTGTTCACAAAACGTATACACGAATTGATTATTTTCTGGTGGATTCAAAACTGATCCCTTTTACACTCAATCCTAAAGATCACAATAACATAATTTCTGACCATTAACCTGCTCCTTAAAACTGGAAGGAATGCATAACAAAAAAATGTTCTGGAGATTTAATCCACAAATACTAACTGAGCCAGGTTGCTGTGAAATAATGCATTATTTCATACCAAGCTTTTCAAAATAAAAAAACAGGTTGGAACAATTGGAATTAGAAAAACAGAATAAACAGCTTGATTCAGAAAATGCGAATGATCCATCTACAGTTAAACATAATAAGATAGCATTAAAAGTTAAATTAAATCCGATCCTCTCGGCAAAAGTTGTTAAGGTATTTCAATACACTAAGCAAAAAAATTTTGAATTTGGTGATAAACTGCACAAACTTCTGGCACGCCAACTGAGAAAAATGGAAAAAGATCACACTATTCAAAAAATTAGATCAGAAAAAGGTGAGCTGCTCACACTTCCCAAAGATATTAATGAAAGATTCCTAAAATTCTATCAAAATCTATATGCGTCAAAAACATTAGCCGACTCTGCAAAGATCAAAAGCTTTCTTGACAATTGCAACCTCCCATCACTTAATGAGAAGAATTACGAGCTGAGATTATAATAAAATATATTGAAGAGACTATCAAATCACTGAATAATGGGAAAACGCCAGGTCCAGATGGGTTCAGTAATGATTTCTATAAAAAAGTCAATTATTTAATTTCCCCACGCCTACGAGCCCTTTATATACATGCTTTTAAAGAACAGACCTTACCACAAACCCTTGCCAAATCAACCATTACATTGATACCTAAAAAAGATAAAAATCTTGAAGAGCCTGGATCATACAGAGCAATAGTTCTTCTAAATACAGATCAGAAAATATTAGCCAATACTTTGGCAAGAAGACTAAGTCTGTACATTAGTAAATTAATACATCCAGACCAAACTGGGTTTATACATAAGTGACATTCGTTTCATAATTTGAGACGCCTGTTTAATATAATGTATTCACACAGAACGATAAATGAAGATTTAACAATTATTTCTTTAGATGCAGAAAAAGCATTTGATCAAGTAGCATGGGCCTACCTCTTTACAGTGTTGGAAAAATTCCAACTAGGGGAAAAGTTTATTTCAGAGGAAAAGTTGTTATATAACAATCCGACCGCCAGAATATTGACTAATCAAATTCTGACACCTAAATTTAAATTATCATGGGTAATAGCCAAGGATGTGCCCTTTCACCAATGTTATTTGCCTTAGCCATAGAACCATTAACAGAAAGCATAAAAGTACACTCGGGCATTCATGGATACAATACTAAACACACCAATAACAAGATTTCATTACATGCAGACGATGTACTTTTAAACATCACCAATTCTCAAGTCAGTATCCCAAATATATTAAACCTTATAGAACAATTTGATTCCTTCTCAGGGTATAGAATAAGCTGGAATAAAAGTGAAATTATGCCAATAAAAGTTCAAGACCATTCACAACTCCAAAAATCCCCTTTCAGAATTGTTACTAAAAAACTCAGATACCTTGGAGTCTATGTGACTAGAAAATACACCTCTCTATTTCAAACAAATTTCCCACCATTAATTACTAAATTAAATGCCCTCATTCAATTTTGGAAAACACTCCCTATTTCCCTTATAGGTAGAGTAAATGCCATAAAGATGATTTTCCTCCCACAACTCCTATACCTATTTCAATCAATACCGATTTATCTCCCTAAAAGTTTAAAAAAAAACAACTTGACTGTTATCACAAATTTCTTTTGCCACTATAAAACCTATAGAATACATAAACGACACTTATGTACATCTAAAGAAAATGGAGGATTAGCACTCCCCAATTTCCTTTTCTGCTACTGGGCGACTAATATTAAAAACTTAATCTACTGGATGGATGATACATGTCAACAGGTAAAATGGAGAAGGAAGATTGTTTGCCTTTTAATATGGGTGCGATTCTTCTTTTTCCAACACATCTGAATAAATCAACGTATGAGGAAACCCGGTAATACACAGTAACTTACGCATCTTTAGATGTACATAAGTGTCTTGCACTTCTTTGGTAGATTAGGTGTCTTTTTCTTGCTCTCTCTGATTTTTCTCTTTCCTCATTCTCTTCTTTTCTCTCTTTTTTTCCTTTTTTTCCCCTTTTTTTTGGATTTAGGTTAAAATATTAAAAATGAAGCTGTACAATAATTGTATAACTGTTATGTCGATCGTCTTATCCCTGTACAATTGCTTCAAATAAAATTTATTATTATTATTATTTTTTTAAATCCTGATGTGGGCAAGTTGATGCATGTTGGAGGGATATTCACCACGAATGACAAGAGCCCAGAGACCACTTAGAAACACCCGTACAAATCCATAGATCCCTAAAGTCAGCAGCACACAGAGACAACATTTAGCATTCTTGTTATTAGCTGCACCATCGAATGCAAGTGCAGGGAGGCCTTGTTACAAATTTATATGGAGGTTATTAAGCCTTTAGTTGGAGGTGTGTGCGCAATTCTGATCTCCATACTGTGGGAAGGATGCTTTTGCACTGGAGAGGATGCAGAGGAGATTCATCAGGATATTGCTCGGAAATGAATATTTCAATTATCGGCAGAGGCTGGAGTGATTTAAGTCATCTTCCTTGAAACTGGGGTGGACAAGCAGTGATCTGATAGAGGTACAGAAAACTACGAGAAGTAGCGTCGATGGAAAACATACTTTTCCCCATAGTAGAGGTGGTTGACACCTGGGGGCATCGATTTAATGCAGGAACCATGAGGTTTACAGGATGATCTTTCAGGAAGAATCTTTCAGCAGTGATGGCTGCAGTCTGGGACACACTGTCTGAGGTGGTGTTAGAGGCAGGTGCTCTGTCACAACATTGTAGGGGCACCTAGATGTGCATTCGAACTGTAAATGGATAGTAGGCGACAGACCAAGTGCTCAGAAATGGGATTAGTGTAGAGAAAATGACAGGTGGCAGACGGGTCAATGGCTCATTTCTGCGCAGAATTTGATTCTGGACTCTGATATTCTGACAACTTTGGCGACAACTTTTGTTTCCAAAAAGAGTGCTGAGTTATCGGACAATTCCTGCATCTGTGACGTTGCTGTCCCTGTCGATGTCAACTCTCTGGGCTCTGCCCCTTCCCTATTCCCACTTCCGTATGAACCTAATTTCTTGCATCAGGTGCACACGCACTGTCAGGGCAACATATATGTGTCACAGAAGGCTCACAAACCTTTTTGTTCCTTTGATGTAGAGGCAACTGAATCACCTTCCCTGTCACCACCTTCAGCCATGATGTCGACAGACATTCCCAAATTCGGTAGCTCTGAAATACACAATATTAATAGAACCATCAGGTGATGATTGAATGTGAAGGAAGACATTGCCTTGTGAACCGTCACACAGCATTACAGTGCAGCGGAGGTGGAATACATCCCATCCAAACAAGGTATACCCCTGCAAATTAACAGAAAATAAAAGCAGTAGACCACCTAGCTCTTCATGTCTGCATTTGTTTAAATTTCATACTTCCACTCATATACCCGATAGTCCCAACTCATTAGGTCTCATTTCATTATTCAAATATGTACAAAATGCAATTTATATTGCAAATGCGAAATGCTGAAAGCATCCTTTCCTCTGACAATCATTCTGCAGCAACTTCTCCTGGGATCACAGTCCCCGCTGTGACCTGAGGGTGATAACAATGTGCCACTCTCCATACAGGAGGCTCAGAAAGGCATTTGGCAATTGAGGGCGTTGCTCACAAAAAATAACTGAAAACGGAAATAACAAGCTATGCTGTGCCTGCATTTAAGAGGGGCTGCAATGTAAACCATGGGAAGTATAGAGCAGTGAACCTAACATCTGTGGTATACAAATTACTGGAGGATATTGAGGGGAACGATATATCTATATTGTGATGGATAGGGCCATTTATGGATAGTTAGCATAATTGTATGCGTCGGCGATCATATCTCACAAATGTGATTGAATTTTCTGAGTAACTTAAAAGATTGATGGGACATGCCGTAGACTTAACTTGTATGGACTTCAGGGTATTTGGTAATGTTCTATTGACCGGATAGAGAATTGACCATGAAAAGAAGCAGAGGGTGATGGTGGAAGTTTGTTTTACAGACTGCAGGCCTGTGACTAGTGGTGTTCCCCAGGGATCTTTGCTGGCCCCATTGCTGTTTTTGGTTTATAACAAAGATTTGGATGAGTACACAAGGCATGATTAGTACGATGGTATCAAATGATGCAAAGGGGTCTTTATCCGCTGGGCTGAGGAATGTTGAATGGAGTTTAATACAGATAAGCACAAGGTGTTGCATTTGGGGAAGTCACAGCAGGACAGGACCTCAGTGAATGACTGGGCTCATCAATCAGAATATTGAATACAGAAGTTGGGATGTTATGTAACAGATGTACAAGACTTTGGCCAGGTCACATTTAGTGTACTGTGTTCCATTCAGGACACCCTGTTGTAGGAAAGATGTTACCAAACTGGAAAGGGTGCGGAGAAGATTTAAGAGCATGTTAAGAGGACGAGGGATGATCTTATTGAGGTGGATAAGTTTGTGAGGGGAGTGGATAGTGTCTTAGAGCTAGAGTAGGGGAATGAAGAACCAGAGAACATAGATTTAAGGCTAGAGAAGAAAGCTATATTAGGAATCTGGGGGAGAACATTTTCACACAGAGCGTGTTGGACATATGGAATGAGCTACCGGAGGAGGTAGTTAAGGCAGGTGATACCACAACATTTAAAATATATTTGCACAGGTGCTCGGATCAGAAAGCTATCGAAGGGTATGAAGCACATGTAGGCAGGTGAGCCCAGTGCAGATGGGGCATGTTGGGCTGAAGAGCCTGTTTCATTGCTGTACGAGTATGACTTTATGATTTTGATTAATGAAGTCAAACCGGGAGATGATACATAGAACATAGAATAGTGCAGCACGGCAACTGGCCCTTCGATCCCCATATCTGCACCAACAATATCAATAGACAATTGGTGCAGGAGTAGACTCCTCAGCCCTTCCAGCCAGCCTGACATTCAATATGATCATGGCTGATCATCCACAATCAGTACCCCGTTCCTGCCTTCTCCCCATAACCCTGACTCCGCTATCTATGAGCCCTATCTAGCTCTGAGAAAGTAATGGATGTTAATCTCTTAAAGAAACTAAAAATGAATCTGCAGGTCCTGCAGTTATGGATAAATGGCATGCCACAATAAAATGGGGAGCTTTCAAAGCCAGAGTAGGGAATATTTCTTCAGGGGGGCTTGCCAAATCTTGATCTGTTTTCCAAGCAATTAAATGGGGGAATTTGTATAAGAGTTAATGCTAACAGCCTGAAACGTATGAATTCTAAATATTACTCTTTATTTTTTATAAGCCCTGCATAAAGATAGTTGACAGCTCCATTCTCATTTTACCACTACCATTTTGTCATAAACTATGCTATTTACTTTTTTAATCTCACAACATGAATTTGACAAAAGTCTTCGACCAGGTTATTGTCATTATCAAACTGCAAACATTCTTGATAATCTTTGTACGTAATTGTGTTCACTGTTTCACAACTATTGTATATTAAAAAAACGTTCTTACTATAAAATAAGTATTGATCATAAAGATCAACAAAGAGGCACCAGTATTATAATAAGATGAGTGTTGTGCCCAGATCCCTGATGAATCCTCTAATATCACTGACCTTGCTACCCACATTTCCCACAAAATTGAAGAAAATCCATAAGGTTGGCAGTGACATACATGGGTACAATGAAGGATATGGGAGCTGCTGGCCATTCAGTTGGTTTTGATGGACTCTGGAGTACTGTATTACACTATGGCTCTATCTTTTTATTAATCATTGCTCTGATTTTTATTGTTAACTGCTTGCGACCATTATGTACCTACCGAGGATTGTGAATTTTACTTCGGAGTCACGTGAGTGACTACGTGAAGAACCCCGTACAACCGTTCGTGCGTCATTACATCAGACGCTTTCGTGCAGACGACTGTGGAGCAGCACAGCTCCTCCAACGTTGAGTCTAAAAAAGTTTCAGGTAAGTGCTATTTCTTACCTGTTCTAGGTTTCCTTCAGGAACCTCCGGGGTTCTTGTAGGATGGTCGCGAGGCCGACGAGTGAACCAGCCTAGGGCTTTGGGGAGAAAACCCTGGTCCGACCGCGGGAGTGGGGAGCAGGCGAATGTCGGGTTTGCGATCGGAGTCACTGATAACGCGGTCAGTGACTCCACACGTTGGGTTCCCGGGGAGGGGATACCCGAGAATAGTGCGGTTCCAGACCGCAGTAGTCCCTAGGGGATGGGGCTTACCGGACCTCAACGGTCAGCCTGCGTTCCCGGTGGTGGGGAAACTTAACTGTATGCGGTTCCCAGACCGCAGTAGTCCCTAGGGGATGGGGCTTAACGGACCTGAAAGGTAAGCCTGGGTTCCCGGTGGTGGGGAAACTCAAGTGTTTGCGGTTCCCAGACCACAGTAGTCCCCAAGAAATGGGGTTTAATTCAAGTAAATGAGTAGCCCGGGTGCCCGGGGATTGATTCCCGGGGAGGGGAAATTCACTTATGGGGTTCCCTAACCACAATAATCCCCAAGATATGGGGACAGTTGACAAAATAGTCAGAGTAATTAAGAAGGATTTGGTAGGTTCACCTCTGGGAGTGAATTTAGAGAAACTCCTTTAGGCAGGAGGTGGATCAGTAGTAAAGTTATGGCAATGGCAGCCTATGGCAGAAGCTGAGCCAGCAGCACCTTTGGGAAGGGCTGCATCATGGGAATGCCAAGTTATGGCAGTGCCAACCTATGGGAGAGGTTGTGCCAACAGTACCTTTGGGAAGGGCTGCATCATTAGAATGCCAAGTTATGGCAGGCTAGCCTATGGGAGAGGCTGTGCCGGCAGTACCTTTGCTCAGGACTGCTCATGGAAATGCCAAGTTATGGCAGGCTAGCCTATTGGAGAGGTTATGCCAGCAGCACCTTTGCTCAGGGCTGCTTCATGAAAACGCCAAATCTATGGCAAATACTGGTCTATGGGAAAGGCCGCGCCAGCAGCACCTTTCTTCAGGGCTGCTTTATGGGCGCCAGCGGTACCTTCTTCAGGGCTGCTTTATGGGAATAGCTGTTTAGTAGGGTTTTCCCATTTACAGTGATCATGGGGGATGAAGGGTCATTGTTAGGATAAGGCAATATAACAGGATCTGTTAAGTCTTAAACTATATTTGAGAAATTGGACTCCTCCATCCAGCTAGATTAAGTGTATCAAATAGACTTGTAGGATGTTGGGATTCACTTTTAGGGATTCAATTGGATGTGTTGCCGGCCTGGCAACAGATGGCTGTCAATAAACTCTGGTAACAGGTTTACTAGTCATTAGATTAATTGTTAATAGTATAGATGTGATTCAGCTGTGCAAGTAAGACAACTTATCTTGTTAAATGGTTAACTATTAAGTGCCTTATAGGTCATTGTTAACACACCTTGTTTCTCCAGGTGAAATTAATAAAGTCACAAGGATGGACAAACGGTATTCATTACTGCTCCAGTTGTTGTTAAGTAAATCTTCAATTATATTACAATATGGTGCTAATGGCCCTAAATAGGAAATTGTGTCAGCAGCGCTTTTAGCAGGCCTGCTTAAGGTCTCCCTCATGTAGGAGGAGAGCATGCTGCGTCAGTATTATTCTGACGCTGGGGCCATGGCAAAGTCGGCGTATTGCTGAAGCTGCGCCAGCAGCACCTTGTATCAGGGTTGCTTAATGGCTCCCTCATGTAAGAGGAGAGCATGTGGGATTGGTATAGTCTAATGCCGAGTCTGAGGGTATACCCATAGAACATGCCCAAGGGATTCAGGGCATATGCCCAGAGGTCTATGCCTGGCCAGAAAGTTACCATCCCAAACACATATGCAGTGAATACCGCTCTAAGGGGGGCATTACAGATGGCCGTCGAAATCTTCTATTCAGGTAAGACCTTTCCATAGGCGAAACCTGGAGGACAAAGCACAAGCTATTGGAACGAGTAAGGTTTCATAGTTATGGTGATTATGCACCCCACGTCTTTATTGGCAGTAAGAGGTTCACTGAAGTTGGTGGCAGCATGAAGTCTGACCAGAGGTTCCACGCACTGTACCTGTGCTACTCTACAATTAAGGGACCACTTACAGCTTGGTAAGGTGTACACTTAGTTATACATTACAAATGATTGAGACAGTATCAGCTATTTGAGGGGTCTAATCATGTAAAATGGTCTGTTCTAGCTTTTCAAGCAGGTTAGAATTGCGCAGGTTCAGTAGAAGGGCCAAGATTGTCTTACAAGACCATTTCGGAAATCGGGCCACAGTTGCTGTTTACGGCAGATTCCAAGTTGCAAATATCACCTTGAGTCTGGAGGTGGAGCAGATTTGCATGATTTGCAAAAAATGTCTGTTGTGGGTATCAAATATCTATAGACCCTACGGGCATCGTATGGGTTAAAGAGTGATTGGACAAATGTGCATATTGTGATGCTCAGGTTGATACATTATGATGATGGCATATGTTAGTGACGAGGGTGCAATCAGTTAAAGACCCATGGAATGGTTACATATCTTGTTGTCACAGGAGAATCATCAAGTATAGGTTAATGGCAACACAGAATTGGTGTTGAATTACACTATATTATGAAATTCTGGTTAATGGAACACCTAACATGGTTCATGTTTATTTCACTGGTTGCAAAATATGTGGCATTACAGTGGCAAAACATACATTTTCGCTAAAAGGAGTAGGAAGGACTTTTATGGCTCTCTCCATTTTGTTTATCAATTGAGGTTTCAAATAAAGTCATTAAGAGGCCGCTTAAGGTTCCTATTGAGTGGTTATGCACATTGATTCCTGGTTTGTCGCGAATAATATACCCTTATTTGGTTATTTTAAACGTAATTTGCTGGTTCAGCCTGAGGCTTGGGAAATCAGTTGTTGCGTGATAAACTCAAATTATGTTCTGCAGGTTTAATAAACTGCCCTAAGGTTTTGGGTTGTTACATCTATCCTTCGATGTGTTCAAAGTGTTTGCATAGCACCAAACCATGGAATTTATTTTCCAGGAGATGAAAGAGTTTGTTATGCTTATGGAAAATGTTATTGATTGCTAAAGTTTCGAGTTCATGCTAAATTATCGTTTGTTAATTATGGAGTTATACGGCCATTAATTGGGTTATCAAGGGGTAGGCCCAGGACATAGGTCCCAGGACCAATATAATGCCATATGCGATGTTGACATTTGTGAACACTGTTTCATCAGGAGGCTGCAGCTATATCCTTAAATTTGGCTGGAGTTTATTAGGTAGTTATCCTTCTGGCACTGGTTTAGTGCAGCAGGTTCAGTCGCTACATAATTGTTATGGTACAGGATGATAACGTCTGTAAATTATAATATATAATATTATGTTATAAATACTTGAGCAGACCAGAGGGGGTCAGGTCTCAAAATAGTCACAGGCATACCAGGGACCTTTGATAAGGTAAGCACACATATATACAACAATATGTCAAGGTCATCAAGAGCTTGGAGTTCTGGACTAGCAATGTTGTTAGTCACAATAAATAAATAAATAAATAAATAAATAAATAAATAAATAATTTGGGAGAACTTATTGTTCAGGGCCATTCTAGATGAGAAAAACAGTTGTGTTATGTACTAATGGATTCTGATTCCAGATCTCATTCCACCAGGGCTGCTACAACATCAGCTGCAAGGGTATTTATGTTCCGTTGGGTCGAATCGTTACGGCTGCAGCATGGTCCAACGAACGACTCTCCAAACATCTGTAATGACCCATTGCTGAACCTGGGTTATTTGTTCAACTCTATTTATGTTCTGGTTATATTTTCCATCTGGGTGAGAGATGGAAATATTATTGTTTCATTTAAACAGTATCAGCATGTTTTACATCTATGTTATGACTGTATGCATTATGAATGTTTTCCTTCATTTGTCAATGAAGCAGGTGTGGTTGTGTACACTCGTTTCACACGGCATGATATCACAGAGCTTTAAAGTCTTCACGTAGTCACTCACGTGACTCCGAAGTAAAATAGTAAGATTAAACGAGAACTTAACAGTTTGAAGTTTGATCTTTATTTTATGAGGCGTCGAGTTGAGGGACTATGTGCCCTCCGCTCCCAGCCCTCATAGATCTCATCTGGTAGTTCTAGTCTTTGTTATCTTACCATTATACTTCAGTCATTATTATCTGTGATTTCACACCGTTGCTTTGAAGATTGACGCACGAACGGCTGTACGGGGTTCTTCACGTAGTCACTCAACTTGACTCCTCATAAAAATAATGATCAAACTTCAAACTGGTAAGTTCTCGTTTAATCTTACTATTTTATCATAACTGATAAAGAGGAAGGAATGAGAAAGTTTAAAGATTTGAAAGTTACAAAATGGATTCAGCAGTAGAATTAGAAGTAGAATTGGCAGGACAAATCATAATGGGACGTACATGGTAAATGGTAGGGAATTGAGGAAATCTGTGGAACAGAGAGATCTAGAAATAACTCTGCATAGTTCCCTGAAGGTGGAATCGCATGTAGATAGGGTGGTAAAGAAAGCTTTTGGTGTGCTGGCCTTCATAAATCAGAGCATTGAATATAGGAGTGGGGAAGTAATGTTAAAATTGTACAAGGCATTGGTAAGACCAATTGTGGAGTATGGTGTACAATTTTGGTCGCCTAATTATAGGAAGGATGTCAACAAAATAGAGAGAGTACAGAGGAGATTTACTAGAATGTTGCCTGGGTTCCAGCAACTATGTTACAGAGAAAGGTTGAACAAGTTAGGTCTTTATTCTTTGGAGCGCAGAAGGTTAAGGGGGGACTTGATTGAGGTCTTTAAAATGATGAAAGGGATAGACAGAGTTGCGTGGATAAGCTTTTCCCATTGAGGGTAGGGAAGATTCAAACAAGAGGGCATGACATGAGAATTAAGGGACAGATGTTTAGGGGTAACGTGAGGGGGAACGTCTTTACTCAGAGGGGGGTGGCTGTGTGCAATGAGCTTCCAGCAGAAGTGGTGGAGGCAGGATCGATTTTAACATTTAAAAGTAAAGTGGATAAGTATATGGACGGGAAGGGAATGGAGGGGTATGGTCTGAGTGCAGGTAGATGGGACTAGGGGAACACAAATGGTCGGCACGGACTGGAAGGGCCGAGAGAGCCTGTTTCCGTGATGTAATTGTTATATGGTTATATGGTTATAATAAAGAAAGGTTTTCACCTTTCTCCTATTACACTAACAAGGCAAACAAAGATGTTTTCGCCATTATTCCTTAACACCAGCGAGATAACAGCACAAATACATGAATGTTTATAACACAGAGCAAAACAATCAAAAGAATGTCCAGACAAGTTCTTTCTGTCTGCTCTACTGATTGCAATGTACAAACAATAGATCAACAATCAGGGGCCACAGTCTTAGAATAAAAGGGAGGCCATTTAAGACTGAGGTGAGAAAAAACTTTTTCACCCAGAGAGTTGTGAATTTGTGGAATTCCCTGCCACAGAGGGCAGTGGAGGCCAAAGCGCTGGATGGATTTAAGGGAGAGTTAGATAGAGCTCTCGGGGCTAGTGGAATCAAGGGATATGGGAAGAAGGCAGGCACGAGTTATTGATTGGGGATGATCAGCCATGATCACAATAAATGGCGGTGCTGGCTCGAAGGGTTGAATGGCCTCCTCCTGCACCTATTTTCTATGTTTCTATGTGTCTAAGGCAAAAAACAAGAATGCTTGACTCTGCAGAAAATAGCTTCTTTGTATTATAATTCAGAAAATGTTCAACCAATTTTCCATTTCCTTGTTCCCCATAATAAATTTCACCCTTTTCAGTCTTCAAGGGTCCAACTTTAGTCTTAACTAATTTTTTCCTCTTCGCATACCTAAAGAAGTTTTTCTCCTTTATATTCTTGGCTAGCTTACCTTCGTACCTCATCTTTTCTCCCCGTATTGCTTTTTTAGTTATCTTCTGTTGCTCTTTAAACATTACCCAAACCTCTTGCTTGCCGCTCATCTTTGCTATGTTGTACTTCTCTTTTATTTTTATACTGTCACTGACTTCCCTTGTCAGCTACGGTCGCCCCTTACTCCCGTTGGAATCTTACAGCTCAGGATCTGCAGTACGTTACATTTCTAGCTGCTACATCTACTACCTGACGTAGGTTAGTTCTGATATTATAAAGCATGTAATAGCCGATCTACACCAACATTTAAGAAACAATTAGACAATAGACAACCGCTGGGTTCCCTTTTGTTATTGGTGACCTCCCCCGTGCCCCCGTTTGTTCTCAGTGGATCTCTGCCCAGTCACCCTTGTTCTCGGTGGATCTCTGTCAGGTCCCACCTTTGTTCTCAGCGACCTCCCCTGGGTCCCCCTTTGTTTTCGGTGGATCTCTACTGGGTCCCATCTTTATTCTCGGTGCCCCCCCCCCCCCCCCCCCCCCCCACCCCTGCCGAGTCCCTCCTCTCCTGTAGTCCTGCAATCTGGAACGGGCCAACATTCCGTCTTGGACATTTCAACCTAGCTGGGAGGCCAGCAAGTTTTGAAAAGACCCAAGAGCACCACACTCCAGATGAACAAAGAAGAATGTCTCCTGCACACCAAATAATAGAGTTCTAGCCTGCCCAACCTCTTTCAAAGGTTCATGCCCTCAGGTACTGGGAGCATCCGCATAAATCTTCTTTGCACAGCCTTCCATCTTAATGCAATCTTTTCTGAAATAGGGTCCCTAAACTGAACAGGATACAAGTACGGCTAATGTCTTGTACAACTGTAACATACGTTCCAACTTCTACATTGAATTTCCCGAATGATTAATGCCAGTGTACCAAAAGCCTCTATCTAATCCATGTCCCCTTTTCCATAACCAAAGCTTCAATTTCTCTCATCATCCTGGGTTCCCCACTTGTACTTCACTAACATGCATATCTTGAAATCTCACATGCACAATTTGAAGACTTCCCCTTTCTGATGTGCCTTTGCCCACATATAGTGCATTCAGAAAGTATTCAGACCCCTTCACTTTTTCCATGTTTTGTTACGTTACAGGCTTATTTTAAAATTGATTTAATTCATTTTTTAATTATCAATCGACACACAATATCCCAGAATGAAGAAGCAAAAACAGGTGTCTAGACATTTTTGCAAAGTAATTAAAAATAAATAACTGAAATATCATATTTACATAAGTATTCAGACTCTTTGCTATGACACTCAAAATTGAGCATAGGTTCATCCTGTTTCCATTGATTATCCTTGGGATGTTTCTACTTCTACAACTTGATTGGAGTCCACCAGTGGTAAATTAAATTGATTGGACATGATTTGGAAAAACACACACCTGTCTATACAAGGTGCCACAGTTGGCAGTGCACGTCAGAGCAAAAATCAAGCCATGAAAACGAAGGAATTGTCCGTAGACCTCAGAGACAGGATTGTGTCGAGACATAGATATGGGGAAGGGTATTAACAATTTCTGCAGCATTGCAGGTCCCAAAGAGCACAGTGGTCTCCGTCATTCTTGAATGGAAGAACTTTGGAACCACCCGGACTCTTCATAGAGCTGGCCACCCGGCCAAACTAAGCAATCGGGGAGAAGTGCCTTGGTCAGAGAGGTGACCAAGAACCCGATGGTCACTTTGACAGAGCTCCAGAGTTCCTCTGTGGAGACGGGAGAACCTTCCAGAAGGACAAATATATCTGCAATACTCCACCAATCAGGCCTTTATGGTAGAGTGGCCGGACGGAAGCCACTCCTCAGTAAAAGGCACTTGACAGCCCGCTTGGAGTTTTCCAAAAGGCATGAGAAACAAGATTCTCTGGTCTGATGAAACCAAGATCGAACTCTTTGGCCAGAATGCCAAGTGTCACGTCTGGAGGAAACCAGGCACCACTCATCACCTGGCCAATACCATACCTACAGTGAAGCATAGTGGTGGCAGGAACTGGGAGACTGGTCAGGATTGAGGGAAAGATGAACGGAGCAAAGTACAGAGAGATCCTTGATGAAAACCTGCTCCAGAGCATTCTGGACCTCAGACTGGGGCAGAGGTTCACCTTCCAACAGGACAATGACCCTAAGCACACAGCCAAGACAACGCAGGAGTGGCTTTGTGACAAGTCTGTGAATGTCCTTGAGTGGCCCAGCCAGAGCCCGGACTTTAACCCGATCGAACATCTCTGGAGGGACCTGAAAATAGCTGTGAATCGACATGCCCCATCCAACTTGACAGAACTTGAGAGGATCTGCAGATAAGAATGGGAGAAATTACCCAAATACAGGTGTGCCAAGCTTGTAGCGTCATACCCAATAAGACTTGAAGTTGTAATCGCTGCCAAAGGTGCCTCAACAAAGTACTGAGCAAAGGGTCTGAATACTTATGTAAATGTGATATTTCAGATATTTCTATTTAATTATTTTGCAAACATTTCTAAACACCTGTTTTTGCTTTTTTATTGTGGGGTATTATGTGTAGATTGATGATAAAAAATAATTTAATCCATTTTAAAATGAGGCTGTAACGTAACAAAATGTGGAAAAAGTGAAGGGGTCTGAATACTTTCTGAATGCACTGTACAACTTACTCCAATGACTGTTCCTATCTCATACTGTCAAAGTTGGACATCCAGTACCCTATTAGGAATTTTACTTTGATGGCCAGAACTGTTCTTTTATAAAGGGTTTCAAAGTTAATTGAATTGTCGTCATTGGTCACAAAGTGCCCGTCCACTGACATCTTATCAGTTTGAAACGTCTGAATATTACTTTGGATTCTGTCCGCCAGCCAATCAGTTGGCTTGTACTCGCTAGAATTTAGAAGACTGAGGGGGGATCTTATAGAAACTTACAAAATTCTTAAGGGGTTGGACAGGCTAGATGCAGGAAGATTGTTCCCGATGTTGGGGAGGTCCAGAACAAGGGGTCACAGTCTAAGGATAAGGGGGAATTCCTTTAAGACCGAGATGAGGAAAACATTTTTCACACAGAGATTGGTGAGTCTCTCGAATTATCTGCCACAGAAGGTAGTTGAGGTCAGTTCATTGGCTATATTTAAGAGGGAGTTAGATGTGGCCCTTGTGGCTAAAGGGATCAGGGGGTATGGAGAGAAGGCAGGTACAGGATACTGAGTTGGATGATCAGCCATGAACCATATTGAATGGCGGTGCAGGCCCGAAAGGCCGAAAGGCCTACTCCTGCACCTATTTTCTATGTTTCTATGTTTAAACCCTCCTTTGCAGCACTTTCCGAACTGCCAACCGGGATGTTAGTTTCTGTCCAGTTCCGGTCACCTCTATCCCTGACAAATTGTCCAAATATCTGAATCTCTGACCCTTGCACCAACTCCTCAGTGGTGCATTCATTTTCACTGTACGTCCATTAATGTCACATGTACCTAGCTACTGTGAAAAGCTTGGTTTTGCATGTAATCTAAAAGGATCAGATATACCGCACACAGATACGATAAGTTGAAATTCGAACAAAGGTGGACATACAGAGTGCAGAATGTAGTTCGCAGCATTGTAGCGCATCAGTTCCTTAGAGAAAGTGCAATGTCCTTGTTAGGTTAGACGTAAACAGATAAAAAGGTAATTTGGGAGAAAAGGAATACATTACTAACTTCTGAGAGATTCGTTCACGAATTCGATAAGAGCATGGAAGAAGCTGCCCTTGAATCAGGTGCTATCCTATCTCCAGATATCCAATGTAAAATTTGAATGTTACTCTGAGATAATCTGATAATTTTGTTCCAAGTATTCCTAATTTTGGCCTTTCAGTTATCTGCCAAAATTGTGATCTCTTGATGATGCATTTCTATCACCGCAACTGGATTTGATCCAGTATTTGTGGATGATTAGTCAACATGTTAGGTGGAGAAATGATATTTCAAATTTAATCCTGAAAAGGGCAAGTTGATGCATGTTGGGAGGGATAAATAAAACCATGAATTGCAAGGGCCTAGAGACCACTGAGAAATAACCACACAAATCCATAGATCCCTAAAGTCAGCAGCACACACAGAGACAACATTTAGCATTCTTGTCATTAGCTGCAGCAATGAATGCAAGTGCAGGGAGGCACTTTTTATAGTTACAAATTTATAGGGTGTTGATTAAGTCTTAAGTTGGAGGAGTGGGTGCAATTCTGATCTACATACTGTGGGAAGGATGCAGAGGAGATTCATCAGGATATTGGTCGGAAATGAATATTTCAATTATCAACAGGGACTGGAGCGGTTGAATTTGTGTTAATTTAAGTTGGGACGGACAAGCAGCCATCATAGAAAGGAAGAAAAAGCAATGACAAAAATACTTTTCTCTATCGTAGACGTGTCTATGACCTAGGGGGGTGGCATAGGCTTAGGTCAGGACTGAGTTTTACAGGATGATCTCTCGAGAGGAATCTTTCACCAGAGGATGACCACAGTCTGGGACACACTGCCTGAGATGATGTTGGAGGCAGTACTCTCACATTATTTTGGCAACACCTGGATAACTATTTAAATTGTAAATGGATAGTAGACAACAAACCTAGGAGTGCTGGGAAATGGGATAAGTTTATTGTTGTCACGTGTACCAAGGTAGAATGAAAAGTGTTTTTGTCGTGTACTAACCAGACAGAGAAATGACTATGCATTACAATCAAGTCGGATATGAGGCATCGAACAAGATAATGGGAGTGGCATTCAGTGTAAGATTAATTCCAGTAAAGTGTGATTAACGATAGTCCGAGGGTCTTCAATTGTGTGGACAGAACCATTCGCTAACTGGTGAGAGGATGGTTCAGTTGCCTGATAACAGCCTAGAAGGAACTCTCCCTGAATCTGGAGGCACGCGTTTCCTACATCTCTTGCCTGGTGGGAGATGGGAGAAGAGGGTGTGATCGGCGTGAGACTCATCATTCATTATGCTGGTGGCCTTGCCAAGGCAGCAGGAAGTGTAGATAGAGTCAATGGGAGGGATGTTGGTTTGCCTGATGGTCCAGCTACATTCACAACTCGATGCAACTTATTGAGGTCTTAAATGGAGCACTTACAAAACCATAGATAGACACAAAAAGCTGGAGTAACTCAGCGGGACAGGCAGCATCTCTGGAGAGAAGGAATGGGTGACGTTTCTGGTCGAGACCCTTCTTCTCGACCCAAAACGTCATCCATTCCTTTTCCCCAGAGATGCCGCCTGTCCCGCTGAGTTACTCCAGTTTATTGTGGCTGTCCTCGGTTTAAACCAGCATCTGCAGTTCCTCCTTGCAAAACCACGCTGTCGTGCATCATGACAAATGCTTACTGCGGCGCATCTGTAGACGTTGGTGAGCGTGTAGAGGGATTGGCGGCTGGCAGACCCATCGTGGGTCAAAGGCCCATTTCTACGCAGTATGTCCCATGATTCTGGGCACTGCTATTCTGACAACATTTGTGATAACACAAACCAAAATGTGGTGATTTATCACACAGTTCCTGCATCCATCCACATGTGAGACTGTGCGGTCCCTGCAGATGTAAATTGTCTCTGCTCAACCCCTTCCCTATTTCCACTTCTTTTGTTAACCTCAGTATTTGCAACAACTCCACGCCCATTGTCAGGGCAACATTTATATTTCACAGACGGCTCTACAAACCTTTCTGTTTCCTTGATGTAGATGTCACTGCATCTCCTCCCCAATCACCACCTTCAGCCATGATGATGACAAGCGTTCCAAGCTTCTGTGGTTCTGGAATGAACAATATTGAGATAATCGTCAAACAACAATTGAATGCGAAGGAAAACGCTACCTGGTGAACCAACACACACAATATCTGATCCAATCAACCCGTCCTCCCAAGGTCATAGACTATCTGGGCTCACACAACGTCCAACAAAGCCATCTGAAATTCCAAATACAACGCCCTAACTAATCCCGCTTTTCCATTCTAAATGTTATCTCCTCAGAGAACTGGAAGATTGCATCCTTTTGCCTGAAAACCGACAGAAAGTGATTGTTTCTCTGTCAATTACTCACAGAGCTTTTCAAACTGTTCATACAAGGATAGAAGGATACAAAGGACATTTATTACCACATACACCAATTGGTGTAGTGAAATTTAACTTGCCAATGCAGCACATGAATAAAGATAAGCCACAACATTAAAGAATTTAACAACAAACATAAAAACATCCCCTCACACTGTGGGGAAAGGCAGCAAAGTCCAGTCCCATCCCCTGTTCACCCATAGTCGGGCCTATTGTGGCCTCCGCAGCCAGTCCGATGTTTTTCAGGCCCTCTTGCCAGAAAGCTGGAACTCCGGCGTCGGGTGAACACTCCTCAGCGGCTTGGAAATGTCTGGAGCGGGCCCTTCCTCCCCGGAGACCGCGGCACCCGAAGTCCTCCGGCCTCGCTGGCTGGAGCTCCACTCTGGCGATCTCGGCGTGAGGTCCCAGGCACCGCGGTGTTCTAAATCCAGCGCTGCCCGACATTGTTTGTCTGCTTTACGTTATGTTAGAGGGATCCAGGTTTTAGGCTGGAGCAGGATCTTACTGTGAGGAAGTGGTAAAATAATGTAATTATCGGTGGCTTCAGAAGTGGAAAAATGAAGTGGGATCTGCATCCACTTTGGATAAATTATTAACTGACGGAGTATATGATCATAATTGAATCGTGATTCCCAAATTTCAATGTTCCCACTTTGCTACAAACACCATATTCTTTACTTCCACTGACCTATCCACGTAAACCTCTCTCCTTTGTTCCGTGTTCTTAATGCTGAGTAGGTGCGGGGATCCGTACCGTTGTAACAGACAGCAGCAGCAACACGCATGTCACCAGTGCAGCACAGTGATAACCCCACGCTACTGATTCCTGGGCCGATAATATGAATGTCATTTTACATTTTAAATATTGATTGCTAAATGGCTAGATTGCTATTGATTGGAAAAATGACCAGAAATAAATCTGAGCTGCGATAGTCTAACCTCATTCCAGCTAGTCAGGTGAATATTGATTTGCGAGGGTACACAAAAGGCTGGAGAAACTCAGCGGGTGCAGCAGCATCTAAGGAGCGAAGGAGATAGGCAACGTTTCGGGCCGAAACCCTTCTTCAGACTGATGGAGGTGGGGGGGGGGGGGGGGGGGGGGGGGGGGGGGGGGGGGGGGGGGAGAAGAAAGGAAAAAGGAGGAAGAGGAGCCCGAGGGCTGAGGGAGAGGTGGGAAGGGGAGGAGACAGCAAGGGTTAACAGAATTGAGAAAATTCAATGTTCAAGCCAAGAGGATGCAGACTCCCCAAGCGTAATATGAGGTGTTGTTCCTCCAATTTGCGGTGTTGCTCACTCTGGCTGTGGAGGAGGCCCAGGACAGAGAGGTCGGATACGGAATGGGAGGGGGAATTGAAGTGCTGAGCCACCGGGAGGTCGGGTTGGTTATCGCCTCTTCTTGGTCTCACCGATATAGATCAGCTGGCATCTAGAGCAGCGGATGCAGTAGATGAGGTTGGAGGAGGTGCAGGTGAACCTCTGTCGGAACCCCTGGAAGGACTGCTTGGGTCCCTGAAAGGAGTGGAGGGGGGAGGTAAAGGGACAAGTGTAGCATCTCTTGCGGTTGCAAGGGAAAGTGCCCGGGGGAGGGGTGGAGCGAGAGGGAAGGGAAGAATTGACAAGGGAATTGCGGAGGGAACGGTCTTTGCAGAAGGCAGACAGGGGGGGAGATGGGAAGATGTGGCGAGTGGAGGGGTCATGTTGGAGGTGGTGAAACTGGCGAAGGACTATGTTGTATGTGCCGGCTAGTGGGGTGAAAGGTGAGGACCAGGGGGACTCTGCCCTTGTTGCGAGTGGGGGGGATGGGGAGAGAGGGCAGTGTTGCGGGGTATGGAGGAGACCCTGGTGCGAGCCTCATCTATAGTGGGGGAGGGGAATCCCCGTTCTCTGAAGAATGAGGACATTTGTGATGACCTGGTGTGGAACACCTCATCCTGGGAGCAGATGCGGCGTAGACGGAGGAATTGGGAATAGGGGATGGAGTCCTTACAGGAAGCAGGGTGGGAGGAAGAGTAGTCCAGGTAGCCGTGGGAGTCAGTGGGTTTATAGTGGATGTCGGTCAGGAGTGTATCCCCTGCGATGGAGATGGTGAGGTCAAGGAATGGTAGGGAAGTGTCAGAAATGGTCCAGGTGTATTTGAGTGCCGGATGGAAGTTAGTGGTGAAACGGGGGAAGTCAGTCAGTTTTGTGTGGGTGCAGGAGGTGACACCAAAGCAGTCGTCGATGTAACGGAGGTAGAAGTCGGGGATGGGGCCCTGCTTGCCGCGAACAAGGATTGTTCGATGTACCCTACAAAGAGGCAGGCGTAGCTGCGGCCCATGCGTGTGCCCATAGCTACGCTTTGTATTTGGTGTACGCCCTTCTTTAACACATTGATTTGCGAGGTGCGGCTGTTCTGTGAGCTGCAGTGCTCAGTATCTGCGTGCAAGCAGCTGCCTGTCCACAACGTGGATTCCAACCCTCACATTCCTCAGGTAGACAAAAGTGCTGGAGAAACTCAGCGGGTGCAGGAGCATCTATGGAGCGAAGGAAATAGGCAACGTTTTGGGCCAAAACCCTTCACAATCCTCAGGTAGACAAAAGTGCTGGAGAAACTCAGCGGGTGCAGGAGCATCTATGGAACGAAGGAAATAGGCAACGTTTTGGGCCAAAACCCTTCACAATCTACTACTATACACTGTGAATAATTTTTTTTAAATTTCCTGTTAACCCTTTCTGCTGATAGGGATACAGTAACATGGATATGCAGTTGTACAGGGTCTTGGTGAGGCCACACCTGGAGTATTGCATACAGTTTTGGTCTCCTAATCTGAGGAAATACTTTCTTGCCATAGAGGGAGTACAGAGAAGGTTCACCAGACTGATTCCTGGGATGGCAGGACTTCCATATGAAGAAAGACTGGATAGACTCAGCTTGTACTCGCTTGAATTTAGGAGATTGAGGGGGGATCTTATAGAGACTTACAAAATTCTTAAGGGGTTGGACAGGCTAGATGCAGGAAGATTGTTCCCGATGCTGGGGAACTCCAGAACAAGGGGTCACAGTTTAAGGATAAGGGGGAAGTCTTTTAGGACCGAGATGAGAAGATCATTTTTCACACAGAGTGTGGTGAGTCTGTGGAATTCTCTGCCACAGAAGGTAGTTGAGGCCAGTTCATTGGCTATTTTGTAAGAGGGAGTTAGATGCGGCCCTTGTGGCTAAAGGGATCAGGGGGTATGGAGCAGGCACGTGCCGTCAGGGAAGGCAAGGTAGGCACTGCCTACCCTGACTAAAATTATAACATAGCAATTACTAATTATTAATAATAAAGGCATGGGAGAATTATGCCTATCTAAAAGATTTATCTCTTAGGTAGGCATAATTCTCCGTGCCTTTTATCCACAGCACGTGTAACACGGGAAAGTCTGTGCAACCCACGTGCCGTCAGCGCTGCCTGAAGCCGTCAGTTTCAAGCGGAGATGAAGGCAGCAGAAATTCTGCCTTTGCAGCACTGCGCAGGCGCTGCAGCCTACTGCGCTTGTGCAGTGCTAGTTTCTTCAAATATGGATTAGCATTATTTGAAGTGTATCTTAGGAAACAGGGAGAGAAGAATGGAGCTCGTGCACTGATAATGTGGTAAGTACATTTTGTGTTTATGTTTTTAAATACCGTATTTCCCGGGGTGTGGGGGTGAGGGGAGAGCTCATTTCATAGCATTTGGGGAGTCTGGCCCGGGGTAAAGTTGCGAGGAGGGCACGCATGTTGTGAAGGAGGGGTCGGGAGCATGCCACCTGCGACGCTCCTTGCACAGAGGTGTGCAAAACCTCGCAGGCCTCACTCATGTCTCGCAAATCCTTAAATTCCGACAGCGCGATTGAGGTTACTCGGCTGTGGGAATTTACTAATTTGCAGGAAGCCGCTGACATGAGCGAGCGGCAGGTGACGGGTGTTCAGACGGAGAGCACTGCCAGAGGTGAGCGGGCCGACAGAAGGCGTTGAAGTGGCGGACAGTTTGACTGTGGGGTCCCGGCGGCCGCTCGCAGCTGCCCGAGCTGCTTCTATCCCCGGCTACAGTGTGGCAGCTCCATGCCTGGAGCGCAGCAGCAGCGGTAAGTGAGTGAGTTACTGGCATTATCCCCGAACCCCTCATTCTCAACAGTCCCGCTCTCCCCGAAACTTTACCCCTGGCACAGACTCCCCATACACTGTGAAAGGAACTGTCCCCCCAATTGGTCCCTTGAACAAGTGTTGTCATTCAATTAGATGACAACTGATTCAACTTGTCCCTGAGCTCCCGTTTTTCCCACCATCTGTCCACCTGCCGTCACCCTTCACCCCCCCCCCCCCCCCCCCCCCCCCATCAGTAATTCAGAATAAAGGAGACTAGGAAACCTTGGGCAAATTGACTTGTTACTGTTTTTATTTTTATTTTTTGTTTTTACGGAGAGAACAATCTGCGCATACGTGTGTTTTTATTTTTATCCGACTGAGTGCATATCCTGAATAAATACTCACCACACGTGCCTGGTATGGAGAGAAGGCAGGTACAGGATACTGAGTTGGATGATCAGCCATGATCATATTGAATGGCGGTGCAGGCTCGAAGGGCCGAATGGCCTACTCCTCCACCTATTTTCTATGATTCTATGATTCTATGATATGATTTGAATATAACCTGTAGGAATTCTGTCTGCGCCATTCCTGAAAATGTCTCCGTCGTCCTCCTGCCCGCTGTTACTCACTATGGTTATTTATTAAATAAAGACTGGTGACAAAACTCTCCTCTCCAGAGGTCAGTTCAGATGTCTCGACCCGCGTGAGGGATTATTTCAACATGGATACAATTTAAGCGAACAGGAATCTTCTGCCAGCTATTCTTTATGTTCTCATTAACGTGAATCTTTCGCGGTTCCCTTCTCTCTCCGTGTTCACGTCTGTTACCAGCTAAAGCCACATACATGAACTGTTCTGATGAATCGGAGAACACGTTTCCCTTGGTGGGTTGTTTCAGTTTTGGTCGGATAATCTCGGGGTGATGTCTCGGGTGCGGGATGAAGACGGACAATCGACCAGCGATGCATGTTTCACCGGCAATCAGCTGAAGTGTTCGTTCTCCACTCACGGTCCAGGAACTGTTGGAACCGGATCACAAACCCGCTCAGCTGGGATTACAGTGTAAATGGATTAGAATGGGTTACATTCCAGTGATCCCAGTCTCACTTGGTGTCCAGTGACTGCTCAGTAATGTGTCTGTGGGACCGGCCAACACCCGGACTTGGCTGACTGCTGGCTACTGGGGGACAACAGCGGGCAGAACGACCGCGGAAAATGTTGCATTGGATGCCACAAACAGAATTCCGATTTCAGGTTATGTTAAAATCCGGATCCGTTCCTGCCTTCCCAGCAGCAGAAAGGGTTACCTAGAATTTACTCCGGCCAGAGGTGAAGGAGGACTGACTGCAGCAATCCCGGTCCCACCCACTGTCACAGAGCGACCGGGCCACTGGTCCAGGACAGGTCAGGTCAGGTCAGAAACCGGCAAGAAGGGGAGGGGGCCAAATGGAGGAAACATAGACAGCAACATCAAAACAAACCTTACCTCACCATCGCAAGTATTTTCTGCCTGGATTTCTGTGCATATCTCACAACTACTGACTTTGCTATTCCATTCGGACCAATGGGGCGAGTGTCTTTGTTTTAATTCAATGAATCCCAAGCTGTGAATCTGATCCGCCCCATGCACTGGGAGGTTGTCAGCTCCGCCCTGTGTGTGAATGCTGCTGCCCACCGCAGTACGAGTTTCAGCTCAAACATCGCTCACCTGTAACGCGACAGAGAACCGCATTGCTGCGGAAATTAAACAAAAGTAGCCCATTGGTCATTTACTCTCTCTAGTAACCGTGGGTAATGACACCAAGCAGGTCCTTCAGAAATGGTAAAGAACATATTTTAAACCATTTTATTTACAGCCGACTGACACTGTGTTGCCGAACCGGTTGGATTTGGTTTCAGCAGAAAAACCGCTTCCTGTTCTAAGGAACGTAGTTGTTGGAATCCATCCCGAGTACAAGCAGGTGCTTGCACACACACACACTGAGCTCCGGATCTCACACGACAGCCTGCATCTCCTAAATCAATCACAGACGCCTTAGCTTATTAATTGTAAGCTTGACACGCCATGAGACTGTTTAAACGTGGGCGGAACCAACACGCCGATTATTGCAGTGTCTAATATGTTTTTCTGTCTTTATTTCAAATCCATCATGGTCTTTTCTATCTGAGGTACATGCCCACACTGGGATAGAGGTGAACGGAACAGCACGCTATCATAGTTATCCAACTATGTTCACATTCAGCTATCAAGGTAGCTATTTGCTATATATCCTATCTAGCTATAAACAATCTGGCAATCTAGCTATGTATCGTTCTAGTTATCTGGCTCAGTACTCATCCATCTAGCTGTCTGTGTAGCTAGCTAAATACATATTAGACCATCTACCCATCTACCCATCTAGCCGTCTATCCATCTAGGTTCGAGGCAATTAGCCAGCTAGCCGACCAGCCATCATGCCAGAACGCCAACTAGACACCTAGCCACCTCGTCTACCATCCAGCCAACTGGGCGCACAGGCATCTGCCTATCTAACAATTTAGCCACCTAGCCATGAAAACATCTAGCAATCGAGCTATCTAGCTTGCTGTCTTTCTGGCTTGTTACATAACTATCGAGCTATAGACCTATCTATACATTTATCTAGTTATCTATCGAGCTATCTATGTAGCAAGGAACTGCAGATGCTGGGTTAAGGGGGATGGTAGACACAAAATGCTGGAGCAACTCAGCGGGACAGGCTGCATCTCTGGAGAGAAGGAATGGGTGACGCTGCGGGTCGAGACGCTTCTTCAGACTAATATGTGACAAGGCCTCCACCACGATGATTCTCAGCGCCGCTGCCCCACAAGGATGTGTTGTCCGCCCACTAGTAGGCCCACCATATAGCGACGACCTGCGGGAAAATTCGGCTCGACCACCGTCTACAAGGTTAGATGTTACCACCGTGGTGTGGCGACACGATCAATGACGAGACGAGGTATAAGAAGGGGCTAGAGAACATCGGACCATAGTGTCGAATTACAACCTCTGGGTTGGTTTTTGAAGAGCCAGTTATTGACCACGGAGCATGATGGAGTTACATGTCCCACTCACCATGAATGACGCTGAAGTGGAAATTGTTGTCAGCTTCAATTAATTTTTTTTTTTTTAATTTTTTTTTTAAAATATTTCAAAATAATACTTTATTCGAATGATAAATATATACAATACATTAACCTTGCGGAAAATCCATCCAACATTTTCGGAGGCTGTACAATAGATCAATACAGTTTAGACATTTCTTTTTCCCAAGTTTCCACAAATCAGTCCCCCACTCATGCCACAATGGCGTGGGATACCTTCCCTTATATTGAGGGGAGTCTCCACAATACTGTACCCCCCATGTCCAGCAGCGGAAGGGCCTTAGACTGTGGCCCTCCCCCACCGAGCCTTGGCGTTGGCTGCACCGAGCTTCAGTGCGTCCCTCAGCACGTACTCCTGCAGTCTGCAGCGGGCCAGTCGGCAACATTCCCTGACGGACATCTCGCTCTGCTGGTGGTGAACAATGCTCGGGCAGACCAAAGGGCGTCTTTTACCGAGTTGATGACCCTCCAGCAGCACTCGATGTCCAGTCTCTGAATGTGTCCCTGGAACAGTCCGTAAATCACAGCGTCCTCTGTGACGGAGCTGTTCGGGATAAAGCGTACCAGGGACCCTTGCATTTTTCTCCAGACTCTTTTTAGCAAACCCACACTCTGTGAAGAGGTGGGCAACCGTCTCCTCGCCATAGCAGCCGTCCCGAGGACAGCGTGCGCTGAGTGAGGTTCCGACGGTGCAGGAAGGATCTGACTGGGAGGGCTCCCCTCACCGCCAGCCAAGCCAGTCTTGGTGCTTGTTGGTGAGTTCTGGCGATGAGGCATTTTGCCAGACGCGCTGGGCAAGTCTGCTCAGGGAACCACGCCACCGGGTCCATAGAGTCCTTTCCCTGCAGTGCCTGCAGGACATTCTGTGCTGACCACTGCCCGATGGACATGTGGTCAAAGGTGTTGGTCCGGAAGAACCCTTCCACAACGACAGATGGGGCGGCAATGTCCAGCTGACTGGCACATTGCGTGGCACCTGCGCCAGGCCCATCCTTCTCAACACCGGGGACAGGTAGAACCTCAGCAGGTAGTGACACTTGGTGCCCACGTGCCTTGGCTCTACACTCCGCCTGATGCAGCCACACACGAAGGTGGCCATCAGAATGAGGGCGACGTTGGGCACGCTTTTTTACCCCGTTGTCTGCGACTTGTACATTGTAGCCCGTCGCACCCGGTCCATACTCGACCCCCCAGAGAAGTGGAAGATGGCCCGGTGATCCCTGTGGCGTATGAGGGAGGGACAGGCCACACTTGTGCCAAGTACAGCAGCCCCGAGAGCACCTCACACCTGATGACCAAATTCTTTCCCGTTATGGAGAGGAGCGTTGCCTCCACAGCTCCAGCTTCCACCCCACCCTGGCTATCCGCTCCAGCCAATTTTTGACATGCCTCAGCCCCCCCGAAACCAGATCCCCAGCCCTTCAAGAAGTCAGGCTTGATGGTGAAGGGGACGGAAGATCTGTCAGGCCAGTTGCCAAAGAGCATGGCCTCGCTCTTCCTGCGGTTCACCCTGGCTCCCGTGGCCGACTCAATGGTCGCAGATACTAATCAGTCTGCGAACCGACCCTGGATCCGAGCAGAAGACAGCGACATCGTCCATGTACAGGGAGGTCTTTACTTGAATGCCCCCACTGCCTGGCAATGTCACTCCTCTTATGCCCGCATCCTTCCTGATGGATTCAGCAAAAGGTTCAATACAGCAGACAAACAAGACGGAGAGAGAGGGCAACCCTGCCTAACTCCAGACCTTACAGGGAAACTGTCTGATTGGTGTACTGGTTTGGTGTAGAGCAGTTTGATCCAATTTCTGATTCCCTCCCCAAAACCCATTTTGGAGAGCACGTCCCGTCATGTACGTGTGCGAAATCCTGTCGAGGCCTTCTCCTGTCCAAGCTGAATAGGCAGGCATCCACCCGTCTGTCCTGCACGTAGGCGATGGTATCTCTCAGCAGCGCTAGGCTGTCTGAGATTTTCCTGCCAGGTACAGCACAGGTTTGGTCCGGGGTGGATCACCTGTCCCAGAGCAGACTTGACCCGGTTGGCGATGGCCTTGGACAGGATCTTGTAGTCCACATTCAAGAGTGTTAGGGTCTCCAATTCTTTATGTCCTTCATCTCCCCCTTCTGCTTGTAGATTAGGGTGATGTTGCCCTTCCTCATGGAGTCTGACATGGTACCAATTAATTTCCGTTGTGAAATTACCAATGATCTGCCGTGGACAATCTACATTAAAGCGACAGCCAAGACTACATGCTGACGGCACTACTTTCTGAAGAGACTGAGGGAATTCTGCTTGTTTACCAACGACTCACTCACCATGAATCGCGCATCCTAAAGGAGGAGGGGGAGGAGCGACACCCGACCGTAAGGTTAAAATCAGCGCGGGGCTTGTTTTTACCCAAAACCATAACTTTTCCATTTGGAGAAGTGGGTTTTTTTGAGGAAGCCCGCTGATTGGTGGGAAGTGGACTAGGGTAAGCAGCTGATTTACAGTCAGATCCCAGCAGTTTGTGATTTTATTTTTTAAAGAAGGAACTGCAGATGCTGGAGAATCGAGGGTACACACAAAAAGCTGGAGAAACTCAGCGGGTGCAGCAGCATCTAAGGAGCGAAGGAGATAGGTGACGTTTCGGGTCGAGACCTTCTTCAGACTGGTCAGGGATCAGGGAAACGAGAGATATAGACGGTGATGTGGAGAGATAAGGAACAATGAGTGAAAGATATGCAAAAAAGTATCGGTGATAAAGGGAACAAGCCATTGTAAGCTGTTTGTGGTGTGAAAATGAGAAGCTGGTGCGACTTGGGTGGGGGAGGGAGATAGAGATAGAGGGAATGCCAGGGCCCGAGGGCTGAGGGAGAGGTGGGAAGGGGAGGAGACAGCAAGGGTTAACAGAATTGCGAAAATTCAATATTCAAGCCCAAAGGATGCAGACTCCCCAAGCGGAATATGAGGTGCTGTTCCTCCAGCTTGCGGTGTTGCTCACTCTGGCCGTGGAGGAGGCCCAGGACCGAGAGGTCGGATGTGGAATGGGAGGGGGAGTTGAAGTGTTGAGCCACCGGGAGGTCGGGTTGGTTATTGCGGACCGAGCGGAGGTGTTCGGCGAAGCGATCGCCAAGCCTCCGCTTGGTCTCACCGATATAGATCATCTGGCATCTGGAGCAGCGGATGCAGTAGATGAGGTTGGAGGAGGTGCAGGTGAACCTCTGTCGGACCTGGAAGGACTGCTTGGGTCCCTGAAAGGAGTGGAGGGGGGAGGTGAAGGGACAAAGTTTGCATTTCTTGCGGTTGCAAGGGAAAGTGCCCGGGGAAGGGGTAGAGTGGGAGGGGAGGGAAGAATGGACAAGGGAGTTGCGGAGGGAGCGGTCTTTGCGGAAGGCAGACAGGGGGGGAGATGGGAAGATGTGCGCGGGTGGAGGGGTCACGTTGGAGGTGGCGAAACTGGCGGAGGACTATATGTTGTATTTGCCGGCTGGTGGGGTGAAAGGTGAGGACCAGGGGGACTCTGCCCTGTTTTGCGAGTGGGGGAATGGGGATCGAGGGCAGTGTTGCGGGGTATGGAGGAGACCCTGGTGCGAGCCTCATCAATAGTGGGGGGAGGGGAATCCCCGTTCTCTGAAGAATGAGGCCATTTGTGATGACCTGGTGTGGAACACCTCATCCTGGGAGCAGATGCGGCGTAGACGGAGGAATTGGGAATAGGGGATGGAGTCCTTACAGGAAGCAGGGTGGGAGGAAGAGTAGTCCAGGTAGCTGTGGGAGTCAGTAGGTTTGTAGTGGATGTCGGTCAGGAGCGTATCACCTGCAATAGAGATGGTGAGGTCAAGGAATGGTAGGGAAGTGTCGGAAATGGTCCAAGTGTATTTGAGTGCCGGATGGAAGTTGGTGGTGAAATGAATGAAGTCAGTCAGTTGTGTGTGGGTGCAGGAGGTGACACCAAAGCAGTCGTCGATGTAACGGAGGTAGAGGTCGGGGATGGGGCCCTGGTACGCCGAGAACAAGGATTGTTCGACGTACCCAACAAAGAGGCAAGCGTAGCTGGGGCCCATGCGTGTCCCCATAGCTACGCCTTGTGTTTGGAGGAAATGGGAGGAATCAAAAGAGAAGTTATTGAGGGTGAGGACCAACTCTGCTAGGCGGAGGAGGGTGTCAGTGGACGGGTATGGGTTGCTCCTCTGGTCGAGGAAGAACCGGAGGGCTTTGAGACCGTCCTGGTGGGGGATGGAGGTGTAGAGTGACTGGACGTCCATGGTAAAGATGAGAGGATGGGGCCTGGAGAATGGAATGCACGGAGCCGACGGAGAGTGTCTGAGGTGTCTTGAACATAGGTGGGGAGGGATTTAACAAAGGGGGATAGGATTCGTCAAGGTATATGGAAATGTGTTTTGGTGGGGCACGAACAGGCAGAGACAATGGGTCTGCCAGGGCAGTCGGGTTTGTGGATTTTGGGGAGAAGGTAAAATCGGGCCGTGCGGGGCTGGGAAACGATGAGGTCGGAGGCTCGGTGGGGTAGGGAGCCCAAGCTGATGAAGTCGGTTATGGTGCTCGAGATGGTGGCCTGGTGTTCGTCAGTGGGGTCATGGTCCAGGGGTAAGTAGTAGAGGAGGTGTCCGAGAGTTGGCGCGCGGCCTCCGCTTTGTAGAGATCGACGCGCCAGACTACCACGGCACCTCCCTTGTCGGCGGGTTTGATAACCCAGTCTGGGTTGTTACGGAGTGAGTCGATGGCAGTACGTTCAGGGCTGGAGAGATTGGAGTGAGACAGGGGAGTGGAGAAGTCAAGGCGGTTGATGTCCCGACGGCAGTTCTGGATAAATAGTTCTACAGCCGGAAGGCTACGAGGGGGGGTCCAAGTGGAGGCGGTGCGTGGGAGACAGGAAAAGGGATCATCAGTGGGGGGCGAGGGCTTCTTCCCGTGGAAGAACGCTGTGAGGCGGAGGCGACGGTAGAAGAGCTCCAAGTCGTGGTGGGCGCGGAACTCATTGAGGTGAATTCTGCCTGTTCGTGCCCCACCGAACACATTTCCACATACCTTGACGCCATCCTATCCCCCTTTGTTAAATCCCTCCCCACCTATGTTCAAGACACCTCGGACACTCTCCGTCGGCTCCGTGCATTCCATTCTCCAGGCCCCCATCCTCTCATCTTTACCATGGACGTCCAGTCACTCTACAATACCTCCATCCCCACCAGGACGGTCTCAAAGCCCTCCGGTTCTTCCTCGACCAGAGGAGCAACCCATACCCGTCCACTGACACCCTCCTCCGCCTAGCAGAGTTGGTCCTTACCCTTAATAACTTCTCTTTTGATTCCTCCCATTTCCTCCAAACACAAGGTGTAGCTATGGGGACACGCATGGGCCACAGCTACGCTTGCCTCTTTGTTGGGTACGTCGAACAATCCTTGTTCTCGGCGTACCAGGGCCCCATCCCCGACCTCTACCTCCGTTACATCGACGACTGCTTTGGTGTCACCTCCTGCACCCACACACAACTGACTGACTTCATTCATTTCACCACCAACTTCCATCCGGCACTCAAATACACTTGGACCATTTCCGACACTTCCCTACCATTCCTTGACCTCACCATCTCTATTGCAGGTGATACGCTCCTGACTGACATCCACTACAAACCTACTGACTCCCACAGCTACCTGGACTACTCTTCCTCCCACCCTGCTTCCTGTAAGGACTCCATCCCCTATTCCCAATTCCTCCGTCTACGCCGCATCTGGTCCCAGGATGAGGTGTTTCCACACCAGGTCATCACAAATGGCCTCATTCTTCAGAGAACGGGGATTCCCCTCCCCCACTATTGATGAGGCTCGCACCAGGGTCTCCTCCATACCCCGCAACACTGCCCTCGCTCCCCATTCCCCCACTCGCAAACAGGGCAGAGTCCCCCTGGTCCTCACCTTTCACCCCACCAGCCGGCAAATTACAACATATAGTCCTCCGCCAGTTTCGCCACCTCCAACGTGACCCCTCCACCCGCCACATTTCCCATCTCCCCCCCTGTCTGCCTTCCGCAAAGACCGCTCCCTCCGCAACTCCCTTGTCCATTCTTCCCTCTCCTCCCACTCTACCCCTTCCCCGGGCACTTTCCCTTGCAACCGCAAGAAATGCAACACTTGTCCCTTCACCTCCCCCCTCCACTCCTTTCAGGGACCCAAGCAGTCCTTCCAGGTCCGACAGAGGTTCACCTGCACCTCCTCCAACCTCATCTACTGCATCCGCTGCTCCAGATGCCAGATGATCTATATCGGTGAGACCAAGCGGAGGCTTGGCGATCGCTTCGCCGAACACCTCCGCTCGGTCCGCAAAAACCAACCCGACCACCCGGTGGCTCAACACTTCAACTCCCCCTCCCATTCCACATCCGACCTCTTGGTCCTGGGCCTCCTCCACGGCCAGAGTGAGCAACACCGCAAGCTGGAGGAACAGCACCTCATATTCCGCTTGGGGAGTCTGCATCCTTTGGGCTTGAATATTGAATTTTCTCAATTCTGTTAACCCTTGCTGTCTCCTCCCCTTCCCACCTCTCCCTCAGCCCTCGGGCCCTGGCATTCCCTCTATCTCTATCTCCCTCCCCCACCCCAGTTGCACCAGCTTCTCGTTTTCACACCACAAACAGCTTACAATGGCTTGTTCCCTTTATCACCGATACTTTTTTGCATATCTTTCACTCATTGTTCCTTATCTCTCCACATCACCGTCTATATCTCTCGTTTCCCTGATCCCTGACCAGTCTGAAGAAGGGTCTCGACCCGAAACGTCGCCTATCTCCTTCGCTCCTTAGATGCTGCTGCACCCGCTGAGTTTCTCCAGCTTTTTGTGTACCCTCCCAGCAGTTTGTAGTGATTTTATATTGTGTTGCTATTGTATCCTATGTAAGGGGGGAGTATGAAGGCCAGGGCAGTGTACTGTTCTGGATGTCAGATGTGGGAGATCAGGGAATCTGATAGCCCTCCAGACGTACACATCTGCGCCAGGTGTGTCGAGATGGGGCTCCTAAAGGATCGTGTTAGGAAGCTGGAGCAGCAGCTCGACGACCTCCATCTGGTCAGGGAGAGTGAGGAGTTCATAGAGAGGAGCTACAGGGAGGTAGTCACTCCCAGACCACAGGAGCAGACAAGTGGGTCACGGTTAGGAAGGGCAAGGGGCAGAGGCAGGGGCTAGAGAGTACCCCTGTGACCATACAACTGGAAAATAGGTACTCGGGTTTGAGTACGATTGGAGGGGACAGCCTAGCTGGGGGCAGCAACAGCGGCCGGGCCTCCGGCACAGAGACCGGCCCTGATGCTCAGAAGGGTAGCAAAAAGAGGAGGGCAATTGTAATAGGGGACTCTATAGTTAGGGGGTCGGATAGGCGATTCTGTGGACGTAGTCGGGAGACCCGGATGGTAGTTTGCCTCCCTGGTGCCAGGGTCTCGCATGTGTCGGAACGTGTCCAAAAGATTCTGATAAGGGAGGGAAAGGAGCCTGATGTTGTGGTACACATAGGTACCAATGACATAAGCAGAAAAAGTGACGAGGTCCTGAAGGGAGAATTTAGGGAGTTGGGGGGAAAGTTAAAGAGAAGGACCAAAAGGGTAACGATTTCAGGATTACTGCCTGTGCCGCGTGACAGTGAGAGTAGGAATGAAATGAGGTGGAGGCTAAATGCGTGGCTGAGGGACTGGTGCAGTGGGCAGCGATTCATAGAAACATAGAAACATAGAAATTAGGTGCAGGAGTAGGCCATTCAGCCCTTCGAGCCTGCACCGCCATTCAATATGATCATGGCTGATCATCCAACTCAGTATCCCGTACCTGCCTTCTCTCCATACCCTCTGATCCCCTTAGCCACAAGGGCCACATCCAACTCACTCTTAAATATAGCCAATGAACTGGCCTCAACTACCCTCTGTGGCAGAGAGTTCCAGAGACTCACCACTCTCTGTGTGAAAAAAGTCTTTCTCATCTCGGTCTTAAAGGATTTCCCCCTTATCCTTAAGCTGTGACCCCTTGTCCTGGACTTCCCCAACATCGGGAACAATCTTCCTGCATCTAGCCTGTCCAACCCCTTAAGAATCAAGTTTCTTGATCACTGGGACCTCTTTTGGGGAAGGCATGATCTGTACGCAGAGGACGGGTTGCACTTGAACCCGAAGGGGACCAATATCCTGGCAGGGAGATTTGCAAAGGCTACTGGGGAAACTTTAAACTAGAAAGGCTGGGGGGAGGGACTCGGGTAGAGGGGGCTAGGGGACAGGGTGTGGGGCAAGAGGCAGAGAAGGGAAGCACTCTGACCCAAAATGTAGGCAAGAAAGATGAAAAAGATAATAGAGAGAGAATAAAGGATGGTGGGTTTATAAAATGTGCATATTTTAATGCTAGGAGCATTGTAAGTAAGGTGGATGAACTTAGAGCCTGGATTGACACCTGGAAATATGATGTTGTGGCAATCAGTGAAACATGGTTGCAGGAGGGCTGTGATTGGAAACTAAATATTCCAGGATTTCGTTGCTTCCGGGTTGATAGAATTGGAGGGACCAGAGGTGGAGGTGTTGCATTGCTTGTCAGAGAGGATATTACAGCAGTGCTTTGGCAGGATAGATTAGAGGGTTCGTCTAGGAGGCTATTTGGGTGGAACTGAGAAGTGGGAACGGTTTTGTAGCAACACTTTTAGGGGTGTACTATAGACCGCCAAATGGGGAGCGAGAATTGGAAGAGCAAATATGTAAGGAGATAGCAGATATTAGTAGTAAGCACAAGGTAGTGATTGTGGGAGATTTCAATTTCCCAAAAAATAGACTGGGGAAACACATTCTGTAAATGGGCTGGATGGTTTGGAGTTTGTAAAATGTGTGCAGGATAGTTTTTTGCAGCAGTACATAGAGGTACCGACCAGAGAAGGGGCAGTGCTTGACCTCCTGTTAGGAAATGAGGCAGGACAGGTGACGGAGGTATTGCGTTGGTGAGCACTTCGGGACCAGTGATCACAATACCATTAGTTTCAATATAATTATGGAGCGAGTCAGAACAGGACCTAGAGTGGAGATTTTTGATTGGAGAAAGGCTAACTTTGAGGGAATGCGTGAGGATTTTAAAGGAGTGAATTGGGACACTTTGTTTCATGGGAAGGATGTAGAAGAGAAATGGAGGACATTTAAAGGGGAAATTGTAAGAGTACAGAATCTTTATGTCCCTGTTAGGTTGAAAGGAAATAGTAAAAATTGGAAAGAGCCATGGTTTTCAAGGGAAATTAGACACTTGTTTCGAAAAAAGAGAGATATCTACAATAATTATAGGAGGCATGGAGTAAAAGAAGATATGAGGTTGCTTTGGCAAGAAAGGTGAAAGTAAATCCAAAGGGTTTCTACAGCTATATTAATAGCAAAAGGATAACAAGGGATAAAATAGTAAGATTAAACGAGAACTTACCAGTTCGAAGTTTGATCGTTATTTTATGAGGAGTTACGATGAGGGATTACGTGAAGAACCCGCCTCACGCTGGCAAACGGCATACTTCAAAGCAGCGGCATGAAAAACACAGAACACCAAATAGCCGAAGTAACATAGTAAGGCTCATAAAAGACTTAGAACTACCAGATTGATCATTTATTTTATGAGGGTGGGAGTGGAGGGCACGTAATCCCTCATCGTAACTCCTCATAAAATAACGATCAAACTTCGAACTGGTAAGTTCTCGTTTAATCTTACTATTTTACTTCGGAGTCACGTGAGTGACTACGTGAAGATTTTAAAGCTTTCTGTGTTTTTTATGTCGTAGTATTTAATTAGTACGACAGTCCGGCTAAGTAAATACAAACATGAGAAACCAGAAAATATTAGTTCTTTCCATAATTAACTTTTTAATGGTTTAAAGAACATATAATAACCCTCCTTATATCCGAGGGAATGATTACAAGTGATAAAAGATATAAGTGACTACATAATTGGTTATAGTAATCAATAGTATACAAAGCAGGTGATTATATTGATCCCAACACCGCGTGGCCAAAGCTTGTCATAGTGTGAACAGGTTTATTGTAGAACTTTGAAAAAGTTTCTTCTTTACTCCACCCTGCGATTTTTAAAATATGCTCGAGTGGTACGTCCCGCACCTTCGCCGCGGACGTAGCCGCAGCCCTGGTGGAGTGAGATTTGAACACATCAGTGTTTACTCCTGCTAAAAGCAACACCTGTTTCAACCATTTTGAGATAGTTTGAACTGAAGCTTTTGTGTGTGGCTTTTTATGCGTAATCATTAACGTTTTTTCATTTCCTCGAAGAGTTTCAGTAACTTTAACATATTGATTCAAATGTTTAACCACACACAAAGTAGGATCAATAGGATAAGCTTGAAAGGTTACCTTAGCTCCAAATCTCCCTGGTCTGCTTTGTTTGATCAGATCGTAAACATAGAACACAATGTTATCTGTAGTCACATGCATACAGTCTAAACGCAACATTTGTAAAGTTTGCACTCTTTGAGCTGAAACCAATGACATTAACATTATTAATTTCAATGTTAATCTTTCCAATGACAATCCTTCAATTGGAGTCCATTGCCTAAGTAAGGTAAGTACAATGCTCACATCCCAAATCTCTGTGTACCTTGGTTTGGGTGGATTGATGTTAAAGATTCCTTTCATGAATCTAGATATTAGTGGATGTGATCCAATTGATTTCTGGTCAGACATAAGTCCTAAATAAGATGATAAGGCACTGCGTGCAGTGTTAGTGGCACTGTAACTTAAATATTGCTCAAAAATGCAATTTAGCAAGGAGCTCCAATACATTTTCCATGCAATATCACAGTATCACAATATCAAACATGCAATATTCACCGTATCATAAGAAATATTTGACTGTGTGCAAAATTCTTCCCATTTCTTAACATGTGTCATATATTGTTTTTGTGTGTTATCTCGCCATGATGCGACTATAACCTCCATAGTTTTGTCCGACAATCCCAGCTCCTGTAGTGGTCTGGTCAAAACCTGCAGATTAATAAATTCATATATGCATATAATGCATAAATTTCTTTGGTTACTGGATTAATCAAAATATCACTACAGTTAGGAATTGACATATATGGTTCTTTAATCATATTCAGCATTAATGGGAACCAAGGTTGTGTTGGCCAATTTGGAACTACTAACAATCCTGTGGCAGAATCTTGTTCTATTTCCTTCAGACATTGCTGAACCCAAAGCAAAAGGTGGAAAAGCATAAAAGAACATATTCCCCCAGTTCAATGAAAAAGCTTCTACTGCTACTGCATCTGGATCGTGTTCCCAAGACACATATTTAGGCAATTGATGATTAAGCCTTGATGCAAACAAATCAATTTCTGGTAAACCAAATTGAGTTACAATATTCTTAAATATTGCTGGATTAAGCATCCATTCTGTGTTATCTTTAAATATCCTTGACCTTTTATCTGCCACCACATTGTCTTTACCTGGAATGTAGTTTGCTGAAATCCAATTTTGGCGATCAATACACCATTGCCATATTTCATTGACCAGACAATCACATGATACTGATCTGACTCCCCCATGTGATTAATATATGCAACAGCCGTTTTATTGTCTAACTGTATTAATACATGTAGACCCTTTTTTGAACAGCAATATGCTTTTAGACCATAGAAAGCACCCAATAACTCTAAATAGTTAATACCATAAGTTTGAAGAAACGTTTCTTCTTGGACTTTCCATCTACCTCCACAACTGGAGGATGAATCTGTTACCCCCCCCCCCCCCCCCCCCCCCCCCCCCCCCCCCCCCCCCCCCCCCCCCCCCCCCCCCCCCCCCCCCCCATCCGAGAGCATTAGCATCTATTTATAAACAATTTCAGGCTGTTTAATCAGAATGTTTTTAGCAGCTTGTGGGATATTTTTAACCCACCATGGTAATTTCCAACAAAACTTCTTTTGTTAATTGCATAGGCCTATCAAAGTGGCCTGCCCTCTCTTTGAGAGCTCTTATTTTGTCCCTTTGAAGATTTTGATTAATGTAATGGACCAAATTCTACTGCAGGAAATGCTGCTACTAGTTTACCAATAGTTTTCGCTACTTTTTGGATGGAAGGATAAGTTTGTGAATGAGATTACTACAAGTCACCAAAAATCATCAACTTTATCTTTGTTGGTAAAGTATTAACATAGTTTCTGAGTTAATTACAAACTCCAAATAGTTAATTGATTGTGCTGGCTGCAGCTGGAATTTAATTGGATGAATCAAGAACCCTAGCTTTAACAAAGCTTTTGTACTGAAACTAATTCTCAGCTGACTCTTGATTGCCATAATGATTAGAATGTCATCGAGATAAGCCATAACGATGTGTTTTTGTACTCTTAATTGGGCTAAAACTGGTTTCAACAGTTTAGTAAAGAGCCTGGAAGCTGAACTCAATCCATTTGGCATAGCTTTAAAACTGCCATAATTGTCCCAGCCAATTAAATTTTAAGTACCTCCAGAAACTGATGTATTGGTACAGAATAATAGGCATTTTTCAAATCAATTGTAGCCATATAACAACCTGCTGATATTAAATATCTTGCAGTATTAAATGTTTTCCATTTAAAATTTGTATTCTACCACTTATTTAGATCTGTAAGGTCCAGAATAATTCTGCAATCACCATCTTTTTATGTCTTTTGAAATATCTTAGACACAATTGATGCTCGTGTTCATAAGTTTTTTTCAATAACCCCTTTACAGATAATTTGTCAATTTCCACATTAATCTCTGCTTTTCCAATTGCAGTAAACACGAAAGCATGGGCAGGTTTATCTGTACTGGAGGATTAACCCCTTCTTTAAATGTAATAGTGGCTCCTGAAACTGCTTGTAAAAATAAACCGATCAGAAATAATAGTAAGCCAGTCTTTATAAAACTTTTGTAATCTCCCTCCAACTGGAGATTAATCCGCAGTATCTTTAAAGATAGAACAAGTCTTTAATACCTCTCCATATGAGCGTGGTGGTCTCCTTTTCCCCGAATACGGGTAAGTATTGGGCTGTGCAGTATAATAATATTTCCTTGACATATTTCTGCCTTTATTTCCAAAATCAAATCCCCTTCTGGGCGAAAAAAAAAAATACCTTTTTTGTCCTAAGACGAAGGTTTCATGCAGTTAAAATTTTTAGCTTCTTCATCCAATTTTTAATAATTTAGGCAGATTTACTCCAAACAGATAACCAGGAGCTTGAACACCACTTGCTCGAACCACACAAGCTTGCAAACCTTGGGTGAAATATGGGCCGAATAGCCATTTTCCTCATACAATAATTTCATAGAAAGAATTTGCACAATAGGCCCTCTTTTTTAAACTTATCCATCTCCCCAAAAGCCATAATGGCAGCAGAATAATTTGTGAGGATTTTTGAACCTCACTTCTTGAACTCTCATATTTGGGGTCATGGATGCCCATATCAACGGATAAACCATAGGCACTTTCAATGAGGCACAATTTTTTGTGCGTTTATTATTCTGATGTTTCAATCATCACAGAATCATGAAGTTGGTGAGATACCATATATTAATGTTGGCAGCTAGGTTTTCTTCCATAGCCTCACCACTTCCTTCATATATAGCAAATTCTTTTGCTATCTCAGGCACATTTGGCCTTTCTTTTATTTTGTGGTGTGTTTTCAAATGCAAATCACCATCAGCAGGGTCTGCCTTCTGCAGCCCTAAATCAATTGGGATTTCATCCCATGAGACTTCCTTCGGCCCAAATCCTGGGTCCGGAGTTCAACTCCCAATTAGGCCCACAGCCATATCAGAATAATTAAACCCTCAGGGCTTTTTTGGGAACCTTCTGGGTACTGTGACCCTAGTCTCATAATTTTTTGGAGAACTTTTCTCCATATGCTCCATTATTAGTTCCATATAGTTTAATTATCTGGAGGACTTTCAGTATCAGAGTCATCAGAACCACGGGCCTCTCAGATTTCTTTACATTTTTAGGAGCATTTCTCTCCGTGGTTATAACTTCTGGAGAATCTAGAACTCACTAACGGGTATATCAGCGGCCACCGGTATCGGAACCGGATCCGCACTAGCTTTTTTCCCGTATTTTTATTTTCACCCCGGGAAGCTCTTTTTACCCGCGAATTTTCTTTGCCGATTTCTCCATTTCTTTCATTTAATCTGTGCTAAACAGCACTTTAACGTGACTCTGACTTTTTATTTTACTTTATTTTTACTGCTGGACCCACCCAGCGTAACGCTAAAAAACATCCCGACTTTGCTGCACTTACCTGCGGGCCGTTCCGACCGCAGCGAGGAGCTGCTCCTTACTGCAGCTCCTCCTTCCGCCGTCAGCGTCGACGTAATGCCGTTTGCCAGCGTGAGGCGGGTTCTTCACGTAGTCACTCACGTGACTCCGAAGTAAAATTGGACCATTAGAGAACCAGAATGGACAGCTATCTGCAGAGCCAAAAGAGATGGGGGAGATATTGAACAATTTCTTTTCTTCGGTATTCACCAAGGAGAAGGATATTGAACTCTGTGAGGTAAGGGAAAAAAGTAGAGTAGCTATGGAAACTATGAGATTCAAAGAGGAGGAAGTACTGACACTTTTGAAAAATATAAAGGTGGATAAGTCTCCAGGTCCTGACAGGATATTCCCTAGGACATTGAGGGAAGTTAGTGTAGAAATAGCAGGAGCTATGACAGAAATATTTCAAATGTCATTAGAAACGGGAATAGTGCCGGAGGATTGGCGTACTGCGCATGTTGTTCCATTGTTTAAAAAGGGTTCAAAGAATAAACCTAGCAATTATAGACCTATTAGTTTGACGTCAGTGGTGGGTAAATTAATGGAAAGGATACTTAGAGATAATATATATAAGCATCTGGATAAACAGGTCTGATCAGGAACAGTCAACATGGATTTGTGCCTGGAAGGTCATGTTTGACAAACCTTCTTGAATTTTTTGAAGCGGTAACTAGGGAAATTGATGAGGGTAAAGCAGTGGATGTTGTCTATATGGATTTCAGTAAGGCCTTTGACAAGGTTCCCCATGGAAGGTTGGTTAAGAAGGTTCAATCTTTGGGTGTTAATGGCGGAGTAGCAAGATGGATTCAACAGTGGCTGAATGGGAGATGTCAGAGAGTAATGGTGGATGGCTGTTTGTCAGGTTGGAAGCCGGTGACCAGTGGGGTGCCTCAGGGATCTGTGTTGGGTCCACTGTTGTTTGTCATGTACATCAATGATCTGGATGATGGGGTGGAAAATTGGATAAGTAAGTATGCAGATGATACTAAGATAGGTGGTATTGTGGATAATGAAGTAGATTCTCAAAGTCTACAGAGAGATTTGAGCCATTTGGAAAAGTGGGCTGAAAGATGGCAGATGGAGTTTAATGCTGATAAGTGTGAAGTGCTACATCTTGGCAGGACAAATCAAAATAGGACGTACATGGTAAATGGTAGGGAATTGAGGAATGCTGTGGAACAGAGGGATCTAGGAATAACTGTGCATAGTTCTCTGCAGGTGGAATCGCATGTAGATAGGGTGGTAAAGAAAGCCTTTGGTGTGCTGGCCTTTATAAATCAGAGCATTGAATATAGGAGTAGGGAAGTAATGTTAAATTGTACAAGGCATTGGTAAGACCAATTCTGGAGTATGGTGTTCAATTTTGGTCGCCTAGTTATAGGAAGGATGTCAACAAAATAGAGAGAGAGTACAGAGGAGATTTACTAGAATGTTGCCAGGGTTCCAGCAACTATGTTACAGAGAAAGGTTGAACAAGTTAGGTCTTTATTCTTTGGAGCGCAGAAGGTTTAAGGGGGGGACTTGATTGAGGTCTTTAAAATGATGAAAGGGATAGGACAGAGTTGATGTGGATAAGCTTTTCCCATTGAGGGTAGGGAAGATTCAAGCAAGAGGGCATGACATGAGAATTAAGGGACAGAAGTTTAGGGGTAACGTGAGGGGAAACTTCTTTACTCAGAGGGTGGTGGCTGTGTGGAATGAGCTTCCAGCAGAGGTGGTGGAGGCAGGATCGATTTTAACATTTAAAAGTAAAGTGGATAGGTATATGGACGTGAAGGGAATGGAGGGGTATGGTCTGAGTGCAGGTAGATGGGACTAGGGGAAAACAAATGGTCGGCACGGACTGGAAGGGCCAAGAGGGCCTGTCTCCGTGCTGTAATTGTTATATGGTTATATGGTTAAAGGACTCATCTCATCCCGCACATCACTTGTTTGCCCTTCTGCCCTCAGGAAAGTGTCACAGGTCCTTCAAACCACACACCACAAGATTAACAAACAGTTTCAACCCCTCGGCCATCGCCACTCCACACACAGCCCCCAGAGCCAATATTTTGCCACAATATTTTACCACTGCCTCAACACTGTGCGCCTGAAATTTCGTTGTATGTCTTTACAATGACGATAAAGTGTATTATTATTATTATTATTATTATTATTATTATTATTATTATTATTATTATTATTATTATTATTATTATTATTATTATACTCTTACAAGTTTCTACAAATAAACATGGGCAGCGTACTGCCGGGTTGTAACAGAGCGCGGTTTCGCCAAATACTACAGGAAATGGCAGAGTTGACTATGTATTCCAGTCCATCGCACAAACTGGACTTTCCACCTTTGACAACATCTATACCACGGTGTTTCGAAAAAGCAGCCAATGTAATCAAAAACCTGTCCCACCCCGGCCATTCCTTGTGCTGCCCTCTCTGTCCGGCAGATGTTACAGAAGTTTCAAAGTGCTCACCACCAGACTCAGGGAAGCTATGTTCCTCTATTATTAAGCGAGTGCAGAGTTCCGTTTACCTCTGTCCATTGAGGACAACGGACAATAGAACGGATGCGTAACGCAGACGATAACTTCATCCTGAAACTCTGCACCTTCCACTTTGCTCTACCTGTTGTACATGAGTTTGAACTGATTGTATCCATGTCTGCTATATCTACCGTCCATGTAACAAAAAACAAACCGAAACACCCAATTTCTTTGCATTTCTTTGAACCTATAGGGCTTTACAATGTAATACACTTTAACTGCCTGAGGTCGCTCCGTCAGAAAATTCAGGATCCAGTCGCATATCAGTGAGCTGAGGCCTAGCTGGTAGCGTTTGGAGGTGAGCTTGGTGGGGATGACTGTGTTGAAGGCAGAGCTATAGTCTATGAAGAGCATCCTCACGTAGGTGCCCTGTCTTTCCAGGTGGGTCAGGACAGTGTGAAGAGCCACAGAGATGGCATCCTCTGTGGATCTATTTGCCCTGTATGCAAATTGATGAGAGTCCAATGATGCAGGGATGCTGGATTTGATGTGGGAGAGGACCAGCCTTCCAAAGCACTTCATTGGAATTGGAGTTAGGGCAACCGGACGGTAGTCGTTCAGGTTGGTGACTTTTGACTTTTTCGGCACCGGCACTATGGTAGCTGTCTTCAGGCACTTGGAGACCGTTGCCAGAGATAGAGACAGGTTAAAGATCCTCGTAAATACCTCAGCAGCTGTACAGCACAGTCCTTTAGTACCCTTCCTTGGACTCCATCCGGGCCTGCAGCCTTGCGTGGATTGATCCTACGCAGAGCGCACTGTACCTCCTGAGTGCTCAGTGTTAAGACCTGTCCATCTGCCATGGCCGGGGTTATTCCACTCCTGGTGGTGTTGCCAGTTCATTTGCCAGTCCATTTGCAAACACCAATCCTTGTAGTTCAGAAACCAGGAAAGGAGGGCCAGTACAGATTGGTCCAAGACCTAAGATCGATTAACTCAGTTGTAACATAGAAACATAGAAATTAGGTGCAGAAGCAGGCCATTCGGCCCTTCGAGCCTGCACCGCCATTCAATATGATCATGGCTGATCATCCAACTCAGTATCCTGTACCTGCCTTCTCTCCATACCCTCTGATCCCTTCAGCCACAAGGGCCACAGCCAACTCCCTCTTAAATATGCCCAACGAACCGGCCTCAACTACCTTCTGTGGCAGAGAATTCCACAGATTCACCACTCTCTGTGTGAAAAATGATTTTCTCATCTCGGTCCTAAAAGACTTCCCCCTTATCCTTAAACTGTGACCCCTTGTCCTGGACTTCCCCAACATCGGGAACAATCTTCCTGCATCTAGCCTGTCCAACCCCTTAAGAATTTTGTAAGTCTCTATGAGATCACCCCTCAATCTTCTAAATTCCAGCGAGTACAAGCCGAGTCTATCCAGTCTTTCTTCATATGGAAGTCCTGCCATCCCAGGAATCAGTCTGGTGAACCTTCTCTGTACTCCCTCTATGGCAAGAATGTCTTTCCTCAGATTAGGAGACCAAAACTGTACGCAATACTCCAGGTGTGGCCTCACCAAGCCCCAGAAATAGTGAATGCATTAGTGATAATTTTTCAAAACTCTTTAGAGTCTGGAGTAGTTCCTGAGGATTGGATGGTAGCTAAAGTAAAACCTCTATTTAAAATGGAAGGGTGAGAGAAAACGGAGAATTACAGACAGGTTAGTCTAACATCAGTAGTAGGGAAACTGCTAGAGTCAGTTATTAAAAATGGGATAGCAGCACATTTGGAAAGCGGTGAAATCAATGGACAAAGTCAGCATGGATTTACGGAAGGTAAATCATGCCTGACGAATCTTATACAATTTTTCGAGGATGTAACTTGTGGAGTGGATAAGGGAGAAGCAATGGATGTGTTATATCTGGACTTTCAGAAGGCTTTCGACAAGGTCCCACATAGGAGATTAGTATACAAACTTAAAGCACACGGTATTGGGTTTTCAGTAGCGATGTGGATAGAGAACTGGCTGGCAAACAGGAAGCAAAGAGTAGCAGTAAACGGGTCATTTTCAGAATGCAGGCAGTGACTATTGGGGTACCGCACGGCTCAGTGCAGGGACCCCAGCTATTTACAATATATATTAATGATCTGGATGAGGGAATTGAATGCAACATCTCCAAGTTTGTGGATGACACGAAGCTGGGGGGCAGTGTTAGCTGTGAGGAGGATGCTAGGAGGCTGCAAGGTGACTTGGATAGGTTGGGTGAGTGGGCAAATGCATGGCAGATGCAGTATAATGTGGATAAATGTGAGGTTATCCACTTTGGTGGCAAAAACAGGAAGTAGACTATTATCTGAATGGTGGCCGATGAGGAAAAGGGGAGATGCAACGAGACCTGGGTGTCATGGTACACCAGTCATTGAAAGTAGGCATGCAGGTGCAGCAGGCAGTGAAGAAAGCGAATGGTATGTTAGCATTCATAGCAAAAGGATTTGAGTATGGGAGCAGGGAGGTTCTACTGCAGTTATAACCATATAACAATTACAGCACGGAGACAGGCCCTCTCGGCCCTTCCAGTCCGTGCCGACCATTTGTTTTCCCCTAGTCCCATCTACCTGCACTCAGACCATACCCCTCCATTCCCTTCACGTCCATATACCTATCCACTTTACTTTTAAATGTTAAAATCGATCCTGTCTCCACCACCTCTGCTGGAAGCTCATACCACACAGCCACCACCCTATGAGTAAAGAAGTTCCCCCTCACGTTACCCCTAAACTTCTGTCCCTTAATTCTCATGTCATGCCCTCTTGTTTGGATCTTCCCTACCCTCAATGGGAAAAGCTTATCCACGTCAACTCTGTCTATCCCTTTCATCATTTTAAAGACCTCAATCAAGTCTCCCCTTAACCTTCTGCGCTCCAAAGAATAAAGACCTAACTTGTTCAACCTTTCTCTGTAACATAGTTGCTGGAACCCTGGCAACATTCTAGTAAATCTCCTCTGTACTCTCTCTATTTTGTTGACATCCTTCCTATAACTAGGCGACCAAAATTGTACACCATACTCCAGAATTGGTCTTACCAATGCCTTGTACAATTTTAACATACTTCCCTACTCCTATATTCAATGCTCTTATTTATAAAGGCCAGCACACCAAAGGCTTTCTTTACCACCCTATCTACATGCGATTCCACCTTCAGGGAACTATGCACAGTTATTCCTAGATCCCTCTGTTCCACAGCATTCCTCAATTCCCTACCATTTACCATGTACGTCCTATTTTGATTTGTCCTGCCAAGATGTAGCACTTCACACTTATCAGCATTAAACTCCATCTGCCATCTTTCAGCCCACTTTTCCAAATGGCCCAAATCTCTCTGTAGACTTTGAGAAGCTACTTCATTATCCACAATACCACCTATCTTAGTATCATCTGCATACTTACTTATCCAATTTTCCACCCCATCATCCAGATCATTGATGTACATGACAAACAACAGTGGACCCAACACAGATCCCTGAGGCACCCCACTGGTCACCGGCTTCCAACCTGACAAACAGCCATCCACCATTACTCTCTGACATCCCCCATTCAGCCACTGTTGAATCCATCTTGCTACTCCGCCATTAACACCCAAAGATTGAACCTTCTGAACCAACCTTCCATGGGGGAACCTTGTCAAAGGCCTTACTGAAATCCATATAGACAACATCCACTGCTTTACCCTCATCAATTTCCCTAGTTACCGCTTCAAAAAATTCAAGAAGGTTTGTCAAACATGACCTTCCAGGCACAAATCCATGTTGATTGTTCCTGATCAGACCCTGTTTATCCAGATGCTTATATATATTATCTCTAAGTATCCTTTCCATTAATTTGCCCACCACTGACGTCAAACTAATAGGTCTATAATTGCTAGGTTTATTCTTTGAATAAACGTTGTACAGGGTCTTGGTGAGGCCACACCTGGAGTATTGCGTACAGTTTTGGTCTCCTAATCTAAGGAAAGACATACTTGCCATAGAGGGAGTACAGAGAATGTTTACCAGACAGATTCATCGGATGGCAGGACTTTCATATGAAGAAAGACTGGATAGACTCGGCTTGTACTTGCTGGAATTTAGAAGATTGAGGGGGGATCTTATAGAGACTTACAAAATTATTAAGGGGTTGGACAGGCTAGATGCAGGAAGATTGTTCCCGATGTTGGGGAAGTCCAGAACAAGGGGTCACAGTTTAAGGATAAGGGGGAAGTCTTTTAGGACCGAGATGAGAAAATCATTTTTCACACAGAGAGTGGTGAGTCTGTGGAATTCTCTACCACAGAAGGTAATTGAGGCCAGTTCATTGGCTATATTTAAGAGGGAGTTAGATGTGGCCCTTGTGGCTAAAGGGATCATGGGGTATGGAGAGACGGCAGGTACAGGATATTGAGTTGGATGATCAACCATGATCATATTGAATGGCGGTGCAGGCTCGAATAGTCAAATGGCCTACTCTTGCACCTATTTTCTGTGTTTCTATGTTTCTATGACCCTGGAGTGAGAAATTGTCTGGGTATGCAATTATTAATCAAAATGGGGGAAATGTAAGAGCAGCTGCCTTTGAGTCACCTTATTCAGCACAACAGGCTGAATTATTTGCTTTAAGTAGGGCTTTTATTATGGAAAAAATTTAAGGGTAAACATATATACAGATACTAGATATGCATTTGGAGTAGTGCATGATTGCGGACAATTTTGGAGGATTTCGCACCTCAGCGGCGAATCAAATATCAAAGAAACAATTGGTGACAGATTTATTCAAGGCCCTGATGCTACCCAGACAAATTTCAGTGATGAAATGTAGTGCACACACAAGAGGACAGAACCCAACAGACATTAGGAATCGTAGTGCCGACCAGGCAGCAAAAGAAAAATCCCGGGAACGTAAGATGGTGGTGCCAAAGATGACGAGGCCGACTAAAGATTTATGTAACAGGTCCTTCTCGGAGAAGACGATGCCAACCATCCTAGAGATTGTTCAGTTGCAGGAGTCTATTGAAAGGGATAAAGAGCAATGGATGCAACTTGGGTCCACACTGAATTGTTTGTCAGGATTATGAACCACTCCAGCAGGGCAAACTTGCATGACAGATTCTCTGGCAGTGTGGGTTGTAGAGTACATCCACTATGCAACTCATTGCAGTGCAAGAGCAGTAGGAGACACACTTTTGTGTGCTACTTGGTGGCTTCCAAGGTTACAAACATTAGCTCAAAAAGTAAGTAGTAGTTGCCTAGTTTGCCAGAAATATAATCCAGGAAAGGAATAGGTTGTGGAGATGGAAAGACACCGTGGCCCATGGGTCCATTTGAAACATTACAAATGGATTACATTGAGTTAGAAAGATGCCAAGGATACAGATATGTACTAGTCATAGTTAATGTACTCAGCATGTGGATCGAAGCTTATCCAACCCTTGATAACAAAGCGGCGACTGTTGTCAAAGTGTGAATGAAAGAAATTGTCCCTAGATTTGGTATCCCTATTCGACTTAGTTCAGACAATGGACCACATTTTATTGGGCAAGTTAATAGTTTTGTGGACAGCTGAGCATCCTGCAGCAATTAGACTGTGCCTATCGAGGTTCTACAAGTCCAGGCTGCTGGACTTGTAGAAAATTAAAAAAACAGACCCTGAAAACTAAATTAGCTAATTTAAAGGCAGAGACCGGAATTGGTTGGATAAAATTACTCCCCGTATTTCAAATGCAAGTCACACCTGCAGGAAAATCTAGACTGAGCCCAGCTGAAATTGTTTGTGGTAGACCTCTAAGAACACCTTGCAAACCAGAATGCAATGAAAGTTATAAATTTCCATCATATGACTGCGGAGATGACCGACTACATTCTGGCTTTTTTTTTTCTTCTTTCCTCCCTACGTGTTGCATCTGACTGCTTCTCTTCTCTGCCTCCTGCCTCACAAACGGACTACTTGCCTTCTCTATTTGAGTTCCTCCCCCCAACCGATCTAGTTTAAAGTCTCCCCAGTAGCCTTTGCAAATCTCCCCGCCAGGATATTGGTTCCCCTCGGGTTCAAGTGCAACCCGTCCTTTTTGTACAGGTCACACCTTCCCCAAAAGAGGTCCCAATGATCCAGAAACTTGAATCTCTGCGCTCTGCACCAGTCCTTTAGTCACGCATTTATCCTCCACCTTGCTCCATTCCTACTCTCACTGTCGCATGGCACAGGCAGTAATCCTGAGATTGTTACCTTTACGGTCCTTCTCCTTAAAACTCTTCCTAACTCCCTAAATTCTCCTTTCAGGACCTCCTCTCTTTTTCTACCTATGTCATTGGTACCTATATGTACCACGACCTCTGGCTCCTCTCCCTCCCATTTCAAGATATCTTGGACACGTTCAGTCACATCCCGGACCCTGGCACCAGGAGGCAAACTACCATCCGGGTCTCCTGACTGCGTCCACAGAATCGCCTATCTGACCCCCTAACTATAGAGTCCCCTATTACTGCTGCCCTCCCCTTCTTTTCCTTACCCTTCTGAGCAACAGGGCCGGTCTTTGTACCGGAGGCCCGGTCGCTGTTGCTACCCCAGGTAGGTTGTGCCCCCCAACAGTACTCAAACAGGAATACTTATTGCCAAGGTGTACAGCCACCGGGGTACTCTCTAGTCCCTGCCTTTGCCCCTTGCCTCTCCTAACTGTGACCCACTATTCTGCCTTCTGTGGTTTTGGAGTGACCACCTGTCTGTAGCTCCTCTCTATGGCTTCCTCACTCTCCCTGACCAGACGGAGGTCATCGAGCTGCTGCTTCAGGTACCAAATACGGTCCATTTGGAGCGCCATCTTGATGCACCTGGCGCAGATGTGGAGAGCTATCTGATTACATGACCTCCCACATCTGACATCCAGAACAGTAAACTGCCCTGGCACTCATCCTCCCCCTTACCCTGGATACAATACCATATAACCATACAACCATATAACAATTACAGCACGGAAACAGGCCCTCTCGGCCCTTCCAGTCCGTGCCGACCATTTGTTTTCCCCTAGTCCCATCCACCTGCACTCAGACCATACCCCTCCATTCCCTTCACGTCCATATACCTATCCACTTTACTTTTAAATGTTAAAATCGATCCTGCCTCCACCACTTCTGCTGGAAGCTCATTCCACACAGCCACCACCCTCTGAGTAAAGAAGTTCCCCCTCACGTTACCCCTAAACTTCTGTCCCTTAATTCTCATGTCATGCCCTCTTGTTTGAATCTTCCCTACCCGCAATGGGAAAAGCTTATCCACGTCAACTCTGTCTATCCCTTTCATCATTTTAAAGACCTCAATCAAGTCCCCCTTAACCTTTTGCGCTCCAAAGAATAAAGACCTAACTTGTTCAACCTTTCTCTGTAACATAGTTGCTGGAAACCCTGGCAACATTCTAGTAAATCTCCTCTGTACTCTCTCTATTTTGTTGACATCCTTCCTATAATTAGGCGACCAAAATTGTACACCATACTCCAGAATTGGTCTTACCAATGCCTTGTACAATTTTAACATTACTTCCCTACTCCTATATTCAATGCTCTGATTTATAAAGGCCAGCACACCAAAGGCTTTCTTTACCACCCTATCTACATGCGATTCCACCTTCAGGGAACTATGCACAGTTATTCCTAGATCCCTCTGTTCCACAGCATTCCTCAACTCCCTACCATTTACCATGTACGTCCTATTTTGATTTGTCCTGCCAAGATGTAGCACTTCACACTTAACAGCATTACACTCCATCTGCCATCTTTCAGCCCACTTTTCCAAATGGCCCAAATCTCTCTGTAGACTTTGAAAATCTACTTCATTATCCACAACACCACCTATCTTAGTATCATCTGCATACTTACTTATCCAATTTTCCACCCCATCATCCAGATCATTGATGTACATGACAAACAAACAGTGGACCCAACACAGATCCCTGAGGCACCCCACTGGTCACCGGATTCCAACCTGACAAACAGTCATCCACCATTACTCTCTGACATCTCCCATTCAGCCACTGTTGAATCCATCTTGCTACTCCGCCATTAACACCCAAAGATTGAACCTTCTTAACCAACCTTCCATGGGGAACCTTGTCAAAGGCCTTACTGAAATCCATATAGACAACATCCACTGCTTTACCCTCATCAAGTTCCCTAGTTACCGCTTCAAAAAATTCAAGAAGGTTTGTCAAACATGACCTTCCAGGCACAAATCCATGTTGACTGTTCCTGATCAGACCCTGTTTATCCAGATGCTTATATATATTATCTCTAAGTTTCCTTTCCATTAATTTGCCCACCACTGACGTCAAACTAATAGGTCTATAATTGCTAGGTTTATTCTTTGAACTTTTTAAACAATGGAACAACATGCGCAGTACGCCAATCCTCCGGCACTATTCCCGTTTCTAATGACATTTGAAATATTTCTGTCATAGCTCCTGCTATTTCTACACTAACTTCCCTCAATGTCCTAGGGAATATCCTGTCAGGACCTGGAGACTTATCCACTTTTATATTTTTCAAAAGTGTCAGTACTTCCTCCTCTTTGAATCTCATAGTTTCCATAGCTACTGTACTTTTTTCCCTTACCTCACAGAGTTCAATATCCTTCTCCTTGGTGAATACCGAAGAAAAGAAATTGTTCAATATCTCCCCCATCTCTTTTGGCTCTGCAATATAATACACAATACAATGCAAGGATTTTAGCTGAAAGAAATCAGCAGGGATCTGACTGCCAATCAGCTGCTCCCTCGAGTCATCTTCCACCAATCAGCAGCTTCCTCAACTGCGAGCTGCGAATGGAACGTTACGGATTTGGGCTCCTCCCACTGCAACCGCTCCTGGGCCTCTGTCTATATATAATCTGTATTATATATATATTTTTTTTATTTTTTATTTTTATTAAACACAAAACGTTATCCTTTAAACTTTACTAATAAATACTGAACCCTTCACTCCCAGAATCCTTAACTCCCAGTTAATGTATTAATGAAATGTAAAAGTGTAAACCCCGGGTTGCACCCAATCAGCTGCTTCCTCTGGTCCTCTTCAACCAATCAGAGGCTTCCACCAGATTCCCTCTCTGGAAGATGGAACCAAAGATGGAACGTTGCAGATTTCAGTCTCAAAGCGCAGGGAACTCCCCCCTCTCGCACCAACGGCTCCCCGGGCCTGTGTGTAAAGCAAGCCCCGCGCTAGATTTATGCTCACAGCGCAGGGAACTCCACCCTCTCGCACCAACGGCTCCCCGGGCCTCCATATGAAGAAAGACTAGATAGACTTGGCTTGTACTCGCTGGAATTTAGAAGATTGAGGGGTGATCTCATAGAGACATACAAAATTCTTAAGGGGTTGGACAGGCTAGATGCAGGAAGATTGTTCCCGATGTTGGGAAGTCCAGGACAAGGGGTCACAGTTTAAGGATAAGGGGGAAGTCTTTTAGGACCGAGATGAGAAAATCGTTTTTCACACAGAGAGTGGAGAATCTGTGGAATTCTCTGCCACAGAAGGTAGTTGAGGCCAGTTCGTTGGCCATATTTAAGAGGGAGTTAGATGTGGCCCTTGTGGCTGAAGGGATCAGGGGGTATGGAGAGAAGGCAGGTACAGGATACTGAGTTGGATGATCAGCCATGATCATATTGAATGGCGGTGCAGGCTCGAAGGGCCGAATGGCCTGCTCCTGCACCTAATTTCTATGTTTCTATGGCTTTGACTCAAGTTCTCAGAGAATCACATTTTAGGGTGGGAGCAGCGTATGGTTAGTTGCCTTTGTTGATTGCTTCTACTAAGGTGGAGACTGGAGACTATGTCCTTATAAAAGAACTGGGTAAGGAAAGGGTTGGTGGTTTGCTGGGAAGGGCCTTGCCAGGTTCTCCTAACGACTCCAACAGCAGTGAAGGTAGAAGGTAGAAATGCATGGGTGCATTTACACCACTGTAAGATTATCAGTGAGAGAAGGCTGCTAACTTATTTTGTTCAAGATTCTCTTAGAAAACACCATACTCTTCGAAGAGTCAAAAACAGATGTACCTGACAGGATAGATGGAGGGGATTCGCGCCCAGGAAGCTTGGTGAAATTCAGGGAAATTACATCAGCATCTTCATGTTAGGAAGATCTGACTAGAATGGGGTTATTGTTGTGTTTTGGTTATCATAAAATGATAAAAGAGGGGAATGATAATATTGACCAAATAAATATATCACAAAATGGAGAATATCTGCATCTGCAAAGCCTGCTTGTTCTCTTTCTGTGCAAAGCTGCAGGGCCATGAGTCTCATGGCTCCAGGGTGTCTGGACCCTGGGAGGAAGTTAAGTATAAGGTGATGTCCAGATGTCCTCTCTAATGTTAATATGTATGACGGTTTTGCAGAAAGAGCTGAGCAGGGTTGCAAATGCATGATTTGGATTGGTTATAGAATGGGGTGTTGTAAGGTATTGCTAATTATGTTGCAGAGTGTCTGTGCTGTTATCTTGTGATTGGACAAAGTATGGAGCCTTGTTCAAATTGTTTACACTACCTGGGGAAATGTTTCTTTACTTTGGTGAACTGTCTTCCAACTAGAACCTTCAGTGGAAACAATGTAATGGAGTACTTTGTGATTGGGTTAGGGATCTGTCAATAAATGTCTTACATGATCTTCTTTTGTGATTGGCTTGGAGGGATTGCACCCCCCCCCCCCCCCATGCACTTTCGCGCCACGAGTCCGATACTATAAAAAAGGGGACACCACATGGATCGGAGTCGATCTTCTGGACGTGCACTTGGGACTATGTTGACTGTCCGGAGATGTCTATTCACACAAGGCTGAATGCGTAGAGACAAGGATCGGACCCGCGGTGTTGGTTAGGTATCGTGTAGGAACTTCGTTTGTGTTAGTGACAATAAAGAATTAGTTGATCCAGTGCTTGACTCTGTGTTTTACTGAACTAGACTAAGGTGGTGAGCTGTAGAGAGCATAATTATAGTATGACCAGTGTCTTATAAAGCACCATTTCCTTCAATCAGCCTGCCATAAGTAACCATAAAAAAGGAGAAACAATTAATTCCCACATTGAAAGCTTCTAGCGCAAGCTCCAAAAAAAAAAGAGTTGGAGGAGACTGTCCTTCACACAGCTCACACAACTCCTTCCACATCTATATAATTAAAAGTGTCATCTTGACCACTTCCTGTCTGGGCTGTATATTGATTTTTTTTTAACTGCTACCATACATCGCTATGATTTTTGGCTATCTTACTCACAGCCCTCCTCCACTGAGCAGGCCCCGAGGATTTTTCCCATTGATGAAAAATATAAAAGTTATTAGTGTTTAAAAAACCTTTAGATCCTCTCGCTTGTTAATTACCGCGATGGAGGTAACGCCCCTTCCGGGGGGGGGGGCAGGACTGGATGCCTGGACATGACTCTGCAAGACCGCGAGGGGAAAGCCATGACCCTCATTCTTACCTGTGAATCAACTGAACTGTGAGTCTGCAAAGTATTTGCAATAAATGATGTGTTAGCCCTTAAAGAAAATGAAATGTGTTGGTTGGCTTGCCCTGTGCTTGAAACTACAATGGCAATGGAAATGAAATGAAAAGGCAATGAGCTGTTTGGCCTGCCCTGTGCTTGAAACTGCAATAGCAATGGAAATGAAATGAAAATGCAATGAGCTGTTTGGCCTGCCCTGTGCTTGAAAATGCAATGAGCTGTTTCATCTGCCCTATGTTTGAAACTGCAATGGCAATGGAAATGAAATGAAAATGCAATGAGCTGTTCAGCCTGCCCTATGCTTGAAACTGCAATGGCAATGGCAATGGAAATGAAATGGAAATGCAATGAGCCGTTCGGCCTGCCCTGTGCTTGAAACAGCAATGGCAATGGAAGTTAAATGAAAATGCAATGAGCTGTTCAGCCTGCCCTGTGCTTGAAACAGCAATGGCAATGGAAGATAAATAAAAATGCAATGAGCTGTTCAGCCTGCCCTGTGCTTGAAACTGCAATATCAATGGAAATGAAATAAATTTGCAATGAGCTGTTCGGCCTGCCCTGTGCTTGAAACTGCAATGGCAATGGAAATGAAATGAAAATGCAATGAGCTGTTTGGCCTGCGCTGTGCTTGAAATTGAAATGGAAATATAATTAAATTAGTTGCTTGGCCTGCCTGAAAGCACTAACTTCGGCCCACCAGGCCCATATTAGAAACGGGAATAGTGCCGGAGGATTGGCGTACTGCGCATGTTGTTCCATTGTTTAAAAAGGGTTCAAAGAATAAACCTAGCAATTATAGACCTATTAGTTTGATGTCAGTGGTGGGCAAATTAATGGAAAGGATACTTAGAGATAATATATATAAGCATCTGGATAAACAGTGTCTGATCAGGAACAGTCAACATGGATTTGTGCCTGGAAGGTCATGTTTGACAAACCTTCTTGAATTTTTTGAAGCGGTAACTAGGGAAATTGATGAGGGTAAAGCAGTGGATGTTGTCTATATGGATTTCAGTAAGGCCTTTGACAAGGTTCCCCATGGAAGGTTGGTTAAGAAGGTTCAATCTTTGGGTGTTAATGGCGGAGTAGCAAGATGGATTCAACAGTGGCTGAATGGGAACGTCAGAGAGTAATGGTGGATGGCTGTTTGTCAGGTTGGAATCCGGTGACCAGTGTGGTGCCTCAGGGATCTGTGTTGGGTCCACTGTTGTTTGTCATGTACATCAATGATCTGGATGATGGGGTGGAAAATTGGATAAGTAAGTATGCAGATGATACTAAGATAGGTGGTGTTGTGGATAATGAAGTAGATTTTCAAGGTCTACAGAGAGATTTGGGCCATTTGGAAAAGTGGGCTGAAAGATGGCAGATGGAGTTTAATGCTGTTAAGTGTGAAGTGCTACATCTTGGCAGGACAAATCAAAATAGGACGTACATGGTAAATGGTAGGGAATTGAGGAATGCTGTGGAACAGAGGGATCTAGGAATAACTGTGCATAGTTCCCTGAAGGTGGAATCGCATGTAGATAGGGTGGTAAAGAAAGCCTTTGGTGTGCTGGCCTTTATAAATCAGAGCATTGAATATAGGTGTTGGGAAGTAATGTTAAAATTGTACAAGGCATTGGTAAGACCAATTCTGGAGTATGGTGTACAATTTTGGTCGCCTAGTTATAGGAAGGATGTCAACAAAATAGAGAGAGTACAGAGGAGATTTACTAGAATGTTGCCAGGGTTCCAGCAACTATGTTACAGAGAAAGGTTGAACAAGTTAGGTCTTTATTCTTTGGAGCGCAGAAGGTTAAGGGGGGACTTGATTGAGGTCTTTAATATGATGAAAGGGATAGACAGAGTTAACGTGGATACGTTTTTCCCATTGAGGGTAGGGAAGATTCAAACAAGAGGGCATGATATGAGAATTAAGGGACAGAAGTTTCGGGGTAACGTGAGGGGGAACTTCTTTACTCAGAGGGTGGTGGCTGTGTGGAATGAGCTTCCAGCAGAAGTGGTGGAGGCAGGATCGATTTTAACATTTAAGAGTAAAGTGGATAGGTATATGGACGTGAAGGGAATGGAGGGGTATGGTCTGAGTAGATGGGACTAGGGGAAAACAAATGGTCGGCATGGACTGGAAGGGCCAGAGAGGGCCTGTTTCCGTGCTGTAATTGTTATATGGTTATATGGTTATATTAGGTGAGAAACCAGTCAATTTTGCCAATAATGCCCGTATTTGCTCAGGAGGAGCATTTTGGCCCAAAAGGCCCATGCCAGGTCAGGAAAAATCCAGAAAAAGTCCAGATTTTTTTTAAAGAGCCCCTTCGGCCCATCAGGCCTGTACTTGCCCAGGAGGAGTCCCTTCGGCCCATCAGCAAGTATTCCTCCTGCAAGTATTAAACCTCACCCCAATATTTTTTCCCTCCCTTCATTGGCTCCCTGTGAGATCCAGGCCAGGATATACTTTCCCCCTTAATTGCTGTGATCTGCAGAAAAAGATGAAAAATGCCTAAAAAAACCCTAATCATGCATACAGAAAAAGAATAATTCAAACTCTGAAGGCTTCGTTAGACAATAATGATGGATGATATCGTTCATGCAAAAACATACAATATAGGTCATAAGGTCATGTGATTGGAGTAGAATTAGGCCATTCGGCTCATCGTCTAATATGCCATTCAATCATGACTGATCCATCTCTCCCTCCAACCCCATTCTCCTGACCTCTCCCCATAACCTCTGACACCTGTACTAATCTAGAATCTAGAATGGCTCGGATAGACTGGCAAATTATATTTAAAAGGTTGATGGTAGAGATGCAATGGCAAAGATTTAAAGACTGCATGGATGTATTCCATAAACTGTTCACCCCTGTCTAGAGAAAGAATAAAATGGCAAAGGCGACTCAACCGTGGCCAACGAGGGAAATCAGGGATAGCATTGAATCCAAGGAAGAGGCATCGAGGAAGCAGCAAACCAGGGAACTGGGAGAAATTTAGAACTCAACAGATGAAGACAAAGACAAAGATAATTAAGAAGGGTGGGGGTATAGCATGAAAGAAAGCTTGTGGGGAAAATAAAAACTGACTTTAAAAGCTTCTTCAAGGTTGTAAAAAAGAAAAGATTAATGAATATAAACATAGGTCCCTTAAAATCAGAGACAGGTGAATTCATAGAAATGGCAGGACAGTTAAAGTAGCATTTTGTTTCTGTCTTCACTAAGGAAGACACAAAAAATCTCCCAGAAATACTAGGGGACCGAGGATCTAGTGGGAGGGAGGAACTGAAGGGAATTCACTTTAGTTAGGAAATGGTGTTAGTTAAACTGTTGGGACTGAAGGCAGATAAATCCCCAGGGCCTGATGGTCTGCATCCCAGAGTACTTAAGGAAGTGGCCTAGAAATCGCAGATGCATTGGTGATAATTTCCCAATGTTCTCTGGACTCTGGATCAGTTCCTGTGGACTGAAGGGTCACCAATGTAACTCCACTTTTTAAGAAAGGTGGGAGAAAGAAAATTGGGAATTATAGACCAGTTAGCCTTTCACCGGTAGTGGGGAAGATGTTTGTCAATTGTTACAGATGTTATGGCAGCGCATTTGGAAAGCAATGACAGGATCCATCAAAGTCAGCATTGATTTACGAAAGGAAATCATGCTTGATGAATCTGGATGTTCTTGAGGAATGACACGTAGAGAGGATTAGTGAGAGCCAGTGGATGTGGACTTTCAAAAAGCCTTTGACAAGGTCACACAGAAGAGATTAGTGTGCAAAATTAGAGCAGATGGTATTGGGCGTAGGGTATTGTCAGGTATTATGGATTGGTTGGCAGACAGGAAGCAAAGGGTAGGAATTAAAGAGTCATTTTTAGAATGGCAGGCAGTGACTAATGGGGTGCCATAAGGCTCGGTGCGGGGACCCCAGTTATTTCCAATAGATGTTAACGATTTAGACGAGGGAATTAAATGTGACATCTCCAAGTTTGCGGATGACACAAAGTTGGGTGGCAGAGTGAGCTGCGACGAGGATGCTATGAGGCTACATTATGACTTGTATAGGTTGGGTGAGTGGGCAGATGCATGGCAGATGCAGTATAATGTAGATAAATGTGAGCTCTATGTGGCAAGAACAGGAAGGCAGATTATGACATGAATGGTGTCAGATTAGGAGAACGGTAAGTGCAATGAGACCTGGGTGTGCTTGTACATCAGTCACTGAAAGTAAGCATGCAGGTACAGCAGGCAGTGAAGAACGCTAATGGAATGTTAGCCTTCATTTCGAGAGGATTTGAGTTTAGGTGCAAGAAGGTCCTACTATATTTGTACAGGGCCCTGATGAGACCACACCTATGTGCAATGTTGGTCTCCTAATTTGAGGAAGGACATTATTGGTATTGAGAGAGTGCAGCGTAGGTTCACCAGGTTAATTCCCGGGATAGTGGGACTGACATATGATGAAAGAATGCGTCGACTGGGTTTGTTTTCACTGGAATTTAGAAGGATGAGAGGTGATCTCATAGAAACATATATAATTCTTAAAGAATTTGAAAGAATTTGAAGAAACAATTCTTCACCCAGTGAGTTGTGAATCTGTGGGTTCTCTGCTACAGAAGGCAGTGGAGGCCCTTCACAGGATGTTTCAAGAGTTAGATTTAGCTCTTAGGGCTAAATGACTCAAGGGATGTGGGGATATAGCACAATGTGGGATTGAGTTTAGATGATCAGCCATCATCATATTGAATGGCGGTGCTGGCTCGAAGGGCCGAATGGCCTACACCTGCACCCATTTATCTATGTTTCTATGTTTCTATTTTTTTCACAACCACAATCTCCAGCCTTCTCCCCAAAACCCCTGACACCCACACTAGTGAAGGACCTGTCAAGTTCCACCTTAATAATATCCATTGACTGTCTGTGGCAATGAATAGTAAGATTAAACGTGAACTTACCAGTTTGAAGTTTGATCTTTATTTTATGAGGAGTCGAGTTGAGGGACTACGTGAATAGAAGCCCGTACAGCCGTTGGTGCGTCAATCTTCAAAGCAGCGGAATGAATTCACAGCTAACAATGACTGAAGTACAATGGTAAGATGATAAAACCAGAGCTACCAGATGAGATCTATGAGGGTGGGAGCGGAGGGCACGTAGTCCCTCAACTCGACTCCTCATAAAATAAAGATCAAACTTCAAACTGGTAAGTTCTCGTTTAATCTTACTATTTTACTTCGGAGTCACGTGAGTGACTACGTGAAGACTTCAAAGCACTGTGAATTTACGCCGCAGACCCAAATCTGACGTTCACACTGCCTGGATTGACTCAAAGTCGTTAACAATCAATCATGCATCAGTAACAACATTTGTTAAATGAATAATAATTTATTTACAAACAAATCATAACAAACCCCTCTAACTCAGGGGGAAAGTGTAACAGTACTCAAAACAGAATCAGCAAACACCCCGAGCCTTGAAATCGGCTTGTGATAAAACCTCTGAAAAGTTAGCTCACTGGACCATCCTGCGGCCGCGAGGATATGGTCTATTTGCACGTCCATCGCCCTTGCCGTGGAAGTTGATGCCGCCCTGGTGGAATGAGATTTGAATTTATCAGTATCAATTCCAGCACTTGCCAGGACCTGCTTTAGCCACCTTGAAATTGTTTGCACCGACACCTTACTGTGTGGTTTTTTGTGACTAATAAACAAAGCCGACTCTGTCCCTCTCAGAGGTTGAGTAATCTCAATGTAACGAGATAAATGTGAGACTACACACAAGCGATCATCTGCGGGGTATGCTGAAAACACAATCTTACATCCTGTCTTGCCTCTTCTATTATGTTTAAGCAAATCATAGACATAAAATGTAATGGCATCTGCCGACACATGCATTCTATCTAGCCGTAGCTTTTGCAACGTTTGTACACGTTGAGCTGAAACCAACGCCATAAGCATGACCACCTTAGTAGTTAATTTAGCTATAGACAGGCTTGTAACCGGAGCCCACTGGCGAAGAACCATAAGAACCTCACTTACATTCCAAATCCCGGCATACCTGGGTTTAGGAGGATTAGAATTAAAAACTCCCTTCATGAATCGTGAAACTAACGGATGTGTCCCTACTGTATGTAATTCTGCATTCATAGGTAAATAGGAAGACAGAGCACTTCTGGCTTCTTATTTACTGAATCAATACGATCATGTAAAGGATGTTGATCCCCAGTGACTGGATTTACCAGTAGATTTTTATTCTTGGGAATAAGCATGTAAGGCTCCCTAGCCATTTGTAATACAACGGGAAACCATGCTTGTGTAGGCCAATCTGGCACTACCAATACCCCTGAAGCGGAGTCCTCCTTGATCTTTTGCAAACATCTGCTGATGAGACAGAATAGAGGAAATACATACACAGACATTCCTCCCCAATGCAGCGAAAACGCATCCACTGCTACTGCCCCAGATCTGGTTCCAATGAAACATATCGAGGTAACTGATGATTTAATCGAGATGCACACAAGTCAATATCTGGCAATCCATACTGAACAATCATTTGGTTAAATACATCCTGATTTAACATCCATTCAATGTTGTCATTAAACTGACGTGACCTAGTGTCAGCTACAGTGTTGAATCTTCCTGGCAAATAAAGTGCTGAAAACCAGATATTTTGGTCAATACACCAGCTCCAAATCTGGTTAGCCAGTCTATCACAAGATTGTGACTTAACTCCACCCATGTGGTTTACATATGCCACTGCTGTGGTGTTGTCAATCTGAACCTGCACATGCAAGTCCCTCCTTGTAGAACAATAAGCTTTGAGCCCATACCAGGTGCCCAACAACTCTAAATAATTAATCCCTCTTAGTTGAAGAAGCGATGTCTCATCCACATTCCATCTGCCTCCACAACTAGAAGACATATCTGTTGCACCCCAACCCAGTGCACTTACATCAGTCTGTAATATCAGTGACGGTGGTTCCACCAAAACCTTCCTAAAACTTGTTGAAACATTTGCTATCCACCATTGTATGTCAGCAATCGCCCCAGCTGACAACTGCATAGGCCTATCAAAATGGCCCTTTAGTATTCTCAGTGCCTGTTCCTTTGATCGTTGTAATTGTCGATAATGCAGAGGACCATACTGCACAGCTGGAAATGCTGCCACAAACTTCCCAATTAACCTGGCTACTTGTCTAATCGAAGGCCTTTGTTCTCCAATGAGATTAACACAGTCCTCAATTAACTGATTCAATTTATCCCTGGGCAAAGTTACCAACATGTGATTGGAATTAATGGTAAATCCCAGATAATCAATAATTTGGACTGGTGATAATTTAGATTTATCTGGGAGAATCACAAATCCCACTTGTTCAAAAGTGATTTTAACAACTGAAACTGATGATTGAGTTTCAGCATGAGTCTTTCCAACAATCAGAATATCATCTAAGTAGGCCATTACCACATGCCCCTTAGCTCTAAGTAACGCTAACACAGGTTTTACCAATTTAGTAAATAATCTAGGAGCTGACGTTAATCCATTCGGCAATGCCCTGAATTGCCACAGCTGAGTCATCCAAATAAATGTCAAATATCTTCTATCATCCTCATGAATAGACACTGAGTAATACGCATCCTTTAAATCAATAGTTGCCATATAACACCCTTTGGACACTAGTTGTTTGGCCGTGGTAAAGGTTTCCATTTTGAAATGCCTATAACAAACAAACTTGTTCAAACTCGATAAATCCAAAATAATTCTACACCCCCCAGTCTTTTTAGATCTGGGAAATATATTTGACACAAATTGTCGACTTTGATAGACAGAAGGCTCAATTACCCCTTTCTTATGTAACAACTGAATCTCTGTTTGAATAAGCACATTTTCTTCATCTGAAAAAGTAAGTTTACGACTAGGAAAATGTTGATTAGGTAGACTGTCCTTAGCGTAAAATTCAATTTTCACCCCTTCAATACTACTAAGTATGAACAAATCTGATGTCAACTGCTGCCATTGTTTGAGAAACAATTTTAACCTTCCCCCAATTTGAACAGGAACATCAATTAATTCATCGTCTGTCGATGTTTTCCGTACCTGCATCTTTTCTTGCGGACCTTGTTGTCCTCGACCTCTTGTGGAGAAAGGCACCTTCCCCTTCATGCTGGCAGCCTGCCAGTTCCGAAATTGGAAACCTGAACGGCTCGTTCCTTCTCTTGCATCCACATTAGTTCCTTTCCAATACGGAGAAAACCTTTTGCATTGCTTACCAGCCGGCTTAATGAGGGCCATTGTTTTAACATCTTCATGACATTCTTTGACCCTTTTTGCAAGGTTACCTCCAAACAACAGATTTTGTGGTGGTACACTGGTCGGTTTGCACAAACTTGCCAAATTCGGATTAAGCACTGGCCTAATAGCGGCCCTCCTGATGTTATTGATTTCAAAAAATGCATTACAAAGGAATCCCAGTCCGTCCTGGTGTGCTTCAACCATATTGCTTGGATCAATAACTTTCACCACAGCTGTAATACCTGCTGACAACAGTTTAAGCACTTTTTGGAACTTCATCTCCTGGGCCCTAGCAGGCATACCCATCTGTGACCAAATTTGGTGATTAACCACCGGTACCTTCAGGAGATCACAATTAACAGGAGCTTTATAGTTTTTTGCTGCTTCATCCATAGCTAGCTCCTGTAACTGGTGGGAGAGCATATACTGAATGGCTTCGGCCAATTCTCCATCAATCGCCTCTCCTGCCTCTCTACACTCAGCAAACTTCCCAGCAATGTTCGGAATTACCTCCAACCGAACTTCTTTACTGCTCTCCCCCAGCATAGAATCAGTGTCAGCAAACTGCACTGATGGAACATCCTCCTCACAGGCAGGATAGTTCTGCAGCCCTGAAACAGGTGCTGCTAGCACAAGCTCTCCATCAGCCTGGCTTGGGCACCACTCCTCCTCACGGAGCTGGAACATCCTCCTCACAGGCAGGATAGTTCTGCAGCCCTGAAACAGGTGCTGCTAGCACAAGCTCTCCATCAGCCTGGCTTGGGCACCACTCCTCCTCACGGAGCTGATCCCTGTCGAGCATTCTTTGTAATAAAATCTCGACTTGGGAGAGCCGTGAGCAAACGGACTCTCCTATGGAGGGTATAACCTCCATGCCCGACTCATCTACGGGCCACAGAGACTTGCCAGTGGCCTTCCGCCCTACTGGCAAGCCTTCACTGCCCCCGAAAGTGGGTCCGCAACCACTGGCTGTGTAGCCAGCACCGGACCAGGTGTACCAGACAGGCCTCCTTCCACAACACTCTCCTGGTCACTCTCCTTTCTACCTGCGGAGCGCCTCGCCGACACCTTCTTTACTTTCTGCAACATATCTCCAAGAACTTCAAACCGTCGCAGAAATGACCTGTGGTAAAAATTTCAACAACCTTACCTCCGTTTTTAAACTTACCGCTCGGAGGAGCGCTGCTGCTCCAACCGCCCGACTGCACCAACGTCTGACGTCATGACGCACCAACGGCTGTACGGGCTTCTATTCACGTAGTCACTCACGTGACTCCGAAGTAAAATCTCACAGATTCAACACCCTCTGGCTTAAGTAATTCCTCATCATCTCCATTCTAAAGGTACGACCTTTTATTCTGAAACTGCACTCTGGTCATAGACTCGCTCACTGGTGGAAACATCCTCTCCACATCCACTATGCAGGCCTTCCACTATTTGAAAGGGTGTGCAGGGTGCAGAGTGGGTTCAGGAGGATGGGAAAGGGTTTTTTTAGGATGCAGAAAGGGATGAGGAGGGTCGGGATGGATTGTGTAGGCTTGAGAAAGGATTCATGAGACAGGTGATGGGGGGCGTGATCGGGCAAAGATGGTTCATGACGGTGTGGTTGGGGTATGGAGTGTGCAGAGTGGCTGCAGGAGAGTCGGTATCACGTGTAGAGGGTGCAGAGAGGGTTTGGGAAAGAGTGGTTTGATGTGGAGGATGTCTAGAGGGTTCAGTAGGGTGGGGATAGTGCAGAGTGGGTTGAGGTGGGCAGGGATTGGGTGGGGAGGGAGTCAGGTGTGTGCGGGTATGGGGGCGTTTTTCAGGATGGTGGGGAGGGAGCAGAGAGGGTTCAGGAGTGTTGGGGTGGGTTTGGGCATGTTCAGGAGGATATATAGCTGGGCGGGGATGGGGTGTGGAGTGTGCAGAGAGGGTTCGGGAAGGTGTAGAGAGGGTTCTGGTGTGACAGGAGAGAGTGGATAGTGCAGAGAGTGTTCAGGAGGGTGTGGTAGGAAATGATTCATGAGTGAAGAGTGCAGAAAGGGTTCAGAAGGGTGTGAAGGGTTCAGCAGGGGTGATATGGGGGTGGGTGGGGTGGTATTGTTGAAAATATGTTGAGATGACTTGGATAGACTGGGTGAGTGGGCAAATGCATGACAGATGCATTATAATGTGGATAAATGTGAGGTTATCCACTTTGGTGGCAAAAACAGGAAAGTAGGCTATTATTTGAATGGTGACCGATTAGGAAAAGGGGAGATGCAGCGAGACCTGGGTGTCATGACACCAGTCATTGAAAGTAGGCATGCAGGTGCAGCAGGCTGTGAAGAAAGCGAATGGTATGTTGGCATTCATAGCAAAAGGATTTGAGTACAAGAGCAGGGAGGTTCCACTGCAGTTGTACAGGGTCTTGGTGAGGCCACACCTGGAGTATTGCGTACAGTTTTGGTCTCCTAATCTGAGGAAAGACATTCTTGCCATAGAGGGAGTACAGAGAAGGTTCACCAGACTGATTCCTGGGATGGCAGGACTTCCATATGAAGAAAGGCTGGATAGACTCGGCTTGTACTCGCTGGAATTTAGAAGATTGAGGGGGTATCTCATAGAGACTTACAAAATTCTTAAGGGGTTGGACAGGCTAGATGCAGGAAGATTGTTCCCGATGTTGGGGAAGTCCAGGACAAGTTGTCACAGTTTAAGGATAATGGGGAAGTCTTTTAGGACCGAGATGAGAAAATCATTTTTCACACAGAGAGTGGTGAATCTGTGGAATTCTCTGCCACAGAAGGTAGTTGAGGCCAGTTCGTTGGCCATATTTAAGAGGGAGTTAGATGTGGCCCTTGTGGCTAAAGGGATCAGGGGGTATGGAGAGAAGGCAGGTACAGGATACTGAGTTGGATGATCAGCCATGATCATATTGAATGGTGGTGCAGGCTCAAAGGGCCGAATGGCCTACTCCTGCACCTATTTTCTATGTTTCTATGTTTCTATGCTGCCTGTCCCGCTGAGTTAGAAACATAGAAACATAGAAATTAGGTGCAGGAGTAGGCCATTCAGCCCTTCGAGCCTGCACCGCCATTCAATATGATCATGGCTGATCATCCAACTCAGTATCCCGTACCTGCCTTCTCTCCATACCCTCTGATCCCCTTAGCCACAAGGGCCACATCCAACTCACTCTTAAATATAGCCAATGAACTGGCCTCAACTACCCTCTGTGGCAGAGAGTTCCAGAGACTCAGCACTTTCTGTGTGAAAAAAGTCTTTCTCATCTCGGTCTTAAAGGATTTCCCCCTTATCCTTAAGCTGTGACCCCTTGTCCTGGACTTCCCCAACATCGGGAACAATCTTCCTGCATCTAGCCTGTCCAACCCCTTAAGAATTTTGTAAGTTTCTATAAGATCCCCTCTTAATCTCCTAAATTCCAGAGAGTATAAACCGAGTCTATCCAGTCTTTCTTCATAAGACAGTCCTGACATCCCAGGAATCAGTCTGGTGAACCTTCTCTGCACTCCCTCTATGGCAATAATGTCCTTTCCTCAGATTTGGAGACCAAAATTGCACGCAATACTCTAGGTGTGGTCTCACCAAGACCCTGTACAACTGAAGTAGAACCTCCCTGCTCCTGTACTCAAATCCTTTTGCTATGAAAGCTAACATACCATTCGCTTTTTTCACTGCCTGCTGCACCTGCATGCCTACTTTCAATGACTGGTGTACCATGACACCCAGGTCTCGCTGCATCTCCCCTTTTCCTAATCGGCCACCATTCAATAATAGTCTGCTTTCCTGTTTTTGCCACCAAAGTGGATAACCTCACATTTATCCACATTATAGTGCATCTGCCAAACATTTACCCACTCACCCAGCCTATCCAAGTCACCTTGCAGTCTCCTAGCATCCTCCTCACAGCGAACACTGCCCCCAGCTTAGTGTCATCCGCAAACTTGGAGATATTGCCTTCAATTCCCTCATCCAGATCATTAATATATATTGTAAATAGCTGGGGTCCCAGCACTGAGCCCTGCGGTACCCCACTAGTTACTGCCTGCCATTGTGAAAAGGACCCGTTTACTCCTACTCTTTGCTTCCTGTTTGCCAGCCAGTTCTCTATCCACATCAATACTGAACCCCTAATACCGTATGCTTTAAGTTTGTATACTAATCTCTTATGTGGGACCTTGTGGAAAGCCTTCTGGAAGTCCAGATATACCACATCCACTGGTTCTCCCTTATCCACGCTACTAGTTACATCCTCGAAAAATTCCACAAGATTCGTCAGACATGATTTACCTTTTGTAAATCCATGCTGACTTTGTCCAATGATTTCACCACTTTCCAAATGTGCTGCTATCCCATCTTTAATAACTGACTCTAGCAGTTTCCCCACTACCGATGTTAGACTAACTGGTCTGTAATTCCCCGTTTTCTCTCTCCCTCCCTTCTTAAAAAGAGGGGTTACATTTGCTACCCGCCAATCCTCAGGAACTACTCCAGAATCTAAAGAGTTTTGAAAGATTATCACTAATGCATCCACTATTTCCTGAGCTACTTCCTTAAGTACTCTGGGATGCAGCCTATCTGGCCCTGGGGATTTATCGGCATTTAATCTATTCAATTTACCCAACACCACTTCCCGACTGACCTGGATTTCACTCAATTCCTCCTTTGACCCACAGTCCCCTGCTATTTCAGGCAGATTATTTATGTCTTCCTTAGTGAAGACGGAACCAAGTAGTTATTCAATTGGTCCGCCATATCCTTGTTCCCCATGATCAACTCACCCGTTTCTGACTGCAAGGGACCTACATTTGTTTTAACTAACCTCTTTCTCTTCACATATCTATAAAAACTTTTGCAGTCAGTTTTTATGTTCCCTGCCAGTTTTCTTTCATAATCTATTTTTCCTTTCCTAATTATGCCCTTTGTCCTCCTCTGCTGGTCTCTGAATTTCTCCCAGTCCTCTGGTATGCTGCTTTTGTATTGAGTTACCCCAGCATTTTGTATCTATCTTCACTATATCTAGGATTTCCATTATTCGACAGGTTTTCTATTAGATTTCCCCTCATCCGTCCACATTACAGCAAAGCCATCAAACGCTTGTCATACATTAACCCCATTATCCCCGGGATTATTCTCCCAAACCTCCTCTGGATCCTCTCCAATGCGAGCACACTCCTCCTCAGATATGGGACCCGGTACTGTTCACAATATTCCAAATGTGGCCTGACCAGTGTCTTTGAAAGACTCAGCAACGTATCATAGAAACATAGAAACACAGAAATTAGGTGCAGGAGTAGGCCATTCGACCCTTCGAGCCTGCACCGCCATTCAATATGATCATGGCTGATCATCCAACTCAATATCCCGTACCTGCCTTCTCTCCATACCCTCTGCTCCCCCTAGCCACAAGGGCCACATCTAACTCCCTCTTAAATATAGCCAATGAACTGGCCTCCACTACCCTCTGTGGCAGAGAGTTCCAGAGACCCACCACTCTCTGTGTGAAAAAAGTCTTTCTCATCTCGGTCCTAAAGGATTTCCCCCTTATCCTTAAGCTGTGACCCCTTGTCCAGGACCTCCCCAACATTAGGGAACAATCTTTCTGCATCTAGCCTGTCCAACCCCTTAAGAATTTTGTAAGTTTCTACAAGATCCCCTCTCAATCTCCTAAATTCTAGAGAGTATAAAACGAGTCTATCCAGTCTTTCTTCATAAGACAGTCCTGACATCCCAGAAATCAGTCTGGTGAACATTCTCTGCACTCCCTCTGTGGCAATAATGTCCTTCCTCAGATTTGGAGACCAGAACTGTAGGCAATACTCCAGGTGTGGTCTCAATAAGTCTCTATACAACTGAAGTAGAACCTCCCTGCTCCTATACTCAAATCCCTTTGCTTTGAAAGCTAACATACCATTCGCTTTCTGCACTGCCCACTGCACCTGCATGCCTACTTTCAATGACTGGTGTACCATGAAACCCAGGTCTCACTGCATCTCCCCTTTTCCGAATCGGCCACCTTTTAGATAATAGTCTGCTTTCCTGTTTTTCCCACCAAAGTGGATAACCTCACATTTATCCACATTATACTGCATCTGCCAAACATTTGCCCACTCACTCAGCCTATCCAAGTCACCTTGGAGTCTCCTATCATCCTCCTCACAGCTAACATTGCCCCCCAGCTTAGTGTCATCTGCAAACTTGGAGATATTGCCTTCAATTCCCTCATCCAGATCATTAATGTATATTGTAAATAACTGGGGTCCCAGCACGGACCCTTGCGGTACCCCACTAGTCACTGCCTGCCATTGTGAAAAGGACCCGTATACTCCAACTCTTTGCTTCCTGTTTGCCAGCCAGTTCTCTATCCACATTAATACTGAACGCCCAATGCCGTATGCTTTAAGTTTGTATACTAATCTCTCATGTGGGACCTTGTCGAAAGCCTTCTGGAAATCCAGGTGCACCACATCTACTGGTTCTCCCCTATCCACGCTACTAGTTACATCCTCGAAAAATTCCACAAGATTTGTCAGACCTGATTTACCTTTCGTAAATCCATGCTGAATTTGTCCAATGATTTCACCACTTTCCAAATGTGCTGCTATCCCATCTTTAATAACTGACTAGCAGTTTCCTCACTACCGATGTTAGACTAACTGGTCTGTAATTCCCCGTTTTCTCCCTCTCCCCCTTCTTAAAAAGAGGGGTTATGTTTGCTGCCCGCCAATCCTCAGGAACGACTCCAGAATCTAAAGAGTTTTGAAAGATTATCACCAATGCATCCACTATTTCCGGAGCTACTTCCTTAAGTACTCTGGGATGCAGCCTATCTGGCCCTGGGGATTTATCGGCCTTTAATCCATTCAATTTACCCAACACCACTTCCCGACTAACCTGGATTTCACTCAATTCCTCCTTTGACCCCGCGGTCCCCTGCTATTTCCGGCAGATTATTTATGTCCTCCTTTGTGACGACAGAACCAAAGTAGTTATTCAATTGGTCTGCCATATCCTTGCTCCCCATGATCAACTCACCTGTTTCTGACTGCAAGGGACCTACATTTGTTTTAACTAATCTCTTTCTCTTCACATATCTATAAAAACTTTTGCAGTCAGTTTTTATGTTCCCTGCCAGTTTTCTTTCATAATCTATTTTTCCTTTCCTAATTAAGCCCGTTGTCCTCCTCTGCTGGTCTCTGAATTTCTCCCAGTCCTCTGGTATGCTGCTTTTTCTGGCTACTTTGTACGCATCATCCTTTGCTTTGATACTATCCCTGATTTCCCTTGTTATCCACGGATGCACTAACTTCCCTGATTTATTCAGGGAAGTAGTATCCTTGCTTTTATATTCTATTCTTCTCTAAATGAATGCTCGCATAGCATCTGCCTTTCCGACTACGGACTCGACCTGCAAATTAACAATTTGGGAATGTTGCAGCAGCACATCAAGGTCCCTTTGCATCTCCTCTTTCTGAATCATCTCTACATTTGGAAAATAGTCCATACCTTTACTCCTTCTACCAGCAGCATGACCGTGTACGTTGCAAAGCCCAATTCCATTTGCCACTTCTTTTCCCACAGACCCAAAGTGTCCAAGTCCTTCTGCAGACTGACGGCTTGCTTAAAGTTACCTACCCCTCCATGTAACTGCGTATCATTCGCTAACCTGACGAATAAGCCACCAATTCCATCATCCAGTTCAATGACATATGATGTGCAAAGTAGCCGCAACATAGACGCCTGCGGACCGCGACCAATCACCAACAGCCATCCAGAAAAGGTTTCCTTCATTGTTTTCTCACTCTGCTTTCTACCAATAAGACTATCAATGCCAGTACCTCCATCCATACCACAGGGTCCTATCTTACCTAGCAGCCTCTTGTGCGCACCTTATCAAAGTACTTCTGAAAATCCAAACAGACAACATCCCCTGACTACTATGTCTATCCTGCTTGGTACTTCCTGAATGAATTCCAATAGATTTGTCAGGCATAATTGCCCCTTAACATCCTGACTACGAAAACTGACGGGACTTACACGAAGAGCAGTGGGCCCGCGTGACATCTCAACGTTACCAGTTTGTAGTACAACAAGAATAGCATTAATCCCGTATAAATAGTTAACAGCCACGTTTAATCCGGGCAGAAAGAATCTCTATATTACCAATATGTATTGTAACATATATGTGTGAAACCAAGTATGTCAGGTGACAGGGATAATAGTTTTTTCAAGATAATTCTTGAGTTTGCATCAGGATGCACAGGGCCTGGCATGCTACGGAATGCAACTGTATTGAGCGTTAAAATACAGGGACAATATATTTTAAGCACTGTCTGGAGTACATCACATCACTAACATCCTACCTACCCACTCCTTCAGACACCTCCGGCCTCTTCTGGAAAAGACCCTCCCGTTCCCACATTGGCATGATCAATAATTCTAGGCCTAGAGTGGAAGCAAGGTAACCTCGAACGCGAATGGCTGCCTGGGAGAAAAGAGACATATGTAGGTACAATTGCGAGGTAACTCATGATCCGGTATAATAAATATGAATTAAAATGTTTGGCGACATATCGTCTCCCCTCCCCCATTAGGCAAGAGGTACAGAAGTGTGAAAACGCGAGACTCCAGATTCAGGAACAATTTATTTCCGGCTGTTATCAGTGAACTGAATGATTCTATCAGCAACGAGAGTGTGGGCCTGAGCTACTCTCTCCCTTATTGGGGACCCTTGGACTATGTTTGAGTGGAGTTTACTGGGCTTTATCATGCACCAAACATCATTCTCTTTATCACGTATCTGTACTCTGTGGATGGCTAGATGGTAGTTGTGTATAACCTTTCCGCTGAATAGTTAGCACGCAACAAAACCTTTTCAATATTCCTCTGTAAACGTGACAATAAAGGAAGCTAAACTATGCTAATGAAAAAAATATCTGTATCAGTGGCAACCGAGTGCTCATAGCACCATCCTCTGGTCGCAGGTAATGTTCGAAATTCAATCTAAAATCAAAAATCTGCAATACAAATATGCACCACGAGATGGCAGCAGATGCAGGCTCCCTCTGGGCGACACTGAATGGAAACGCCCCTTGTTGCACGAGATGCAAAGAGTACGCAGGATCCTAATGCTCGTATTAAGCTAAAATCACAAGTCAAGTCAAGTCCATTTTATTTCTATAGCACATTTAAAAACAACTCACGTTGACCAAAGTGCTTTACATCAGTGCAGGTACTAGCGTGTTACATACAATGGTACATAGATCAACAATACATACATAGACACATACATACAGCGCTCCCTCAGAGGACCTCAAGAAAGGCTTGAGAGTAGAAATAGGTTTTAAGTCTAGACTTAAAGGCGTCGATGGAGGGGGCAGTTCTGATGGGAAGAGGGATGCTGTTCCACAGTCTAGGAGCTGCAACCACAAAAGCGCTGTCGCCCCTGAGCTTAAACCTGGACCGCGGGATAGTCAGTAGCCCCAAGTCAGCCGACCTGAGGGACCTGGAGGTAGAATGGTGGGTTAGCAGGTTTTAGATATAGGTGGGGGCAAGCCCGTTAAGGGCTTTGTATACATATAGGAGGAGCTTGAAATTGATTCTGTACCACACTGGGAGCCAGTGGAGAGAGGCCAGGATCGGGGTGATGTGGTCCCTTTTACGAGTGCCCGTCAGGAGTCTCGCTGCGGCGTTTTGGACCAGTTGCAGGCGGGACAGGGATGATTGGCTGATGCCAGTGTAAAGGGAGTTGCAGTAATCAAGGCGGGAGGAGATAAATGAGTGGATGATCTTTTCAAGGTCGTCGAATTGGAGGAATGGTTTGATTTTAGCGATCATCCGAAGCTGGAAGAAGCGAGCTTTTTCCACAGCATTGACTTGTTTATCAAACTTCAAAGCGGAGTCAAATATCACGGCAAGGTTTTTGACGTGCGGTTTGAGTAAGGGGGTTAGGCTTCCAAGGCTGCCTGCTATTGTTTTGATGGAGTAATTGAAGAGCGCACCACCGGAGGTGAGGACTGTACAGAGCTGGTCGGGTGTGGGGGGTGGGAGGGGGGGGGAGGCAGAGGAACAAACCCAGGACTGTTTGGAGTCTGTAGACTGGGCAATGTTCAGGGACTCGGCAACAGACCTGAATGAATACACCAGTCTTTGCAGACTTCCTAAAGATATGTGTGGAGGACTGCATCCCAACAAAAACTTTCCAAGTATTTCTCAATCAGAAGTCTTTGAACTTTTGATCCACACTCTTCTGAAGACCAGACACCGGTCATTCATGTCTGATGATACAGTGGTCTACAAGAAGTCCAGATACGACCTTGGTAAGGCCATCAAAAAGGCCAAAAGGGACTTCTGCTCCAAACTGGAGGATGAGATAGATGTTCGGCAGCTGTGGCGGGGTCTGAATGCAATCACCTCCTACAAGGCGAGATCAGGAGGCAGCTCGAATGTCGGCGTAGCAACACTCGCTGACGAGCTCAATGCGTTTTACGCACGCTTTGATAGGGAGAACACTGATGTGCCTTCTCGAGCCCCCATTCGCTGTGATGGTATTTCAGTCACAGAGGCCGACGTCAGGAAATCCTTCAGAGGGGTGAACCCTCGAAAAGTGCCTGGACCTGATGGTATACCAGGTCGTGTTCTAAAAACCTATGCGGACCAACTGGCTGGAGTTTTTACGGACATTTTCAACCTCTCACTTCTGAGGTCCGAGGTTCCCACCTGCTTTAAAAGGGCATCAATTATACCAGTGCCCAAGAAGAGCAAGGTGACGTGCCTCAATGACTATCAACCAGTGGCACTAACGCCTGTGGTGATGAAGTGCTTTGAGAGGTTGATCATGGCGCAAATCAACTCCTACCTCGACAAAAACCTGGACCCACTGCAGTTCGCTTACCGCCGCAACAGATCAACGGTGGATGCGATCTCGTTGGCTCTCCACTCTGCTCTGGACCACTTGGACAACAAAAACTCATATGTCAGGCTGTTATTCATTGATTACAGCTCGGCATTTGATACAATCATCCCTCCAAGCTGTTTACCAAACTCGCAGAACTGGGTCTCTGCGCATCCCTCTGCAATTGGATCCTCGACTTCCTCATTCATAGACCACGGTCTGTCCGTATTGGTGGAAATGTGTCATCCTCGATAACAATCAGCACGGGAGCACCTCAAGGCTGTGTGCTTAGCCCCCTGCTGTACTCACTCTATACTCATGACTGCGTAGCCGGTCATAGTGCGAACTCCATCATCAAGTTCGCTGATGATACCACTGTTGTGGGACGTATCACTGATGGGGACGAGTCAGAGTATAGAAGTGAGATCGACCGATTGACCAAATGGTGTCAGCACAATAACCTGGTCCTCAACACCAACAAAACTAAGGAACTGATTGTGGACTTTGGAAGAGGTAGGATGGGGACCCAGAGTCCCGTTTATATCAACGGGTCGATGGTGGAAAGGGTCAAGAGCTTCAAATTCCTGGGCGTGCATAGCTCTGAAGGTCTTTCCTGGTCTGAGAACACTGATGCAATTATAAAGAAAGCTCATCAGCGCCTCTACTTCCTGAGAAGATTACGGAGAGTCGGTTTGTCAAGGAGGACTCTCTCTAACTTCTACAGTTGCACAGCAGAGAGCTTGCTGACTGGTTGCATCGTGGCTTGGTTCGGCAACATGAACGCCCTAGAGCGGAAAAGACTACAAAAAGTAGTAAACTGCCCAGTCCAGCACAAGGTTGAGTAGATTTGATCGGTTGTTGGGTTTCAGGGGGAGATAGAGCTGTGTATCACCTGCATAGCAGTGGAAGGAAATGCCGTGCCTTTGAATGACTTGGCCTAAGGGGAGCATATACAGGGAGAAGGGAATGAGGCCTAGAATGGAGCCTTGTGGAACCCCTGCAGCCTCCTCCTCCCCCTCCCCCCTGTCTCCCCCGTCTCCCCCACTCTCCTCCCCCCCTCATCCCTCCCCTCTTCCCTCTCTACCCCCTCCCCTCTTCCCCCCTCTCCCCCCTCCCCTCTTCCCCCCTTCTACAAAAGTTTTTGGTCCGTTATTCTCCGGGACGGTGACGCCACTTCAGACGCCCGCTATAAATCACCGGTGGTGAGAATAAAGCTAAAGGAGCGGAGTAAGTATAGCGTGGGCGGGGGCTGTGTTCGCTGGCGGGGGCTGTGTTCGCGGGCGGGGACGGCCACCACCACAACGAGGCGGGGGCCAATGTGTGCAGCCGTGGCTGGGAGATAAGAAGTGAGTCCGGAGCTGGGTCCTGGAGCCGGTGAGTTCAGTCGGAACCAGGGCCGGGAACCGTTGAGCCCACACACCCCCTCCTACCGCACACACCCCTTCCCCGTCCCACATCCCTCCCCCTCCCACACCCCCCTCCCCACCCCCACCACCACCCATCCCCCACACCCCCCTCCCTCCCATATAGCCCCCTCCTACCACACATACTCCTCCCCCTCCCACATCCCTCCCACATACACTCATCCCCCTCTCCGCCTCCCCCTCCCCCACCCCTCCCCCTCCTACACCCCCCTCTCCATGCACCCCCCCTCTCCACACAACCCCCCTCTCCACACACCCCCCCTCCCACACAACCGCCCACCAGTGCCTGACCAGTGCCCAGCTTAAGTCGTCCCCTTCCCCTGGCTGCAGAACGCTCCCCGCCTGAACCCGCCCCTGTCCCCCAGCTACAGAATGCTTCCGCCAATACGTTGGGGGAACAGGTGAGTGGTGGAATATTGCGTTGGGGAATGGGTTGCGTTGGGGGGCCAGGCCTCCCGTGTGACTGGGGCCCAACGGGTCCCACTTAGTCTTGTGAATACTTAAAATTGCGGAAAGGAAAGGGGCTGCACTGCAGGTGGGAAAGTCGAGCTATCACAGCAGGAAGACGAGATTTGGCAATGCCGGAATTTAGATGAATAGAAACCTGACATGTAACATGTACTGACACTTGACCAACATCTTGATTAATTTATCGATATCGATATTTTTATTTGAAACTATTTTTTTTTTTTTTTTTTTTAGTTTCAAAAACTTTATTGACACAATCATATAATACAACACATCAAACCATAATCAAAAATGGCACTATATACAAACCATTATAGTACAACAATACAATCATTGTTCACAATACACTGAAACCCCACGCGGTGACCAGCGCCCACGGAAGGCCTCCAGAGTCCCCGTGGACACCGCATGTTCCCGCTCCAGGGACACACGTGCACGGACGTAGGCCCGGAAAAGGGGCAGGCAGCCGACTCTAGCCTGACCATCGACCGCCCGCTGCCTGGACCCGCGAATGGCCATCTTGGCCAGGCCCAGGAGCAAACCGACAGGGAAGTTCCCCCCCCCCACTCGGCTCTCCCCACTCCCTGCCTTGTGTCCGAACACTAGAATCGTGGGACTAAAATGCAACCAGAACTTGAGGAACAACCCCTTCAGATATTGGTACAGGGGCAAGTAGCCTCTCACACTCCATATACACGTGGAACACGGTCTCTTGCTCGCCACAGAAATTACATGCTGCGGACGAGCCCGTGAACCGACTCAAAAGTTTATTACAAACCACCGCTCTGTGCAACACTCTCCACCCCAGGTCCCCAATGTAAAGGGGAACAACTCGCTTATAGAAGGACCCCCACTGAGGACCTCCCCCGCCTTCAGGTGGTAACACCGTCCGCCATGGTGTATCGGGACGGGAGACGAAGGTAAGGAGGTGCAAAATGTGCAGGAGCATCCTGTACAGTGTGCGTCTCTTCGCATCACGAAATGGCAAAGCTGGTCATCTCAGAAAGGCGGCTTAGATTGTGTGGAACCGGTACCCGAGAAATATCCCGGATCCTAGGCCCGATGAGCAGAATCTGACGGAGCGGGGTAAGCTCTATCAGAAACCACTCTAGGCACTCGCCTCTCCTCGACATCCCGCCATGACAGGGTGAGGACCGGCCACTCCCGCAGCCACGACAACCCCCTCCCCTCTTGGAACACAACGCTGGCTGAAAACAACCAAATTCCTCACTCTTAGTACATCCCGGTAGAAGACAGGCAAGCCCCTTAGAGCGGGTCGACTGATACCCGCCACCCCGGGAGCCGTTGAACCCCCCTTAGACAACGACCCCCCGACGGAAAAAATACGTGGGCCAGAGCGTGCCACTGGGTGGGTTCTCTTCGACTGTACCCATCCGCAGAGTCCTGAGCGGAGAGGCTGCCACCTGGGTACGCACACATACCAAGGACTGGCGCCCTCCTCTACCGGGAGACTCAGGACCGCCGCGGAAACCCAGTGCTTCCTATTTTCCCCAAAAAAATCTACCAGCTTCTTCTGTAAAGCAGTTGCAAAAATAGAGGGCGGCACAAGAGTAGCCCCAGCCGGTACCATAAACATGGAGGCCACCAGCTGGTTTATGACCAGCACCCTCCCACGAAAGGAAAGAACTCCAAGCAGGCCTGACCAGCGCCCCAACCCGGGCGATCACTTTCGTCTCCAACTCCCGCCAGTTTGCATCCTCAGTGGGACTCAGGTACACCCCCAGATAGAGCAGGTGCGTGGTACCCACGCAAACATTACCTCTCTCTCTGGCAGGGAGTCTACCTGCCACTCACCCCACTAAAAGTCCAGAACACTTACTCCAGTTAATCCTAGCAGAAGATGCAGCCGAGAAAATCTCCTGGCAGTCACGCATCCTTCCGCAGGTCACCAGGATCAGTGAGCATAAGGAGTACATCATCGGCATACGCCGAAAGAACCACCTCCACCCCCGGGCCAGGTAGGGCCAGGCCTGTCAACCTCCTCCGAAGAAGACACAGGAACGGCTTGACACAGACCGAGTATAACTGACCCGACATGGGCACCCCTGACGGACCCCCCTCCCAAAATGAAAAGGAGACAACAACGCACATTAACCTTCACAAGGCACTCCACTGCAGTGTACAAAAGCCGGACCCGGGCCAACGAAATGCAGCCCAAACCCAAACGCTTGCAACGTCCCGAAAAGGTATTCATGTTTCCACCCTATCAAAAGCCCTTCTCCTGATCAAGAGACAGAAAAGCAGCTGGCTGACCAGTGCCCTGGGCTAGATGAATCAGGTCCCTTACCAGGTGGATGTTATCCTGAATGGACCTGCCAGGGACTGTTATAGGACTGGTCAGATGAATCAGTTGAGACAGCACGGAGCCCAGGCGATTTGCCATTGCCCGTGCAAAAACTTTATACTCTGTGCATAGGAGAGAGACCGGGCGCCAGTTCTTCAACAAGCGGAGTTCACCCTTCTTGGGCAGCAGGACAAACAACTGCCCTAACGCCACGAGAGGGGCATCTCCCCGGTCGCCAGGCTCTCCCCCAGAACCAACATGTAATCTCCACCAAGAACATCCCAGAACGCTCTAACAAACTCTACCGTCAGCCCATCCATCCCAGGGGACTTACCGCTCCTGAGCTGATGCAGGGCACGAGTCAACTCCTCCAAAGATAAGGGGCCATCAAGAAGATCTGCCACCCCCCTATCTACAGTCGGCAGACCCTCCACAGATCTCGCTGAGCCTCCCTGTTGAATCTATCCGCAGTGAACAGGGACCCATAAAAAAGACCTGACCAAGGCACTTATCCTCTCTGGATCAGTGACAGAGGGACCCGTCGTCTGCGAGCAGCTCCACGAGCTGTTTGCGAGCTCCCGCCCCTTCTCCAGATAGAAAAAGAAAGGGAAGGCGACGCTCGGTCCAGATCGCGCAGCATCTGGACCCGCGACCTCACGTAGGACGCCTCGGGACCGCTCAAGCAGCAGGCTCCTCAAAGCTTCCTTCTTCATCTGAAACTCTCCCCAATTCGCAGGAGTCTTCACCAAACCGACCCAGACGAGACTCTGCGTCCAGTATCTCCCTCTCAAGCCTCTCGACCGCTGAGTCCCCGCCTTCCGGTCGACCCCCACGTAATAATCCTTACAAAAGAGACGGATGTGAGCTTTCCCCACATCCCACCACTGCCTAAGGAAGAGAAGCACCTCTGCCTCTCTCTCCACTTCCCCCAAAACCGACTGAATGCCTCCCAGAAACACCGATCCTCTAGCAGCCTGTTGTTAAACATAGAAAACATAGAAATTAGGTGCAGGAGTAGTGCCATTCAGCCCTTCGAGCCTGCACCGCCATTCAATATGATCAAGGTGATCATCCAACTCAGTATCCGTACCTGCCTTCTCTCCATACCCTCTGATCCCCTTAGCCACAAGGGCCACATCCAACTCACTCTTAAATATACTAGCCAATGAACTGGCCTCAACTACCCTCTGTGGCAGAGAGTTCCAGAGACTCACCACTCTCTGTGTGAAGAAAGTCTTTTCTCATCTCGGTCTTAAAGATTTCCCCCTTATCCTTAAGCTGTGACCCCTTGTCCTGGAATCCCACCACATCGGAAACAATCTTCCTGCATCTAGCCTGTCCAACCCCTTAAGAATTTTGTAAGTTTCTATAAGATCCCCTCTTAATCTCCTAAATTCCAGAGAGTATTAAACCAAAGTCTATCCAGTCTTTCTTCATAAGACAGTCCTGACATCCCAGGAATCCAGTCTGGTGAACCTTCTCTGCACTCCCTCTATGGCAATAATTTTCTTCCTCAGATTTGGAGACCAAAACTGCACGCAATACTCAGGTGTGGTCTCACCAAGACCCTGTACAAACTGAAGTAGAACCTCCCTGTCCTGTACTCAAAATTTTTGCTATGAAAGCTAACATCCCTTTCGCTTTTTTCACTGTGCTGCCTGCATGCTACTTTCAATGACTGGTGTACCTGACAACCCAGGTTCGCTGTCTCCCTTTTCTAATCGGCCACCAATTATACAATATTCTGTTTCTGTTTTGCCACCCAAAGTGATAACCTCACAATTTATCCAACATTATACTGATCTGCCAAAACATTTGCCCATCACCAGCTATCCAGTCACCTTTGCAGTCTCCTAGCATCTCCTACAGCGAACACTGCCCCAGCTTAGTGTTCCGCCAACTTGGAGATATTGCCTTCCATTCCCTCATCCCGATCATTAATATATATTGTAAATAGCTGGGGTCCAGCATGAGCTGCGGTACCCATAGTTACTGCTGCATTGTGGAAAAGGACCGTTTTACTCTACTCATTGTTTGTTTGCCAGCAGTTCTTAACCATATATTACTCATTCGTATTTTTACGTATTATAAAATTCTTATGGGGATTGTCGACCGTTTGGCCGACGAAAATAACTATGGATTTTCTCGTCTCGATAATAGCACCCTTCCCGCTAGTAGGACCTGCTTAATATATAACACATATATATACCATCAAACCAAACCATATATACAAATACCACCATCACACTTCCTAAACAACTCATAATC
>CM069132.1:163452476-163483426 GCA_035221665.1 Okamejei kenojei
CGTTCTCCACGATGCTACCTGGGAGAACCGCAAGGACAACCCACATCGCGCGCCAGGTCACTGTTTAAGGTTACAGGGGGAAGTCTTTTAGGACCGAGCATTGAGAAGATCATTTTTCACACTGCGGTTCGTGGTGGAGTATGTGGAATTCATCTGCACAGAAGGTAGTTGACTGAGGGCCAGTTCATTGGTATTTTGTAAGAGGGAGTTAGATTGTGGCCCTTGTGGCTAAAGGGGATCAGGGGGTATGGTGCAGGGCACCTGCCATCAGGGCAAGGCAAAGGTAGGCACTGCCACCCTGCCTAAAATTATAACATAGCAATTACTAATTATTAATAATAAAGGCATGGGCGATTATGCCTTATCTAAAGATTTATTCTTCTTAGGTAGGGCATAATTCTCCGTTGCCTTTTATCACAGCACGTGTAACAGGGAAGTCTGTGCAGCACACGTGCCGTCAGTCGCTGACCTGAAGCCGTCCAGTTGTCAAGCGGAGATGAATGGCAGGCAGAATTTGCTTGCATTTGCAGCACTGCGCAGGGCGCTCTTGCAGGCCCCTACTGCGCTTTGTGAAAGTGCTAGTTTCTTCAATATGGATTAGCATTATTTGAAGTGTATCTTAGGATACAGGGAACGAGAAAAGAGAGAAAAGAATGGGAGCTCGGTGTGCACTGGATAATGTGGTAAGTAGTACATTTTGTGTTTTATGTTTTTAAATACCGTATTTCCCGGGGTGTTTGTTCGTGGGGGTGAGGGGAGAGCTTCATTTCATAGGCATTTGGGGAGAGTTGGCCCGGGGTAGGTAAAGTTGCGAGTGAGGGCAGCATGTTGTGAATGTTGTGATGATGAAGGAGGGGCCGGGGAGCATGCCACCCTGCGGACGCTCCTTCACAGAGGTGTTGCAAAAACCTCGCAGGGCCTCAACTCATGTCTCGCAAATCCTTAAATTCCGACAGCGCGAATTGAGGTTACTCGGCTGTGGAGCCGTGACTAATTTGCAGGAAGCTCCGCTGCATGGTACATGAGCGAGCGGCAGGTGGAGTGGTGTTCGACGGAGAGCACTTGCCAGAGTGAGCGGGCCGACCGCCGACAGGACAAGAAGGCATTTGAAGGTGGCGGGACAGTTTGACTGTCGGGGGTCCCCCGGCGGCCCCCGCCCCGTCGCAGCTGCCCGAGTGTTCTATTCCCCGGCTTCTACAGTATGGCAGAGGACAGCTCCACGCCTCCTGCCTGGGGAGCGCAGCAGCAGCGGGTAAGAGCGGGTTAAGTGCAGTGGGTGTTAAGTGGGAGTGAGAGTTGCTTGGAATTATCCCCGAACCCCTCAGTTCTCAAACAGTCCCCCCCCCTTTCCCGCTTCCCCGAAAACGATAACTTACCCCATGGGCAACAGGGACTCCCCATACACTGTGAAAGGAACTGTCCCCCCCAATTGGGTCCCTTTTGAACACGTGTTGTCATTCAATTAGATGACAACTGATTTAACTTCTGTCCCTGAGTCCCCGTTTTTCCCACCATCTGTCCACTGCCGTCACCTTCACCCCCCCCCCCCCCCCCCCATCAGTATTTCAGAATAAAGGAGGACTAGGAAAAAACCTTGGGGCAAAATTGTTTGTTTACTGTTTTTATTTTTATTTTTTGTTTTTCGGAGAGAACAATCTGCGCATACGTGTGTTTTTATTTTTTTCCGACTGAGTGCATATCCTGAATAATTACTCACCACACGTGCCTGGTATGGAGTGAGAGGCTGGTTAAAGCATACTGTGTTGGGGGGGGGAGTATGATCAGCCATGATCATAGTGAATGGCGGTGCAGGCTTCCGAAGGGCCGAATGTCCTACTCCTGCCACATATTTCTATGATTCTATGATATGATTTGAATTAATAACCTGTAGGAATTCTGTCTGCGCCATTCCTGAAAATGTCTCCGTCGGTTTCCTCCTGCCCGCTGTTACTCATATGGTTATTTATTAAATTTAAAGAGCTGGTGACAAACTCTCCTCTCCAGAGGTCAGTTCAGATGTCTGACCCGCGTGAGGGATGATTTAATCATGGATACAAATTTTAGCGAACAGGAATCTTTCTGCAGCTATTCTTTATGGTTTCATTAACGTGAATCTTTCGCGTTCCTTCTCTCTCCGAGTTCACGTCTAGTTACCAGCTAAAGCACATATCATGAACTGTTCTGATGAATCGGAGAACACGTTTCCCTTGGTGGGTTGTTTCCAGTTTTGGTAGGGATAATTCGGGGTGATGTCTCGGGTGCGGGATGAAGACGGGACAATTCGACCAGCGATGCATGTGTTCACCGGACATCAGTGATGTGTTCGTCTCCACTCACGGTCCAGGAACTGTTGGAACCGGCAGATCACAAACCCGCTCAGATGGGAATTTCGTGTAAATGGATTAGAATGGGTTACATTCCAGTGATCCCAGTCTCACTTGGTGTACCAGTGACTGCTCAGTAATGTGTCTGTGGGACCGGACAACACCCGGACTTGGCTGATGCTGTGCTACCTGGGGACAACAGCGGGCTGAACGACGCGGAAAAAGTTGCATGGATGCCACAAACAGATTCGATTTCAGGTTATGTTAAAATCCGGATCCGTTCCTGCCCTTCCAGCAGAGAAAGGGTTAAACTAACAATTTACTCCGGCCAGAGGTGAAGGAGGGGACTGACTGCAGCAAATCCCGGTCCCATCCACTGTCACAGAGCGACCGGGCCACTGGTCCAGGACAGGTCAGTGTCAGGTCAGGTCAGAAACCGGCAAGAAAGGGTTGGGGGCCAAATGGAGGAAACATAGGCTAGCAACATCAAAACAAACCTTACCTCACCATCGCAAGTATTTTCTGCTGGATTTCTGTGCATTATCTCTACTTCACAACTACTGACTTTGCTATTCCATTCGGCCCAATGGGGCGGGTCCTTGTCCTTTGTTTTTTAACTTCAATGAATCCAAGCTGTGAATCTGATCCGCCCCATGCACTGGGAGGTTGTCTAGCTCCGCCTGTGTGTGAATGCTGCCTGCCCACCGCTACAGTACCCCGGGGAGTTTCAGCTCAAACATTCGACTCACCTGTAACGCGACAGAGAGAGAAACCGCATTGCTGCGGAAATTAAACAAAAGTAGCCCATTGGTCATTTACTCTCTCTAGTAACCGATGGTGGATAATGCCCACCAAGCAGGTCCTTCAGAAATGGTAAAGAAACTATTTTAAACCATTTTATTTACAGCCGACTGACACTGTGTTGCCGGAACCGGTTGGATTTGGTTGGTTCAGCAGAAAAACCGCTTCCTGTTCTAAGGAATCGTAGTTGTTGGAATCATCCCGAGTACAAGCAGGTGCTTGCACACACACACACTGAGCTCCGGATCTCACCACGACAGCCTGCATCTCCTAAATCAATTTCACAGGACGCCCTTAGCTTATTAATTGTAGCATGACACGCCATGAGACTGTTTAAACGTGGGCGGAACCAACACGCGATGATTGCAGTGTCTAATATGTTTTTCTGTCTTTATTTCAAATCATCATGGGTTCTTTTCTTTCTGAGGTACATGCCCACACTGAGGTTAGAGGTGAACGGAACAGCACCGCTATCATAGTTATCCAAACTATGTTCACATTCAGCTATCAGGTAGCTATTTGCTATTATATTCCTAAATAGCTATCCCACAACACTCTGGCAATCTTAGCTACTCTTGTATCGTTCTAGTTATCTGTCAGTATCATCGTCGGATTAGCTGTCTGTGTAGCTAGCTTCTAAATATTCATATTAGGACCATCTATCCATCTACCCATCTAGCCGTCTATCATCTAGGTTCGAGGAAATTAGCCAGCTAGCCGAGGTCCCAGCCCACGATCATGCCTCAGAACGCCAACTTAGACACCTAGCCCCCTCTGGTCGTTACCATCAGCCAACTGGTCGAACGAGGCATCTGCCTACTTCTAACAATTTAGCCACCCTTAGCATGAAAACATCTAGCAAGTCGAGCTATCTGCTTGCTGTCTTTCTGGATTGTTACATTAACTATTTCGAAGTGCCGTATAGACCTATCTATACATTTATAGTTATCTATCGAGCTTATTATGTAGCAAGGAACTGCAGATGCTGGGTTTAAAAAGCGAAGGTAGACACAAAATGCTGGAGCAACTCTGCGGGACAGGCTGCATCTCTGGAGAGAATGGAATGGGTGACGCTGCGGGTCGAGACGCTTCTTCAGACTAATATGTGACAAGGCCTCCACCACGATGATTTCTCAGCGCCGCTGCCCCAACAAGGATGTGTGTCCGCCCACTAGTAGGCCCACCATATACCTACGGACCCTGCGGGAAAATTCGGCTCGACCACCGTTCTACAAGGTTAGATGATTCCACTGTGGTGTGGCGACAAGATCAATGACGAGACGAGGTTTTATAAGAGGGGCTAGAGGAACTTCGGACATAGTGTCCGAATTACAACCTCTGGGTTGGTTTTTGAAGAGCCAGTTATTGACCACGGAGCATGATGGAGTTACATGTCCCACTCACCATGAATGACGCTGAAGTGGAAATTGTTGTCAGCTTCAATTAATTTCCGTTGTGAAATTACCAATGATCTGCCGTGGACAATCTACATTAAAGCGACAGCCAAGACGACATGCTGACGACACTACTTTCTGAAGAGACTGAGGGAATTCTGCTTGTTACCAACGACTCACCCATGAATCACGCATCCTAAGGACTCATCTCATCCCGCACATCACTTGTTTGCCCTTCTGCCCTCAGGAAACGTCACGGTCCTTCAAAACCACACACAACAAGATTAACAAACAGTTTCAACCCGCGGCCATCGCCACTCCACACACAGCCCCCAGAGCCAATATTGTGCCACAATATTTTACCACTGCCTCAAAACACTGTGCGCCTGAAATTTCGTTGTATGTCTTTACAATGACGATAAGTGTATTATTATTATTATTATTATTATTATTATTATTATTATTATACTCTTACAAGTTTCTACAAATAAACATGGACAGCGTACTGCCGGGTTGTAACAGAGCGCGCGCGGTTTCGCCAAATACTACAGGAAATGGCCAGGAGTTGATTGGATGTTTCCAGTCCATCGCACAAAACTGGAACTTTCACCTTTGAAACATCTATACCACGGGTGTTTCGAAAAAGCAGCCAATGTAATCAAAAACCTGTCCCACCCCGGCCATTCCTTGTGCTGCCCTCTCTGTCCGGCAGAAGTTACAGAAGTTTCAAAGTGCTCACCACCAGACTCAGGGAAGCTATGTTCCTCTATTATTAAGCGAGTGCAGAGTTCCGTTTACCTCTGTCCATTGAGGACAACGGACAATAGAACGGATGCGTAACGCAGACGATAACTTCATCCTGAAACTCTGCACCTTCCACTTTGCTCTACCTGTTGCATTTGAGTTTGAACTGATTGTATCCATGTCTGCTATATCTACCGTCCATGTAACAAAAAACAAACCGAAACACCCAATTTCTTTGCATTTCTTTGAACCTATAGGGCTTTACAATGTAGTACACTTTAACTGCCTGAGGTCGCTCTCGCTCTGTCAGAAAATTCAGGATCCAGTCGAGATATCAGTGAGCTGAGGCCTAGCTGGTGGCGTTTGGAGGTGAGAGCTTGGTGGGGATGGGATGACTGTGTTGAAGGCAGAGCGAGCTTTCGTATGAAGACCAGCATCCTCACGTACGGTCGTCCCAGGATGGGCTCAGGGGGTCAGTGGGTCAGGACAGTGTGAAGAGCCACAGAGATGGGCATCCTCTGTGGATCTATTTGCCCTGTATGCAAAATTGATGAGAGTCCAAATGATGCAGGGATGCTGGATTTGATGTGGGAGAGGACCCAACCTTCCAAAGCACTTCATTGGAATTGGAGTGGAGTTAGGGCAACCGGACGGTAGTCGTTCAGGTTGTGACTTTTGACTTTTTTCAGCACCGGCCACTATGGTAGCTGTCTTCAGGCACTTGGAGACCGTTGCCAGAGATAGAGACAGTTAAAGTTAAAGATCCTCGTAAATACCTCAGCAGCTGTACAGCACAGTCCTTTAGTACCCTTCCTTGGACTCCATCCGGGCCTGCAGCCTTGCGTGGATTGACCCTACGCAGAGCGCACTGTACCCCCTGAGTGCTCAGTGTTAAGCCCTGTCCATCTGCCATGGCCGGGGTTATTCCACTCCTGGTGCTGTTGCCAGTTCATTTGCCAGTCCATTTGCAACACACTAATCCTTGCAGTTCAGAAACCAGGAAAGGAGGGCCAGTACAGATTGGTCCAAGACCTAAGATCGATTAACTCAGTTGTGTAACATAGAAACATAGAATTTAGTCGGTGCAGAAGCAGGCCATTCGGCCCTTCGAGCCTGCACCGCCATTCAATATGATCATGGCTGATCATCCAACTCAGTATCCTGTACCTGCCTTCTCTCCATACCCTCTGATCCCTTCAGCCACAAGGGCCACAGCCAACTCCCTCTTAAATATGCCCAACGAACCGGCCTCAACTACCTTCTGTGGCAGAGAATTCCACAGATTCACCACTCTCTGTGTGAAAAATGATTTTCTCATCTCGGTCCTAAAAGACTTCCCCCTTATCCTTAAACTGTGACCCCTTGTCCTGGACTTCCCTAACATCGGGAACAATCTTCCTGGATGGATGAGTGTGCAAATGCATGGCAGATGCAGTATAATGGGGATAAATGTGAGGTTGCCCACTTTGGTGGCAAAAACAGGAGGGTAGACTATTATCTGAATGGTGGCAAATTAGGAAAAGGGGAGATGCAACGAGACCTGTGTGTCATGCTACACCAATCATTGAAAGTAGGCATGCAGGTGCAGCAGGCAGTGAAGAAAGCAAATGGTATCAGCATTCATAGCAAAAGGATTTGAGTATAGGAGCAGGCAGGTACTACTGCAGTTGTACAGGGTTTTGGTGAGACCACACCTGGAGTATTGCGTACAGTTTTGGTCTCCAAATCTGAGAAAAGACATTCTTGCCCATAGAGGGGGTACAGAGAAGGTTCACCAGACTGATTCCTGGGATGTCAGGACGTTCATATGAGGAAAGACTGTATAGACTTGGCTTGTTCTCGCTAGAATTTAGAAGACTGAGGGGGGATCTTATAGAAACTTACAAAATTCTTAGGGGGTTGGATAGGCTAAATGCAGGAAGATTGTTCCTGATGTTGGGGAGGTCCAGAACAAGGAGTCTAAGGATAAGGGGGAATTCCTTTAGGATCGAGATGAGGAAAACATTTTTCACACAGAGAGTGGTGAGTCTCTGGAATTCACTGCCGCATAAGGTAGATGAGGTCAGTTCATTGGCTATATTTAAGAGGGAGTTAGATGTGGCCCTTGTAGCTAAAGGGATCAGGGGGTATGGAGAGAAGGGAGGTACGGGATATGGGATTCGAAGGGCCGAATGGCCTACTCCTGCACCTATATTCTACGCTGCTATGTTTCTAACTCCCTTTACACTGGCATCAGCCAATCATCCCTGTCCCGCCTGCAACTGGTCCAAAACGCCTCAGCGAGACTCCTGACGGGCACTCGTAAAAGGGACCACATCACCCCGATCCTGGCCTCTCTCCACTGGCTCCCAGTATGGTACAGAATCAATTTCAAGCTCCTCCTATATGTATACAAAGCCCTTAATGGGCTTGCCCCCACCTATATCAAAAACCTGCTAACCCACCACTCTACCTCCAGGTCCCTCAGGTCGGCCGACATGGGGCTACTGACTATCCCGCGGTCCAGGTTTAAGCTCAGGGGCAACAGCGCTTTTGCGGTTGCAGCTCCTAGTCTGTGGAACAGCATCCCTCTCCAGATCAGAACTGCCCCCTCCTTCGACTCCTTTAAGTCTAGACTTAAAACCTATTTGTACTCTCAAGCCTTTCTTGAGGTCATCTGAGGGAGCGCTGTATGTATGTGTCTATGTATGTATTGTTGATCCATGTACCATTGTATGTAACACGCTAGTACCTGAATTGATGTAAAGCACTTTGGTCAATGTGAGTTGTTTTTAAATGTGCTATAGAATTAAAATGGACTTGAATTGACTTGGCTTGCGATTTCAGCTTAATACGAGCATTAGGATCCTGCGTACTCTTTGCATCTCGTGCAACAAGGGACGTTTCCATTCAGTGTCGCCCAGAGGGAGCCTGCATCTGCTGCCATCTTGTGGTGCATATTGTTATTGCAGATGAATATTGAAAAGCTTTTGTTGCGTGCTAACTATTCAGCGGAAAGGTTATAGACAACTACCATCTAGCCATCCACAGAGTACAGATACGTGATAAAGAGAATGATGTTTGGTGCATGATAGAAACATAGAAACATAGAAAATAGGTGCAGCAGTAGGCCATTCAGCCCTTCGAGCCTGCACCGCCATTCGATATGATCATGGCTGATCATCCAATTCAATATCCTGTACCTGCCTTCTCTCCATATCCCCTGATCCCTTCAGCCACAAGGGTCACATCTAACTCTCTCTTAAATATAGCCAATGAACTGACCTCAACTACCTTCTGTGGCAGAGAATTCCACAGATTCACCACTCTCTGTGTGAAAAATGATTTTCTCATCTCAGTCCTAAAAGATGCCCCTTATCCTTAAACTGTGACCCCTTGTTCTGGCCTTCCCCAACATCGGGAACAATCTTCCTGCATCTAGCCTGTCCAACCCCTTAATAATTTTGTAAGTCTCTATAAGATCTCCCCTCTATCTTCTAAATTCCAGCGAGTACAAGCCAAGTCTATCCATTCTTTCTTCATATGGAAGTCGTACCATCCCAGGAATCAGTCTGGTGAACCTTCTCTGTACTCTCTCTATGGCAAGAATGTCTTTTCTTAGATTAGGAGACTAAAACTGTATGCAATACTCCAGGTGTGGCCTCACCAAGACCCTGTACAACTGCAGTAGAACCTCCCTGCTCTTGTACTCAAATCCTTTTGCTGTGCATGCCAACATACCATTCGCCTTCTTCACTGCCTGCTGCACCTGCATGCCTACTTTCAATGACTGGTGTACCATGATACCCAGGTCTCGTTGCATGTCCCCTTTTCCTAATTGACCACCATTCAGATAATAGTCTACTTTCTTGTTTTTGCCACCAAAGTGGATAAACCTCACATTTATCCACATTTATCTGCCATGCATCTCCCCACTCACCCAACCTATCCAAGTCACCTTGCAGCCTCCTAGCATCCTTCTCACAGCTAACACTGCCCCCCAGCTTCGTGTCATCCACAAACATGGAGATGTTGCATTCAATTCCCTCATCCAGATCATTAATATATATTGTAAATAGCTGGGGTCCCTGCACTGAGCCTTGCGGTACCCCAATAGTCACTGCCTGCATTCTGAAAATGACCCGTTTACTGCTACTCTTTGCTTCCTGTTTGCCAGCCAGTTCTCTATCCACATCAATACTGAACCCCCAATTCCGTGTGCATAAGTTTGTATACTAATCTCTTATGTGGGACCTTGTCGAAAGCCTTCTGAAAGTCTAGATATAACACATCCACTGGTTCTCCCTTATCCACTCTGCTAGTTACATCCTCGAAAAATTCTATAAGATTCGTCAGACATGATTTACCTTTCGTAAATCCATGCTGACTTTGTCTAATGATTTCACCACTTTCCAAATGTGCTGCTATCCCATCTTTAATAACTGACTCTAGCAGTTTCCCCACTACCGATGTTAGACTAACTGGTCTGTAATTCCCCATTTTCTCTCTCCCTCCTTTTTTAAAAAGTGGGGTTACATTAGCTATCCTCCAATCCTCAGGAACTACTCCAGATTCTAAGGAGTTTTGAAAAAATTATCACTAATGCATCCACTATTTCTGTGACTACTCCTTGAGTACTATGGGATGCAGCCTATCTTGCCCTGGGTATTTATCGGCCTTTAATCCATTCAATTTATCCAACAACACTTCCCGGCTGAAGCTGGATTTCACTCAGTTCCTCCACCTTATTTGACCCCCGGTCCCCTGCTATTTCCGGCGGAATACTTATGTCTTCCCTAGTGAAGACAGAACCAAAGTAATTATTCAATTGGTCTGCCATGTCCTTGTTCCCCATGATCAATTCACCTGTTTCTGACTGACTGACTGAGTTGCAGTAATCAAGGCGGGAGGAGATAAATGAGTGGATGATCTTTTCAAGGTCGTCTAATTGGAGGAATGGTTTGATTTTAGCTATCGTCCGAAGCTGGATGAAGCGAGTTTTTTACACAGCATTGACTTGTTTATCAAACTTCAAAGCGGAGTCAAATATCACGCCAAGGTTTTTGACGTGCGGTTTGAGTAAGGGGCTTAAGCTTCCAAGGCTGGCTGCTATTGTTTTGATGGGGTCATTGAAGAGAGCACCCCCGGAGGTGAGGACTGTACAGAGCAGGTCAGGGGTGGGGGGTGAGGGCAGAGGAACAACCCGAGGACTGTTTGGAGTCTGTAGACTGGGCAATTTTCAGGGACTCGGCAACGGACCTGAATGAATAGGCCCAAGTCTTTACAGACTTCCTAAAGATATGTGTGGAGGACTGCATCCCAACAAAAACTTTCCAGGTGTTTCTCAATCAGAAGCCTTTGAACTTTTGATCCACACTCTTCTGAAGACCAGACACCGGGCATTCATGTCTGATGATACAGTGGTCAACAAGAAGCCCAGATACGACCTTGGTAAGGCCATCAAAAAGGCCAAAAGGGACTTCTGCTCCAAACTGGAGGATGAGATAGTTGTTCGGCAGCTGTGGCGGGGTCTGAATGCAATCACCTCCCACAAGGCGAGATCAGGGGGCAGCTTGAATGTCGGTGTAGCGTCACTCCCTGATGAGCTCAATGCGTTTTATGCACGCTTTGATAGGGTACCAGGTCGTGTTCTAAAAACCTGTGCGGACCAACTGGCTGGAGTTTTTACGGACATTTTCAACATTGAGGTCCGAGGTTCCCACCTGCTTTAAAAGGGCATCAATTATACCAGTGCCCAAGAAGAGCAAGGTGACGTGCCTCAATGACTATCGTCCTGTGGCACTAACGCCTGTGGTGATGAAGTGCTTTGAGAGGTTGATCATGGCGCAAATCAACTCCTACCTCGACAAAAACCTGGACCCACTGCAGTTCGCTTACCGCCGCAACAGATCAACAGTGGATGTGATCTTGTTGGCTCTCCACTCTGCTCTGGACCAATTGCACAAGAAAAACTCATATGTCGGGCTGTTATTCATTGATTACAGCATGGCATTTAATCCAATCATCCTCCCCAAGCTGGTTACCAAACTCGCAGAACTGACATCACTGCGCATTCCTCTGCAATTGGATCCTTGACCTCCTCATTCACAGACCACGGTCTGTCCGTAAAAAGTGTCTATTGGTTCTAAATGGTTGCAAAATGTGTCTATCGGTTCTACATGGTTGCAAAATGTGTCTATTGTTTCTAAATGGGTGAAGAAAGTGTCTATTGGGTCTAAAATGGTTGCAGAAAGTGTCCATTGGTTCTCAAATGCCTGCAGAAGGTGTCTATTGGTTCTAAAATGCTAGCTGAAAGAGTGTCTATTGGTTCTAAAATGCTAGCTGAAAGAGTGTCTATTTGTTCTAAAGTGCTTGCAGAAAGTGTCTATTGGTTCTAAAATGCTTCCAGAAGGTGTCTATTGGTTCTAAAATGCTTGCAAAAAGTGTATTGGTTCTAAAATGCTTGCAAAAAGTGTCTCTATTGGTTCTAAAATGGTTCCAAAAATGTCTATTGGTCGTAAAATGGTTGCAGAAAGTGTCTCTATTAGTTGTAAAATGCTTGCGAAATGTGTCTCTCTTGGTTCTAAATTGCTTGCAAAAATTGTCTCTATTGGTTCTAAAATGCTTGTAAAAATGTCTATTGGTTCAAAAATGCTTGCAAAAAGTGTCTCTATTGGTTCTAAAATGCTTGCAAAAAGTGTCTCCATTCGTTCAAAATGCTTGCAAAAAGTGTCTGTTGATTCTAAAATGCTTGCAAAAAGTGACTCTTTTGGTTCTAAAATGCTTGCAAAAAGTGTCTCTTGGTTCTAAATGGTTGCAAAAAGTGTTTATTGGTTCTAAATGGTTACAAAATGTGTGTATTGGATCTAAATGGTTGCAAAAACTGTCTTTTGGTTCTAAATGGTTACAAAGAGTGTCTATTGGTTCTAAATCTTCTGGAGGATCCAACGAGAGAGCAGGCTATTCTAGACTGGATATTGAGTAATGAGGAGGGGTTAGTTAGCAGCCTTGTTGTATGTGGCCCCTTGGGCAAGAGTGACGATAATATGGTTGAGTTCTTTATTAGGATGGAGAGTGACATTGTTAATTCAGAAAAACGGGTCCTGAACTTAAAGAAAGGTAACTTTGAGGGTATGAGATGTGAATTGGCCAAGATGGACTGGCAATTGATTCTTGAAGGGTTGACGGTGGATATGCAATGGAAGGCATTGAAAGACTGCATGGATGAACTACAACAATTGTTCATCCCAGTATGGCAAAAGAATAAATCAGGAAAGGTGGCGCATCCATGGATAACGAGGGAAATCAGGGATAGTATCAAAGAAAAAGATGAAGCGTACAAATAAGCCAGAAAAAGCAGCCTACCAGGGGACTGGGAGAAATTCAGAGACCAACAGAGGAGGACAAAGGGCTTAATTAGGAAAGGGAAAATGGAGTATGAAAGAAAACTGGCAGGAAACATAAAAACTGACTGCAAACGTTTTTATCGATATGTGAAGCGCAAAATATTAGTTAAAACAAATGTAGGTCCCTTGCAGTCAGAAACGGGTGAATTGATCATGGGGAACAAGGACATGGCAGAACAATTGGGTCAAAAATCTTGCTGAAAGTGTCTATTGGTTCCAAAATGCTTGCTGAAAGAGTGTCTCTATTGGTTCTAAAATGGTTGCTGAAAGAGTGTCCATTGATTCTAAAATGCTTGCTAACAGTGTCTCTATTGGTTCTAAAATACTTGCAAAAAGTGTCTCTATCTTTTATCTATCTTGTAACTTCTTCTATGTATATTACTAAAAGTCTGATCTTGACTGTTTTTGGCTCGCTGTGCTGTGATTTCCGACAGAACACCGCCACCTATGGCCGTCATTTTTGGCCACCTTGCTCAGAGCCCTCCTCCGCCTTCCAGGACCAGAGGATTATTCCCATCGATGAAAAATCAGAGAAATATTACTGTTTAAAAAATATTCCCCATTCTCTCTGCTGCCACTGCTGGAGGGTGGGTGGGGGGGGGGGGGGGGGGGGGGGGGGGGGACTATAAAACCAGGAAGTGGTGTGCCTCACTCAGTCTCTGCAAGATGGAGGAAGCCAGTGGTGTGCCTCACTCAGTCTCTCTGAGCTCTGAATAGCACTGAACACATGTCTACTCAACTGTGAGTGCCCTTAATGTGGTTCTAAAAAGGTTGCAAAAAATGTCTATTGGTGCTAAAATGGTTGCAAAAAGTGTCTATTGGTTGTAAAATGGTTGCAAAAAGTGTCTCTATTGGTTCTAAAATGCTTGCAAAAATTGTCTCTATTGGTTCTAAAATGCTTGCAAAAAGTGTCTCGATTGGTTCTAAAATGGATCCAAAAAGTGCCTATTGGTTGTAAAAAGGTTGCAGAAAGTGTCTCTATTAATTCTAAAATGCTTGCAAAAAGTGTCTCTATTGGTTCTAAATTGCTTGCATAAAGTGATAAAGTGTCTATTGGGTCTAAATGGTTGCAGAAAGTGTTTATTGGTTTTACATGGTTGCAGAAAGTGTCTATTGGGTCTAAAATGGTTGCAGAAAGTGTCTATTGGGTCTAAAATGCTTGCAGAAAGTGTCTCTATTGGTTATAAAATGTTTGCAGAAAGTGTCTCTATTGGTTCTAAAATGCTTGGAAAATGTGTCTCTTTTGGTTCTAAAATGCTTGCAAAAAGTGTCTCTATTGGTTCTAAATTGCTTGCATAAAGTGTCTATTGGGTCTAAATGGTTACAGAAAGTGTCTATTGCATCTAAATGGTTGCAGAAAGTGTTTATTGGTTTTACATGGTTGCAGAAAGTGTCTATTGGGTCTAAAATGGTTGCAGAAAGTGTCTATTAGGTCTAAAATGCTTGCAAAATGTGTCTCTATTGGTTAAAAAATGCTTGCAAAAAGTGTCTATTGGTTCTAAAATGCTGCCTGGAAGAGTGACTGAGCTGCCTGGGGAGGGTGACTTAGCTGCCAGCCCAAGAATCGGGCTGAGTGACTGAGCTGCCAGCCAACCAGGCCTGAGTAACTGAACTGCCATTCGGCCCACAATGTCCATACTAGTCCTCTGGAAACCAGTCCCTTTGACCCACAACACACATACTAGCATTCCAGAAATCCCCCCCACTGGCCAGCAATATTGGAATTGGTGGAGAGGTGGAATATTGCATTGGGGGACCAGCCCTCCCATGTGAAGCTGGGACCCAACGGGTCCCATATATATATATATATATATATATATATATATATATATATATATATATATATATATATATATATATATATATATATTATATATATATATATATATATGGGACCCGTATAAATGTATTATTTATACATATACATATTTCTGGAGTGCAAGTATGGGTGTTGTGGGCCAAAGAACTGGTTCCCAGAGGGCTCGTTTGGATATTGTAGGCGGAATGGCAGCTCAGTTACTCAGGCATGGTGGGCTGGCAGCTCAGTCACTCAGGCTTGGTGGGCTGGCAGCTCAGTCACTCAGCCTGTTTGACTGGCAGCTCAGCAACTGTCAGAAATTCTGACCAAATCAGGTGAGAGGCTCTGTGAGAGAGAAGGGGGAGAGGGTGGAGAATCAATTTTAGACATTTTTCATCATTTTCTGCAGCTCACAGCAATGAAGGAGGAAGGTCGATCCTGGCCAGGATCTCACTGGGAGCCAATGAAGGGACGAAAAATACTGGGGTGTGGTTAATGCTTGCAGGGGGAGTACTTACCTATGGGTTGAAGGGACTCCTCCTGGGCTAGCACAGGCCTGATTGGCCGAAGGGGCTCTTTAAAAAAAATCTGAGTGAAATCTCAGTGAAAGGCATTTTTTCTGGACTTTTCCTGGCCGGGCATGGGCCTTTTGGGCCATAAGGCTTCTCCTGGTCTAATATGGGCATTTTGGGCAAGTGGGACTGGTTTCTTGGCTAATAGGGGCCTTGTGGGTCAAAATGGGTAGTTTCAGGCAGGCCAAACAACTCATTTCATTTCATTTCCAGTTGCATTGCAGTTTCAAGCACAGGGCAGGCCGAATAGCTCATTGCATTTTAATTTCACTTCCATTGCCATTGCAGTTTCAAGCACAGGGCAGGCCAACTCAAACAGCTGGTTGCATTTTCACTTAATTTCCCTTGCCATTGCACTTTCAAGCACAGGGCAGGCTCAAGCCAAACAGCTCATTGCATTTTCACTTAATTTCCATTGCTGTTGCAGTTTCAAGCACAGGGCAGGCCAAACAACTCATTTCATTTGCATTAAGGGCTAACAAATCATTTATTCAAGTACATTGCATACTCATAGTGTTCTGTCTCTCCCTCACCATCTTGCAGACAGACTGAGCCATGCCTAACCTTCCGGCTTTTTAAAGTCCCTCCCACTCCCACCAAAAGGGGCCTCATTTTGGTGATTGACAGGAGAGAGAATCTCAAGATTTTTAAACACTAATAAGTCTTTTATTTTTCATTGATGGGAAAAATCCTTGAGGCTTGCACAACGGAGGAGGACTCTGAGTAAGATGGCCAAAAAATCACAGCCATATGTTGTAGTGTTTTTTTCTAAAATCAAAGCACAGTGCAAACAGGAAGTGGTCAAGATGAGACTTTTAATTATATAGACTAGACTAAGTGGGACCACTTGGGTCCCAGCTTCACACGGGAGGGCTGGTCCCCCAATGCAATATTCCACCTCTCCACCAATTCCAATAGTGCTGGCCAGTGGGGGCGTGTGGGGGAGGGGCTTTCTGGAGCACTAGTATGTGTGTTGTGGGTCAAAGGGACTGGTTTCCAGAGGGCTAGTATGGATATTTTGGGCCGAGTGCATTCTTGGGATGGCAGCTAAGTCACTCTGGCCAGGTAGCTCAGTCACTCTGGCCAGGCAGCATTTTAGAACCAATAGACACTTTTTGCAAGCATTTTAGAACCAATAGAGACACTTTTTGCAAGCATTTTTGAAACAATGGAGACACTTTTTGCAAGCATTATAGAACCAATTGAAACAATTTCTGCAACCATATAACAAATGTATCATAACAAATGTAAAGCACTTTAGTCAAAAAGAGTTGTTTTTTAAATGTGCTATATAAATAAATGTGACGACTTGAATAGAAACACTTTTTGCAAGCAATTTAGAACCAATAGAGACAATTTTTGCAATCATTTTAGAACCAATGGAGACATTTTCTGTAAGCATTTTGGAACCAATAGAGACACTTTCAGCAAGCATTTTAGAACCAATAGAGACACTATTTGCAAGCATTTTAGAACCAAAAGACACTTTTTGCAAGCATTTTAGAACAAATAGAGACTCTTTTTGCAAGCATTTTTGAACCAACAGACACTTTTTGCAAGCATTTGAGAACCAATAGAGACACCTTTTGCAAGCATTTTAGAACCAATAGAGACACTTTTTGCAAGCATTTTAGAACCAATAGAGACACTTTTTGCAAACATTTTTTTATCAAACACACTTATTGCAAGCATTTTAGAACCAAAGGGACACTTTTTGAAAGCATTTTAGAAACAATAGAGACACTTTTTGCAAGCATTTTAGAAACAATAGAGACACTTTTTGCAAGCATTTTTGGACCAACAGACACTTTTTATAGAATTTTACGAGGATGTAACTAGTAGAGTGGATAAGGGAGAACCAGTGGATGTGTTATATCTGGACTTTCAGAAGGCTTTCGACAAGGTCCCACATAAGAGATTAGTATACAAACTTAAAGCACACGGTATTGGGGGTTCAGTATTGATGTGATAGAGAACTGGCTGGCAAACAGGAAGCAAAGGGTAGGAGTAAACGGGTCCTTTTCAGAATGGCAGGCATTGATGAGTGGGATACCGCAAGGCTCAGTGCTGGGACCCCAGCTATTTACAATATATATTAATGGATGAGGGAATTGAATGCAACATCTCCCAGGTTTGCGGATGACACTAAGCTGGGGGGAAATGTTAGCTGTGAGAAGGATGCTAGGAGGCTGCAAGGTGACTTGGATAGGTTGGGTGAGTGGGCAAATGCATGGCAGATGCAGTATAATGTGGATAAATGTAAGGTTATCCACTTTAGTGGCTAAAACAAGAAAGTAGACTATTATCTGAATGGTGGCTGATTAGGAAAATAAGAGTTGCAACGAGACCTGGGTGTCATGGTACACCAGTCATTGAAAGTAGGCATGCAGGTGCAGCAGCCAGTGAAGAAAGTGAATGGTATGTTGGCATTCATAGCAAAAGGATTTGAGTACAAGAGCAGGGAGGTTCTATTGTAGTGTACAGGGTCTTGGTGAGGCCACATCTGGAGTATTGCGTACAGTTTTGGTCTCCTAATCTAAGGAAAGACATTCTTGCCATAGAGGGAGTACAGAGAAGGGTCACCAGACTGATTCCTGGGATGGCAGGACTTCCATATGAAGAAAGACTGGATAGACTCGGCTTGTACTCGCTGGAATTTAGGAGATTGAGGGGGGATCTTATGGAGACTTACAAAATTCTTAAGGGGTTGGACAGGCCAGATTTAGGAAGATTGTTCCTGATGTTGGGGAAGTCCAGAACAAGGGGTCACAGCTTATGGATACGGGGGAACTCGTTTAGGGTCGAGATGACAATTCATATTTTTAATATTAACTGCCCAGTAATAAAACATAAAGTTTGGTAGTGCTAAACCTCCATTTATTTTTAATTTACATAAATGTTTTTTATTTATTCTATGGCTCTTATAATCCCAGATAAAGTTAGTAACTAGAGAGTCCACCTTCCTAAAGAAATTTTTAGGAATATATATCGGAATTAATTGGAAAAGATATAGTAATTGCGGAAGAAAATTTTTTATTACATTACTGCAGCTATTTTCTATGTTTCTATGTTTCTATCATGCACCAAACATAACGTATCTGTACTCTGTGGATGGCTAGATGGTAGTTATGTATAACCTTTCCGCTGAATACTTAGCACGCAACAAAAGCTTTTCAATATTCCTCTGTAAACGTGACAATAAAGGAAACTAAACTTTGCTAACAAAAAAAATATCTGTATCAGTGGCAACCGAGTGCTCATAGCACCATCCTCTGTTCGCAGGTAATGTTCGAAATTCAATCTAAAATCAAAAATCTGTAATAAATATATGCACCACGAGATGGCAGCAGATGCATGCTCCCTCTGGGCGACTCTGAATGGAAACGTCCCTTGTTGCACGAGATGCAAAGAGTACGCAGGATCCTAATGCTCGTATTAAGCTAAAATCACAAGTCAAGTCAAGTCAAGTCCATTTTATTTCTATAGCACATTTAAAAACAACTCACGTTGACCAAAGTGCTTTACATCAGTGCAGGTACTAGCGTGTTACATACAATGGTACATGGATCAACAATACATACATAGACACATACATACAGCGCTCCCTCAGAGGACCTCAAGAAAGGCTTGAGAGTAGAAATAGGTTTTAAGTCAAGACTTAAAGGAGTCGATGGAGGGGGCAGTTCTGATGGGAAGAGGGATGCTGTTCCACAGTCTAGGAGCTGCAACCGCAAAAGCGCTGTCGCCCCTGAGCTTAAACCTGGACCGCGGGATAGTCAGTAGCCCCAAGTCGGCCGACCTGAGGGACCTGGAGGTAGAATGGTGGATTAGCAGGTTTTTGATATAGGTGGGGGCAAGCCCGTTAAGGGCTTTGTATACATATAGGAGGAGCTTGAAATTGATTCTGTACCATACTGGGAGCCAGTGGAGAGAGGCCAGAATCGGGGTGATGTGGTCCCTTTTACGAGTGCCCATCAGGAGTCTCGCTGCAGCATTTTGGACCAGTTGCAGGTGGGACAGGGATGATCGGCTGATGCCAGTGTAAAGGGAGTTGCAGTAATCAAGGCGGGAGGAGATAAATGAGTGGATGATCTTTTCAAGGTCATCAAATTGGAGGACTGGTTTGTTTTCAGCGATCATCCGAAGCTGGAAGAAGCGAGCTTTTTCCACAGCATTGACTTGTTTATCAAACTTCAAAGCGGAGTCAAATATCACGGCAAGGTTTTTGACGTGCGGTTTGAGTAAGGGGGTTAGGCTTCCAAGGCTGCCTGCTATTGTTTTGATGGAGTAATAAAAGAGCAGTGGAGGACTGCATCCCAACAAAAGCTTTCCAAGTGTTTTTCAATCAGAAGCCTTTGAACTTTTGATCCACACTCTTCTGAAGACCAGACCATTCATGTCTGATGATACAGTGGTCTACAAGAAGTCCAGATACGACCTTGGTAAGGCCATCAAAAAGGCCAAAAGGGACTTCTGCTCCAAACTGGAGGATGAGATAGATATTCGGCAGCTTTGGCAGGGTCTGAATGCAATCACCTCCTACAAGGCGAGATCAGGGGGCAGCTCGAATGTCATCGCAGCACACTCCCTGACGAGCTCAATGCGTTTTACGCACGCTTTGATAGGGAGAACTGTGATGTGCCTTCTCGAGCCCCCATTCGCTGTGATGGTATTTCAGTCACAGTCACAGAGTCCGACATCAGAAAATCCTTCAGAGGGGTGAACCCTCGAAAAGCGCCTTGACCTGATGGTATACCTGATTGTGTTCTAAAAACCTGTGCGGACCAACTGGCTGGAGTTTTTACGGACATTTTCAACCTCTCACTTCTGAGGTCCGAGGTTCCCACCTGCTTTAAAAGGGCATCAATTAGACCAGTGCCCAAGAAGAGCAAGGTGACGTGCCTCAATGACCATCAACCAGTGGCACTAATGCCTGTGGTGATGAAGTGCTTTGAGAGGTTGATCATGGCGCAAATCAACTCCTACCTCGACAAAAACCTGGACCCACTGCAGTTCGCTTACCGCCGCAACAGATCAACGGTGGATGCGATCTCGTTGGTTCTCCACTCCGCTCTGGACGACTTGGACAACAAAAACTCATATGTCAGGCTGTTATTCATTGACTACAGCTCTGCATTTAATACAATCATCCCCTCCAAGCTGGTTACCAAACTCTCAGAATTGGGTCTCTGCGCATCCCTCTGCAATTGGATCCTTGACTTCCTCATTCATAGACCACGGTCTGTCCGTAAAAATTGTCTATTGGTTCTAAATGGTTGCAAAATGTATCTGTTGGTTCTAAATCATTGCAAAAAGTGTCTATTGTGTCTAAATGGGAGCAGAAAGTGTCTATTGGGTATAAAATGGTTGCATAAGGTGTCTATTGGTTCAAAAATGCAAGCTGAAAGAGTGTCTATTGGTTCTAAAATGCTTGTTGAAAGAGTGTCTATTGGTTCTATAATGCTTGCAGAAAGTGTCTATTGGTTCTAAAATGCTTCTAGAAGGTGTCTATTGGTTTTAAAATGCTTGCAGAAAGTGTCTATTGGTTCTAAAATGCTTGCAAAAAGTGTCTATTGGTTCTAAAATGCTTGCAAAAAGTGTCTTTATTGGTTCCAAAATGCTTACAGAAAATGTCTCCATTGGTTCTAAAATGATTGCAAAAATTGTCTCTATTGGTTCTAAAATGCTTGCAATAAGTGTCTCCATTGGTTCCATAATGCTTACAAAAAGTGTCTATATCTCTCTATTATCTATCTTCTATCTTCTTCTATCCCTATTACTAAAAGTCTGATCTTGACTGCTTTTGGCTCGCTATGCTGTGATTTCCGAGAGAACACCGCCACCTACGGCTGTCATTTTTGGCCACCTTGCTCAGAACCCTCCTCCGCCTTCCAGGACCAGAGGACTTTTCCCATCGATGAAATATCAGAGAGATATTACCGTTTAAAAAATATTCCCCATTCTCTTTGCTGCCGCTGCTGGAAGGAGGGGGGGGGGGGGGGGGGGGGGGGGGGGGGGGGGGGGGGGAACTATAAAACCAGGAAGTGGTGTGCCTCACTCAGTCTCTGCAAGATGGAGGAAGCCAGTGGTGTGCCTCACTCAGTCTCTCTGAGCTCTGAAAAGCACTGAACATATGTCTACTCAACTGTGAGTGCCCTTAATGTGGTTTTAAAAAGGTTTCAAAAAATGGCTATTGGTTATAAAATGGTTGCAAAAAGGGTCTTTTGGTTCCAAAATGCTTGCAAAAAGTGTCTCTCTTGGTTCTAAAATGCTTGCAAAAATTGTCTCTCTTGGTTCTAAAATGCTTGCAAAAAGTCTCTATTGGTTCTAAAATGCCTGCAAAAAGAGTCCCTATTGGTTCTAAAATGCTTGCAAAAAGTGTCTCTATTGTTTCTAAAATGCTTGCAAAAAGTGTCTCTTGGTTCTAAAATGCTTGCATAAAGTGTCTATTGGGTCTAAATTGCTTGTAAAAAGTGTCTCTATTGGTTCTAAATTGCTTGCAAAAAATGTCTCTATTCGTTCTAAATTGCTTGCAAAAAGTGTCTCTACTGGTTCTGAAATGCTTGCAAAAAGTCTATATTGGTTCTAAAATGCTTGCAAAAAGTGTCTGGTGGTTCACAAATGCTTGCAAAAAGTGTTGATTGGTTCTAAAATGCTTTCAAAAAGTGTCTCTAATGCTTCTAAAATGCTTGCAAAAAGTGTCTCTATTGGTTCCAAAATGCTTACAAAAAGTGTCGATCTCTCTTCTACCTATCTTCTTCTATCCCTATTTCTAAAAGTCTGATCTTGACTGCTTTTGGCTCGCTGTGCTGTGATATCTGAGAGAACGCCACCACCTATGGCTGTCATTTTTGGCCACCTTGCTCAGAGCCCTCCTCTGCCTTCCAGGACCAGAGGACTTTTCCCATCGATGAAATATCAGAGAGATATTACTGTTTTAAAAATATTCCCCATTTTCTCTGCTGCCGCTGCTGGAAGGAGGGGGCGGTGAGGGGGGAACTATAAAACCAGGAAGTGGTGTGCCTCACTCAGTCTCTGCAAGATGGAGGAAGCCAGTAGTGTGCCTCACTCAGTCTCTCTGAGCTCTGAGAAGCACTGAACATATGTCTACTCAACTGTGAGTGCCCTTAATGTGGTTTTAAAAAGGTTTCAAAAAATGTCTATTGGTTATAAAATGGTTGCAAAAATGGGTGCAGCAAAATGTGGTTCTAAAATGCTTGCAAAAAAGTGTCTCTTGGTTCTAAAATGCTTGCAAAAAGTCTCTATTGGTTTCTAAAATGCCTGCAAGAAGAGTCCCTATTGGTTCTAAAATGCTTGCAAAAAGTCTCTATTGGTTCTCAAATGCTTGTGAAAAGTGTCTCTCTTGGTTCTAAAATAACATATAACAATTAAAGCATGGAAACCGGCCCTCTCGGCCCTTCCAGTCCGTGCCCGATCATTTGTTTTTCCCCTAGTCCCATCTACCTGCACTCAGACCATACCCCTCCATCCCTTCCCGTCCATATATCTATGCACTTTACTTTTAAATGTTAAAATCGATCCTGCCTCCACCACTTCTGCTGGAAGCTCATTCCACACAGCCACCACCCTCTGAGTAAAGAAGTTCCCCCTCACGTTACCCCTAAAACTTCCGTCCCTTAATTTCGCATGTCATGCCCTCTTGTTAGAATCTTCCCTACCCTCAATGGGAAAAAGCTTGTCCACGTCAACTCTGTCTTATCCCTTTCATCATTTTAAAGACCTCAATCAAGTCCCCCCTTAACCTTACTGCGCTCCAAAGAATAAAGACCTAACATGTTCAACCTTTCTCTGTAACATAGTTTGCTGAACCCAGGCAACATTCTAGTAAATCTCCTCTGTACTCTCTCTATTTTTGTTGACATCCTTCCTATAATTGGGCGACCAAAATTTGTACACCATTCTCCAGAATTGGTCTTACCAATGCCTTTGTACAATTTTAACATTACTTCCCTACTCCTATATTCAATGCTCTGATTTATAAAGCACACCAAAGGCTTTCTTTACCACCCCATCTACATGCGATTCCACTTCAGGGAACTATTGCACAGTTATTCCCAATCTCTCTGTTCCACAGCATTCCTCAATTCCCTACCATTTACCATGTACGTCCTATTTTTGATTTTGTCCTGTCAAGATTGTAGCACTTCACACTTATCAGCATTAAAACTCCATCTGCCTTCTTTCAGCCCACTTTTCCATATGGCCCAAATCTCTCTGTAGACTTTGAAAATCTACTTCATTATCCATGCTTGCATAAAGTGCCTATTGGGTCCAAATTGCTTGTAAAAAAGTGTCTCTATTGGTTCTAAATTGCTTGCAAAAAGTGTCCTCTATTGGTTCTAAATTGCTTGCAAAAAGTTTCTCTACTGATTCTGAAATGCTTGCAAAAAGTCTATATTGGTTCTAAATTGCTTGCAAAAAGTTTCTCTACTGGTTCTAAAATGCTTGCAAAAAGTCTCTATTGGTTCTAAAATGCTTGCAAATAGTGTCTCTGTTCGTACAAAAATGCGTTGCACAAAGTGTTTGTTGGTTCAAAAATGCTTGCAAAAATTGTCTCTATTGGTTCACAAATGCTTACAAAAAGTGTCTTATTGGTTCTAAAATGCTTGCAAAAAGTGACTCTTTTGGTTCTAAAATGCTTGCAAAAAGTGTATCTATTGGTTCTAAAATGCTTGCAAACGGTCTATTTGTTCTAGACTGCTTGCAAAAAGTGTCTATTGGTTCTAAAATGCTTTGAAAGAGTGTCGTGGTTCTAAAATGCTTGCAGAAAGTCTCTATTGGGTCTAAAATGCTTGCAGAAAGTGTTTATTGGGTCTAAAATTCTTGCAGAAAGTGTCTCTATTGGTTCTAAAATGTCAGGAAAATGTATCTCTTTTGGTTCTAAAATGCTTGCAAAAAGTGTCTATTTGGTCTAAATGGTTGCAGAAAGTGTCTATTTGGTCTAAATGGTTGCAGAATGTGTCTATTGGGTCTAAATGGTTGCAGAAAGTGTCTATTGGGTCTAAAATGGTTGCAGAAAGTCTCTATTCATTTTAAAATCCTTGCAAAAAGTGTCTATTGGTTCCAACATGCTGCCTGGCAGAGTGACTGATCTGCCTGGCCAGGGTGATTTAGCTGCCAGCCCAAAAATCCTTTTAGCCCACAATGTCCATAGTAGCCCTCTGGAAACCAGTCCCTTTGACCCACAACACACATACTAGCGCTCCAGAAAGCCCCCCAACCCCCACCCACTGGCGATCAATATTGGAATTGGTGGAGAGGTGGAACCATGCATTGGGGGACCAGCCCTCCCGTGTGAAGCTGGGACCCAATGGGTCCCATATATGTATGTATATATGTATATATATATATAGATATAATATATAGATATATATATATAGATATATAGATATATATATAAGATATATATATATATAATATATATATATATATATAATATATATAATATATATATATATATATATATATTAGATTATATATATAGATATATATAGATTTGAAATAGTAGATATGAATATGCACCGCGAGGCCAAGGGTAGAGTTGAGAGTCAGAGTCAATAGTCAAGAATGTTTTATTGTCATGTGTCCCAGATAGAACAATTAAATTCTTGTTTACTGCACAACAGAATATGTGATCACAATAAATAAAACTAGACTAAGTTGGACCCGTTGGGTCCCATGTTCAACACGGGAGGTCTGGGTCCCCCCAATGCAATAGTCCACCTACACCAATTCCAATATTGCTGGACCAGTGGGGGGGGGGAGGGGTGAGGTGGGGGGGGGCTTTCTGGATTGCAAGAATGGATTGTGGGCCGAGGGAATGGTTTTCAGAGGGCTCATATGGATAATGTAGGCCGAATGGCATCTCAGTCACTCAGGCCTGGAGGGGTGGCAGCTCAGTCACTCAGCTTGGTGGCTGGCAGCTCAGTCACTCAGGCCTGTTTGGCGGGCAGCTGAGAAACTGTCAGAAATTCTGCCCAAAACAGGTGAGAGGCTCTGTGAGAGAGAAAGGGGGAGAGGTGGAGAATCAATTTTAGACATTTTTTTCATCTTTTTCTGCAGATCACAGCAATGAAGGAGGGAGGTCGATCCTGGCCAGGATCTCACAGGCAGCTCAGTCACTCTAGCCAGGCAGCATTTTTAGAACCTATAGACTCCTTTTGCAAGCATTTTAGAACAATAGAGACACGTTTTTGCAAACATTTTTGAACCAATGGAGACACTTTTTGTAAGCATTTTAGAACCAATAGAGAAACTTTCTGCAACCATATAACAAATGTATTCTTATAACAAATGTAACGCACTTTGGTCAATGAGAGTTGTTTTTAAAATGTGCTGTATAAATAAATGTGACTTGACATGACTTGAATAGAAACACTTTTTGCAAGCAATTTAGAACCAATAGAGACACTTTTTGCAAGCATTTTAGAACCAACAGAGACAATTTCTGCAAGCATTTTTGAATCAATAGACACTTTTTGCAAGCAATTTAGAACCAATAGACACTTTTTGCAAGCATTTTAGAACCAATAGACACTTTTTGCAAGCAATTTAGAACCAAGAGACAATTTTTGCAAGCATTCTAGAACCAATAGAGACACAATTTGCAAGCATTTGAGAACCAATAGAGACACTTTTTTGCAAGCAATTTTGAACCAATAGAGACACTTTTTGCAAGCATTTTAGAACCAAAAGAGACACTTTTTGCAAGCATTTTAGAACCGAGACACTTTTTGCAAGCATTTTAGAACCAATAGACTCTTTTTGCAAGCATTTTAGAACCAATACACTTCTTGCAAGCATTTAAGAACCAATAGACACTTTTTGCAAGCATTTTTGAACCAACAGAGACTTTTTGCATTGTAGAACCAAGAGACCACTTCCCTTTTTGCAATAATTTTTAGAACCAAAGACACTTTAGCAACTCATTTTTAGAACCAACAAGACACTTTTTGCAAGCATTTTAGAACCAATACACTTTTTTGCAAGCATTTTAGAACCAAAAGAGACACTTTTTGCAAAGCACGTTTAGAACCGAGACACTTTTTGCAAGCATTTTTAGAACAATTAACACTTCTTCCAAGCAATTAAGAACCATAGACACTCTTTTGCAGCATTCTTGACCAACAGACACTTTTTTGCATTGTAGAATTCAAGAGACACTTTTTGCAAGCATTTTAAAACAACAGAGACACTTTTTGCAAGCATTTTAGAACAAAGTGACAATTTTTAAAGGCATATTAGAACCAAAAGAGACACTTTTTGCAGCATTTAAGAACCAATAGAGCACTTTTTTGCAAGCATTTTGAACCAATAGACACTTTTTGCAAGCATTTTACAACCAATAAATACACTTTTTGCAAGCATTTGAAGAACCAATAGGCACTTTTGCAAAGCATTTTGACCAACCAGACACTTTGTGCATTGTAGACCAAGAACACTTTTTGCAATTAATTTAGAACAATAGACGCTTAGCAAGCATTTTAGAACCAACAGAGACACTTTTTGCAAGCCATTTTTAAACCATAGAGACACATTTTTGCAAGCATTTTGAACAGACCAGACACTTTTTGCATTTTAGAACCAAAGACACTTTGTTAGAACCAAATTAGAAGAAAACTTTTGTAAGCATTTAGAACCAATATAGACACTTTTTGCAAGCATTTTAGAACCAATGAACACTTTTTGCAAGCATTCTTAAACCAACAGAGACACTTTTTGCAAGCATTTTTGAACCAACAGTCCATTTTCGCAAGCATTTTAGACCCAACCTCACTTTTTGCAAGCATTTTTATAACCAATAGAGACAGTTCTTCAAGCATTTTAGAACAAAATATACTTTTTGCAAGCATTATAGACCAATAGAGACACTTTTTGCAAGCATTTTTGACCAACAGACACTTTTTTTGCAAGCATTTTCAAACGAATAGAGACACTTTTTCTGCAAGCATTTTAGATCCAATAGAGACACTTTTTGCAAAGCATTTTAGAACCATAGACACACTTTTTGTAATCATTTAGAACCAATAGATACACTTTTTGCAAGCATTTTTTGAACCAACAGGCACTTTTCACAAGCAAATTTTAGAACCAACAGAGACTCTTTTTGCAAGCATTTTTGAACACAATAGAGGTACTTTTTGCAAGCAATTTAGAATTAATTCTCCGTTTTATTCCAGGCAGAAAGGAGTGCTCTAATACCAATAAAGTGTGTAACATAACATATATGTGTGAAACCAACGTATGTCAGGTGACAGGGATAATACTGTTTTGAAGATAATTCTTGAGTTTGCATCAGGATGCACAGGGCTCCTGGCACGCTACGGAATGCGACTGTAGTGAGCGTTAAAAAACAGGACAATATATTTTAAGCACTGTTCTCGAGTAACATCACATCACTAACACCTATCCTACCCATCTCCTTCAGACACATACCGGCATCTTCTTGAAAAAGACCCTCCCAGTTCCACGTTGGCATGATCAATAATTCCTAGGCTAGAGTGGAAGCAATGTACATCTCCGAACGCTGCATGGCGGCCTGGAGAAAAGAGACATATGTATGTACAATTGCGGAGGTAACTCCCGTGATCCGGTATAATAAATATGAATAAAAAGGTATTGCGACATATCTTCTCCCCTCCCCCATCAGGCAAGAGTACAGAAGTGTGAAAACGCGAGACTCCAGATTCAGGAACAATTTATTTCCGCTGTTATCAGGGAACTGAATGATTTCTATCAGCAACGAGAGTGGTGGGCCCTGAGCTACTCTCCTCCCTTATTGGGGACCCTTGGACTATGTTTTAAGTTGGAGTTTTACTGTGCTTTAAAAAGGGAGGGAGAGAGAAAACGGGAATACAGACCAGTTTATTCTACATCAAAAGTGGGGAAATGCTAGAGTCAGTTTATTAAAGATGGGATAGCAGCAGATATATATAATATATATATATAACATTGGAAAGTGGTGAAATCACTGGACAAAGTCAGCATGGATTTATGAAAGGTAATTCATGTCTGACGAATCTTGTAGAGTTTTTCACGATGTAACTATAGAGTGGATAGGGAGAACATGGATGTTGTTTATATCTGGACTTTCCAGAAGCTTTCAACAAGGTCCCACATAAGAGATTAGTATACAAACTTATAGCACATGGTATTGGGGGGTTCAGTATTGATGTGGATAGAGAACTGGGGCTGGCAAACAGGAAGCAAAGAGTAGGAGTAAACGGGTCCTTTTTTTTCAGATTGGCAGCATTGACTAGTGGGGTACCGCAAGGCTCAGTGCTGGGACCCAGCTATTACAATATATATTAATGATCTGGATGAGGGAATTGAATGCAACATCTCAAATTGCGGATGTCACAAAGCTGGGGAGGCAGTGTCCCAGCTGTGAGAAGTATGCCTAGGAGGACTGCAAGGTGACTTGGATAGGTTGGGTGATGGGCAAATGCATGGAAGAGGATGCATATAAGGTGGATAAATGTGAGGTTATCCACTTTGGTGGCTAAAACCAGAAAGTATTTATTACTGAATGGTGGCCGATTAGGAAAAGGGAGATCAACGAGACCTGGGTGTGATAACATATAACCATATAACAATGCAGCACGAAACAGGCCCCTCTCGGCCCTTCCAGACCAGTGCCGACCATTTGTTTTTCCTAGTTCCTACCTGCACCCAGACCATACTCCCTTCCATTCCTTCCCGTTCCATATACCTATCCACTTTTACTTTAAATGTTAAAAATCGAGCCTGCCTCACCATCCACTTCTGCTGGAAGCTCATTCCACACAGACACCACCCTCTGAGTAAAGAAGTTCCCCTCACGTAATCCTAAACTTCTGTCCCTTAATTCATCAATGTCATGCCCTCTTGTTTTGATCACCCTACCGCTCAATGGGAAAAGCTATCACTTCAACTCTGTCCCATCCCTTCATCATTTTATAGACCTCAATCAGCCCCCCTTAAACATCTGCGCTCGAAAGAATAAAGATCCCTATACTTGTTCAACCTTTCTCTGTAACATAGTTGCTGGAAGCCCAGGCAACATTCTAGTAAATCTCCTCATACGTATCTCTATTTTGTTAACACCTCCTATAAATAGGCAAACCAAAATTGTACACCATACTCCAGAATTGTCTTACCAATGCATTGTACAATTCTAACATTAGTTCCCTACTCCTATATTTCAATGCTTTGATTAATAAAGGCCAGCACACCAAAGGCTTTATTTACCACCCATCTCCATGCATTCCACCTTCAGGAACATGGCACAGTTATTCCTAGATCTCTCTGTTCCACAGCATTCCTCAATTCCCCTACCATTTACAATGGTACATCAGTCATTGTAAGTAGCCATGCAGGTGCACAGCAGTGAAGAAAGCGAAGGTATGTTGGCATTCATAGACAAAAGGATTTGAGTACAAGAGCAGGGAGGTTCTACTGCGGTTGTACAGGGTCTTGGTGAGGCCACACCTGGAGTATTGCATACAGTTTTGGTCTCCTATACAAGAAAAACATTCTTGCCATAGAGGTAGTGCAGAGAAGTTCACCAGACTGATTTCCTGGGATGCAAGACTTCCATTTGAAGAAACGGATAGACTCGGCTTGTTACTCGCTTGAATTTTAGAAGATCGAGGGGATCTTATAGAGAATCTACAAAATTCTTAAGGGGTTGGGCCAGGATAGATGGCAGGCTAGATTTGCAGGAAGATAGTTCCCGATGTTGGGAAGTCCAGAACAAGGTCACAGTTAAGGAACCGGGAAGTCTTTTAGACCGAGATGAAAAATCATTTTTTCCACACAGAGTGGTTAATCTTGGAATTCTCTGCCACAGAAGGTAAGTTGAGGGCCAGTTCATTGGCTATTTTTAAGAGGGAGTTAGAATGTGGCCCTTGTGATCTAAAGGGATCAGGGAGAAGGGGAGAAGGCAGGTACAGTCATTGAATTGGTTATCAGCCATGATCATATCGAATGGCGTGCACTCGAAGGCCGAATGGCCTACTGCTCACCTATTTTCTATGTTTCTATTTTCTATATTGCACCAAACATCATTCTCTTTTTCACGTATCTTACTCTGTGGATGGCTAGATGGTAGTAGGTATAAACCTTTCCGATGAATAGTTAGCAGGCAACAAAAGCTTTCACTGTTTCCCTCTGTAAACGTGACAATAAATGGAAACTAAATTTGCTAACAAAAAAAATATCTGTGTCAGTGGCAACCGAGTGATCATAGCACCATCCTCTGGTCGCAAGGTAATGTTCGAATTCAATCTAAAATCAAAATCTGTAATAAATAATGCACCACGAGATGGCACAGATGCATGCTCCTCTGGCGACTCTGATGGAAACGCCCCCTTGTGCACGAGATGCTAAGAGTACGCAGGATCCTAATGCTCGTATTAAGCGGAAAATCACAAGTCAAGTCAAAGTCAAGTCCATTTTAATTTTCTATAAACATTTAAAAACAACTCACGTTGACGCAAAGTGCTTTACATCAGTGCAGTTACTAGCGTTGTTTCATACAATGGTACATGGATTACCAATACATACATAGAACACATAAATACAGCGCCCCCCTCGATAGTGACCTCAAGAAAGGCTTGAGAGTTAGAAAAAGGTTTTTAAGTCTAGACATAAAGTCAATCCGATGTAGGGGGCAGTTTCTGGTGGGCAGAGGATGTTGTTTCCACAGTCTAGATTGCTGCAACCTCAAAAGGGATGTCGCTCCTGTGCTTAAACCTTGGACCGTGATAGTCATTAGCCCCAAGTCAGCCGACCTGAGGGACCAGGAGGTAGAATGTGGGTTAGCAGGTTTTTTGATATAGGTGGGGCAAGCCCGTTAAGGGCTTTGTATACATATAGGAGGAGCTTGAAAATTGAATTTCTGTACCATACTGGAAATACATCTCTCTATG